>CM056998.1:40303001-40903001 GCA_029891345.1 Dryococelus australis
CCAGCACACAGCTATTGCGTTCACGGAGCTGTGCCGGTTGCAGACCTTCCAGGCACAAGCATTCGCCACACAAGACGGAATGTCCGGTCGGCGGTCCTGTACCTGCCAGCAAACACACACAATTCTGCGCGGCTCTAGAATTTTGCACGCCACTGCTTAAAAAAAAAAAAAAAAATTCCAGCGCAACCATCGAAAAGAAAGAAAGTATTCCCTACCACACTTTATCTTCTAATGACTATCGTTTTCCATCCACTGTTCTAGTACATATCTTCTTCTACTTCAAATTGCAAGTTTTGCGTTTATTTTCTGTCGAAAGTTTATTATACGGTGTCTAAACAGGTCCCCCCGCTCACCCATCACTCTTTTTTATTTTTATTTTAGGTAAGTATGGGCCCGAGCAGTGGCCTTGTAGTTAGAATATTTCCTGCATGTCTTAGGCGTATGGCGCTCAGCCCCGAGACGAATACAGTTCACATCGCTACCTAGAACCTTTAACTTTCCTTTTAGCGTTAACGTAGGTTAGAAAAATCACTAGAATTTTCTTTACATCCACTGTGCACCAAATGCACGCCTGACTGTTCCACCTATGCGTCAAGCTTTGTGTACAACCTGACGTAAGAAAACGCTTCACTAAATGCCTCCAGACTGAAACGGTAGATTGCGCATTCTAGCTGCACAGAGACTATCTTCTACCAACATCGAACCGCTTTTCTTCCGACGCAACTTTCAGAAACATGTTGTTTCTACAAAGTTTAGCACAGCGTTTACTAAAATAAGTGCTTTGGTATGTTAGTACACGGCTTTGGACTAAGTTGTAACGCAAATACTAGATAATCAAGTTGCGCAGATGTTATTTATTCATTTATTTTTTTCAGCAAAAGCGTGGGTTTCATGTTAAAATCCAATGCAGACAATCGTCACCTAATATAGGCCTATAATCTACGTGAATTTGGCAGTTACTTTTGGCAATTCTGGAGCCAGTGTTGGGGTATGTGAATATGATCAAAATCAATATATCTCATATTTTGTTTTAGGGGAAACTGCGGTTTCATAGGCCATTCACGGCCCGCGAGCTTGAATTTTGAGTGTCTCGCCGCAACTTATGAAAACAACACTGGAAATGGGCCGCAAACATACTATAAGTGGCCCGTAATGTCCTTTAACACGTGAATGTGTATTGATCACAAAGATATTATTGAGAAAAAAGTTCTAAGCGAGACACTGTAGAATTTAATAGTTTATTTAGTGATATTTGTGATTATAATTAGTTCGCATGGACCTGTAAGGTATACTCTGTGGTATTTGGTGTGTAATTTTTTTATGATATTGACGTTTCGTAATATTGTTAACATATGATGAAATTGTTCTAGGAGATTTATAGAAAAGAACACATCTTTCTTGGACTCGGAAATTACTCTTCCCACAAGAGGTATAGGACCAACTTGAGACCTGGGGCCTACCCCACGCTAAACTGTTCATCTCGTTCGTAGTCTACAGCCTCCGTTGCCGCCCTCCTGCAGCGGAGCCACGAACTCTCACAAGACTCGCGTGCCGCACCGCCTGATCTCTTGCAAGATCTGCAACCCATACGATATATATGTGTCTTCGGTTGCCTATCTGTAGGAGGTGCTTGCAACACAGTTTTGGTGCCTTCTAATGCCGTAGCCACAATCGTATGACGAGCGCGGTTCGATAGCCCCGACACAATATCAAGGAAAACAGATTTAATGTGTTTTAATTTGTATCCCCAATATCTTGAATTCGCAGCAATATGCCAAAATATAATATGTCAAAAGTTTTTATGTGTGTATGTATGTAAGTTATTTTTGTTCGGTATAAAATTTTACACCGTTTGTGGTATCTGAACCAAATTTGGAAGGGAAGCCCTTCGGTGCCCAAATAAAAATATTGTGAAGGCCAGAATGGGCTCTGGTTCCCCATTTGACCGGAAAAACTTAAAACGTGGTCATATATCTCACATTGCCTAGCTTCGCGAGTGATATATTTCCACAGAATTTTAGGCTGTGACTATAAGATTTTAATATAGCAATGTGTTCACAAAAGATAGAGCATTTTCTATAGTTTAAAACTATTTTGCAGATGAATAAATTTCGTGAACAGAACGCTACTTACAGCCATTTTTGCTGACTTTGACACTTTAAAAACGACCTTATTTCTTAATCGATTCCCAAATTTATGAATTGGTAACAAAATATCGACTCTCGTTTCTTTCCTGAAATAAAATTTACATCACAATATTCAATTTCTTACAATTATAACAGACGCAACTGCTGCGCGTCCAAGGTCAAGAAACGAAGGAGCGATCCGGGCCACATTAACACGCACACCTAGTGCCTCATCGCTCCTACGCGCATGGCGTGCAGTGTTTCCGTCGTGACTGTACAAATCAGATCTGTAACTGTGGGACTTAATTACATGCGATAAAATCCTAAAGATTAATCAACGCCTGTATTTTTGTACTTTTCTCTTACAGCTTAACGAAACTGGGCATACAAGCATTAAAAATGCGATATTTTACCATTTTCACGAATGTTTTTCACTCCATTAATGTATGTACTTTTTATGATAAAAGTAAAATCATAGAGGCATAGATGATTGTTATTTTATCGTTTGTGGCAAAAAAAAGTCGTATTTCCAGAACGTTTATTTACCGAGATACGCAAATTCACACAGACAACGATTTCACAGGAAATGTGTCTCCGTGGACCTTTTAACGTGAGACGCGCCCGGAAATGGGGTGCGAACCACCGTCCGTCTGGCATCTCTGTGTGAGTGCGACGTCGTATATTATGTAGAGTCATGTAGTACCCGAGAGAAGCGGAGGATGGTCTTCACATTCTCCTCTCTCTTTCCTGCAGGTGTAGTTAGTTACCTGTTATTCCAGTTCGCCAATCCGTCATGTCGTCTTATACCTTACTGCAGGAGGAGGCTCTGGTTAGCGCTTCGCAAGATTCTCTATAATTTTTTTATATTTTTACATATTAATAACCCTGTTTAGTCTTGGACAATGATGACAAGAATGTCGCTTGACTTACCATTGTGATACTAAATGGGCTTAGATGTGTCAAAATAACCACACCGCATGTGACACAATTTGAAATATTTAACAAGGAATTTTTCCCCTACTCTAATCTTATATTAATAACGATTATATGGTTACTTTGTACTGATCCTTCCTAATCAGATCTGCAGAGAAATCTTTTTAGTGAAATAACCCTACTAAAAATGGTAAACAATTCACGTAGACATTTTTGAACCTCTGAGGAACATAATTAATGAACTTTGGCAGTTTAAAGATCCCTAAATATTTATTAATCAAACGTGAACCTAGCCTAACATCTATTACTCACTCGCCCTCTCATTCACCGGGAGAAAGTTATATATGCGATACACGAATTATAAACGTGAGCAGACGACATCGCGAAAATAAAAACAAACCCATTAAAAGCGAAGATAACGCAACATCGCCCCTATCGTGATTGGCCAGCGAGATCACGTGGTGGAGAGTCACGTATCACGTACCACGCGAAAGGTAAACATTGACAAACTTTTGATCACGCGAACCCGCGAATGTTACGCGGAAAACGATCGTGACAGGTATCCTTGGAACGGATCAATCAAGGTGTGGTCGGCTTACATGAACTTGCTACTCGTCATGTGTTACGTAAAACGTGAAGTCATCGCAATCCTGGCGTAAGATATAACAGTTCCTTGCTGTTACGGCGTGGGCAAGCCATGTCCATAACACTGTCTAGAACGGACACCCCGCACACGAGATGCTACACACCGCTGAAATCAGGGCGAGGCCACAAGCTGAGCGAAGTTTTGCAAACAGAGTTGTATTAGTAAACCCGCGGCGAGTATTTAGTGCCGGCGGGGACTTGAAACGAGGCCTGGCGCCAGCCAGCCGCCACGTGGTCAAGAAGGACCTCAGAAGGACGTACCATGTACTGCCGCCGCAGAGACGAAATGCAAAGCAGCCTTCGGGATCGAGATTTAGGTGAACAAGTTCCGGTGGTTTCAGAGACATTTAGCTAGTTAACGTGGATTCTGCATAATTGGTTGACAGATATTATAATTGACTCCCCCCGATTTAACTCAACGATTGCAGATAGTCGTGTTAATTGTTATTTATTTGGGTTTTGTATAAAGACGTTTGAATTAATACAGTCTTTACCTTCAGCTACGCCAAACCCAAACCTGTTCGCTTTATTAACATATAACAACTCAGGATATTAAACCGTAACAATACCACCCCCGGGTTTTCCTGCAACCCAGGACCACCCCCCCCCCTTATCCTTCAATAACCGACGCCCATGGCTACTCCCCTTAACCGTGAACTGTAGTTATGTCGGCCGCATCCTGGGACGGCCGCTGTCTGGGACTAGGAAACCTGTATATCACAGTTAGCTGTCGCAGCCCTTGCACCATAACAGCGGGGAGGAGGCGCTGCGGTGAAAATAGCTGTCGTCATCGTCGTCGTCGTCGTTGTTGTTGTTGTTGTTGTGTTGTCGCTCGGGGCGATTCATTACCTCGCCGCCATTGCCCTTGTCAGGAATTTGCGCATCCTCGTGGTGAGTGATGACGCTGAGACGGTCGTGGTTTCTGCGGCTGGACGCAGTGCCTCAGGGATGTGTACCTTGAAACTGAAACAAAGTGGTACGCGTTCGTGAAAATTACGGCATCTTGTATACGATTATAGTACGACAACAAAAATCATTTTAATAGTCATTTCAGAGTTACTATGTGATGTGTTGATAAATAACTTCAGCTTTCTGGTTTTGATATTATCACGCTAGTATAGTAATAAAAATCTTGTGCATTTATATGATTATTTTTTAATATGAGCATAAAACTTTTGTGTTAGTTTTGTCTGTACCGGATACTCGCTACGTTGAGGCATGAATTATCGTTGTGAATATAACTGTGTGTAACCAAAAGTTAAAAGTTGTGGTATAATGCGTGTAATATAAGCAGGGTTCATTTTTCAATTGCAGTATTTTTTGCATGCTGCATAGTACGGTTAACAACCCTAACGCTGATTATTAGAGACGTGAAAAAATTCGCGATTTCATTTCGGGACGAGCTAGAATTCAAACCCTAGTACGTCTAGATTTCTTATGCCATTAGTCCAACCGTTAGTTCACACCTCCTGGACAACTCTGAGCCAATAATAAAGAAACAATCAAATGCAGACCCAATCACCGTCTTCCGCTAATACAACAAGCAACCAATGAATAGTGATATTTGCATGATTTTTACATACGGCAATGGAGTGTAGACTAGAATTCGTTGGACTCGCAAATTCCTTAGGTGTATACTGATTATTTAACCCTTTCGGTCCCGAATTAATCTACAAGCTCGACTGTTGCAGTTTTTGACGAGTCCTGTACGTGTGTCGAGCGTGCTTCTCGCAGCCAGTGAACAAGGTGATGTGTGTTCGGTGTCATTATCACTGACTATTTGTCTTTGGAAAACCAGAAAACTCACAAGGACGACGCCCGAAACTCAGAGCACAGATTATTTTCTGTGTACAGTTCCGCGTATAGATACCCTTCATTAGCAACATGTCCGCCATCGCGGACACGGGGTCTGAAAGGGTTATGGATACAGAGTTGAAACAATTACTTACACCGCGAACTTCAGTCGCACACGCCAGCAAAATGGCGTCACCGTCCAGCAAAATGTTGGAACGTTGCTCTCCAACCAGCGTCAGGTAAACTTTTCACAGCATCCAGTAGTCAATCACACACAAAGCTCATTCACAGACTAATACAGCACACATACACCGGACAACCCACGGCTCGGCGGAGGGCTGGCTGCTGTCATAGCACATTGCAAGGGCACTCACTTCGCGAGGCAGGGACCTACAATCAGGACTCAAGACACCCTGCCTGGAAGATGAATCAAGACACTTCAAGGTGATTCAAGATCAGGAAATCCCGGTAAACGTAGGGCAATCGCAATCCGGGGAACGATAAGTGGGGAAAAAAAGGGGGGGAGGGGTTCACAATGCATGGCCTACTCCAGATACAGCTCATTGGTATTGCGAACATGCTCTATGGCTCACCGCTGTACGTTTGCACTCGTAGCAGGCTGCCCACCTATCGAGTCTCCAACCACACATTCTTTCTTTCTCCCTATTTTGTTTTACGTGTCAAATTGAGACACGGGAGAAGGCATGCCCAAATTGCACACTCAAACCCCCTTCTCTGCCAGGGGTGTGTGTCCCCCCCCCCCCAAATAAAATATAATTCTGCTCGAATGAAAGAAAGATACCCACCCTTCCATTATTTACTCTTCTATTGTTTCAAACACCTTTCCAATAAAATGTATCCATTACTATAGTCTGCTCTGGTAGAAAACATTTTTCCATTTCATAAATCGCATGAATTTTTGCATTTCTTTCATATCGAGAGGTTTTTACGGTGTCTATGTCAGTCCCCACCTCCCCTTCCTAGTTCAGGTTTTTATAAGCATGGTTAGGGACATCCGAATTTCTCGAAAAGATTTCCGCATATATTAGATTTCAATACTCTATGGGTATATCACCACTTTACCTTTTCTTTTCGATAGCGTGTAATTGCGGGAAAACTTTTTCTTACTCGGCTGACCAATCAGAATTAGGCTTCTCTTATAGTGTGCGTCTGTGATGGCCCCGATCGCGGCCATGTTTGCCCAATTCCAGTAGAGCTGCGAGCAAGTGTCCTTTATTTTAGTAAGAATATTCCTGCATGCCTAGACGTATGGGTAGGGATAGGAACATTTCGGGAGATCATTTCAGGACAAGATAGACGTAAAACATGTGTACACTGAAGTTGACTTTGTAATTGGATCGCAGTTCATTAGACACTCCCTGGACGACTCTGAGCCAATAGCAGACTTGCAAGGAAACACGTAGCCATTGTCATACTGCCAGGTGTGATGTAACACTGGTTACTCTATAGGGCAACAGCCAATGAACTAAGATTTGAGGCTCGAGTATACACATGACTATGGAGTCTAGCCTACAGGTTATTGAACTGGCGAATTTTTCCCTATCCCTACGTATGGGTCTATGCTCTGGGACGCACTTAGGTCTCATCCCTACCTAGGTTCTCCAACTATCCTATTAGTTTTTAGGTAGGTCTGCCAATCACAGAATGGGTATGCCCGCATCAACGGAAAAGCTACACCATTTCGTCTCTGTGTTCATATCTGTTGCATACTCGCAGTTTCTTTTTTAATCAAACCTTTAAAAAATCATGGAATGTATGACTTGATTGGTTGTTTCTTCAATATGTGATGTATCACAATCATTTTATACTTTTATTAACATAGAAGTACCTTATTATTGTTTGAATTGAACTCTTCAATGTATTTTATTTATAAATTATTATTTTTCATTCATAATTAAAATGAATAGAAACAGAGAGAAAATAGGTGTATTGGTAATACCTAGTAATAAATAGTCCTTTCGCAAAATATTTTACACTAAGTGCGCACGAATGCGGTGAGTAGTCCTTCGGAGTAATGTTCTAGATTCGGTTAAGCTTTGTTCGCCTGAGGCGGAGGCATATCCCGGAAGTAAACACTAAGCAGGGCTTCAGAAAAGTTGGAAGTAACAGAAAATGGACAACGCTTCAGCGGATAAAGAGTTAAAGGGCGGAAGGAGGAGTGGGTATGGTTACGGCCATGGCCTTGAACACCTGGCAACAGTGCAAGGCTTCCCTCCCTCCACGGCTCGCTAGCATCTTCCCCACGCCACTCCCTCCCCTCACCAGCCAAGACTTCGACGGAAACGCTCATAATTGCTCGACTTGCATTCTGCCGGCGGGAGACACGATCCGCAGAACGGCTCCGGTGATTTACGCGCATGAGAGATCGGGAGTCGTTGGCAGTGCGCGGGAGGGATGAGGTTAGCTTTGATTTACGACTCGTGTAGTGGTAAAGGGGAGGGGGAAGAGCGAGTATAGGCTGTTCAAGGTAAACCAAGCACATTTGAAAGCCCTACTTAAAAGCAACTTGCATACACATAGTGTATTTTCCCGCCATATGTAATATTAACATTGCAATGGGGCATGCGTGATTGGATTGTTGGATTAGATTGGATTGGAAAGGGCATATTAAAGTGCCCCGCTGTTAGGCCTGAAGGTTTACCATAGTGGATGGCTTGTAAACTAACGTGTGGCCTAAATTAAAGTGACATCCATGCCTTACCCAGGATTCGAACCGACTGCGCCACAGGAGGTCGGCTCGGTCAAGTGAAGGGGTGAAATTATTAGTATAGCAAAGGTGCTAGTGTTTAAAGTTTAGTGTGTCTAAAAAAAAACTCGAATGTTGCAGGCTTCAATGCATGGTGTTTGCCATAACGTTACGACATCCGCCCCTGCATGCAAATATTTTAATGGGCGCAATGAGTGAAATTCGTACAGTATGGTTGGTAACGATTGATGTAAAGTAGTTCCATATCTTAGCATCGAATAAAAAAAGTTAGGAACCCATTTGTGATAACTTAAAATTATTTCTTTCGCTTTCTGCTTTTTTAATCCGTTCAGTTACAGTGTCCACAGTTATGGACACGTTTCAAATGAATGAAAGTTAATGACCGGAACTGTACACAGCAGGGCACCAGTTCCCAGCCTTGCTTGCTTGCGGTTAATCGTATTTGTGGACTTTTCTACATCTCTTTGACATGAATGGATAATGCCAATAACAACGAACCAGCAGCACGTTGTTCATTGGCTGGAAAACGAAATGCTGAAAACAATTACAGTTCATACCAAAAAAATTGCGTGATAGCAACTCTTCAACTCGGAAATTAATGTGTGGCCGAACGGGTTAATGCATCCAAGAGTAAAAATTATCAGATATGTATAGTATTTACTTTCTTAATAATTTCACGGTTTCATTTGACCGACGCATGAATAAAGTGACGAGGTCCATGGCAATGCTAATTTGACATAAGGTGGAATAGTACACAACGTGTATACAATTAGATCTTAGCAAGGCTTTCAAAAGTGCTAATTTTACCGTGAATATCCTATATATTCGTTCATTGATAATGTACAGTAGGTGACTCACTTCTGTCCTGTCTTAATTCTCATTAAATCTGCACCCCACTCAAAGTGTTAACCGTGAACAGTTGGCCCGTAGCATGGGGGTTGTAGCGCTGGTGATTGTAACTTCATCAAACGTTGTTGTGGGCGATGTGCGGTCTGCCGCGGGGCAAAGGCGTCGTGTGGCGCCTGCTCCAGAAGACATGCCGTGGAGCCACAGCAGAGGCAGGTATCGGGAGCGAAGTGGCGCGCGGTCCCTTTGATGTCAGCTACTGTACCCCCGGTCGCTGATTGGCTTCGTAAAGCTGCGGACCTGTGAGGTAGGGCCTCGGGACACACTTGGCAGTTCTGTTGCTGCATGCCGAACTATTCCAAGCCAGTGAGCCAGGCATGAATGCTATGCTATGGTCACCCGATTTTCGCGGAAATATTTCATGACCAGTTGTATTTCATGACACATTAGTTGAGATCCACTTTCTTCGCATGCCATAAATGGCCCAATAGCATGCTGCTTATACGCGGTAGTAAGTAAAGTCTGTTCGCGATGAAGTGAGCACTTTTGAAATCAACCTTGGGTATAAGTCACTGCTCCTACCTGCATATATTTCAACGGGCTCACTGAGTGACATGCATCTAGTAAAGTTTGTAACGATGGACGGAAAGTAGTTTCATAGCTTGACGTCGAATAAAAATCGTCAGGTAACCATTTGTGATAACTTAAATTACTATGGAAGTGTTAAAATGAGCATATTAGTATAATATTTGCTTTTCTATTAATTCGACAGTTTCAATTGACCGACTCATGCATAAAGCGATGACTCCCATGACAATGTTAATTTTACATATGGCGAAGAATACACAATGTGCATGCAAGTAAGTCTTAAGCAGGGCTTTCAAAAGTGTTAATTTTACTGTGAACAGTCTATAACAGTTGGCATGCAATAAATGGCCCATTAGCGTGCTATTGATATTTTCCCAGCAGTAGGTCTGCCGTAAATGGCACAGAAACTTGCTGCTAATATATTTCCAGCAGTAGGTAACAGTTAGTGTTTCGTTTATCGTCTGCTTGTGGGACGTCTGCTGAATCGTAACAACGCTGGTGAGAGCATTGGCCCACGATACGAATATTTATATAAAAAAAATAAAAGGTAATTCCACTTTTGTTTGTATGACCTTTGCCACCAGTGCTGACAGTTGGTCAATTGTTAACTGCTTGTTGTTCGGTTAGTGACTCTCCTTTTTATACCTAGTCAGAACCATGAATACCATGAAGAGAATGTCAGATAATACAGGAATTTTCATCCGAAAGGGAAGAGAGGCAATTTAAACAAAAGACTCCTGTAAAACGCTACAACTTAGAAATATTTCTTTACAAATAAATAAAAATTATGTTCTGTGCCTATACTCTTCAAGACAACATTTTGATATAGGCTGAATTTCGATTACCTGCTATATTAATGTAACTGCACTGGCTGCCCTTAAATGAAGTTCAATCATTTACATGGTTCGTAAACGTTTTATACAGAATATTTTATATTTCCTATTACACACTTCTACGGGACGTGCAGGGCACATAGTACATAAAGTTTTGATGAGGAACACATGTCCGGAAACGTACTGTTTCGGCGGTACACTGATCAAACGAATCAGGAATTAAAATTTCCCTTCTCGTCAAGGCCAACGAGCTCTTACACGGGTGTACTACAAGATCTACTCGATGTGGTGATCATGACTTCCGTTGCACACGTTGTATTTATGCGAATCATGTTCCCATACACACACTAAAGACACCTGCAGTGTGTGATGAATCTCTTCTACCGTAGCCTCTACTCGTGCAAAGCAGAGCTTTCTCCGACGCTGCATACTCTTCATGTGGTTTCATATGAAAAAAGTTGAGAGGAGTCGAATCCGTTAATCGTGGCGTCCAAGCAATTGGTCCACCCCCGACATTCAACTTTTCCCCGAATGTTCGGTCGAGATGAATTCGGACGGACTGCGAAATGTTCGGTGGTGCACCATCATGCTGGAACCACATTTACTCACAAATTTTCGATAGTTTATCTTCCAAGAACTCCAGCAGTTTTTTTTGGTACGAATACCAGTACGTGGGGCCCGTTAGGCAGGACCAAAAATGTACTGCCCCTATTACACGACCATCAGTGATACCAGCTCGTACGCTGATGCCGAAACGTTGCTGAAATCCGTGGCATTCGGGGCACGTGTGTTTCTTCGTCCAAAATGTGGCTTTCACGACACTTGAAAACAGCTTCGCTGGTGAAATGCGCTTCATCGATGAGAAGAATGCGCCATGGAAACTCGGGCACGTCCACACAACGGTGTAGTAGGAACCACGTGCAGAAGTCGACACGTGGCTCATAATCAGCCGGGCACATTGCGCGTGCCCTCTCGAGCGTGATAAGGATGTAGTTGCTGTTCATGGCGAACACACCAGTGGCTTCTGAGAGACACATCCATGGCACGTGCAATGGTCCGAGGACTCGCCGATAGTTTCTCTTCAACTCGAGGAAGTACGAGAGTTCGGTTCCCCCGTGGAAAACCCACAATACACCCTCTTCCCTTTGAAGGAATGTCATTGCTCTCGGCATTCAGTGACGACGGAAGGGCAACTGGGGCGACTGTCGTAGCAGTACGAAAAAAAAAAAACACGTGGCAAGAAGGGGGTGCCAGACGTCGCCCGATGTCAATTTCGGTTGTCCACCGTGTGGCGGGAGTTTTGAAATATTGATTCGTGTCTCATCCTTGTAACACCGCAACGGCACGTTTCCGGACATGGTATCCCCATAAAAACTTTATTTACTACATGTCATATACTACCCCTAGAAATGTGTGATAGGATATAGAAAACAGCATGTATGTAGGTACAGTGAAGAAAATTAGGCTCGACGAAGAAATATTGTTATTATATAAGACACCCACTTTAGAAGTATAACTTGGAACAGAGTTCCTGGTCTTGTCGTCCAATGTCCGATGTTTACAACCTTGCACGTAATAGTTACAGTGCACTTATTCCAAAAAAAAAAAAAAAAAAAAGACGCTTGGAAAAGTATAGCGAAAAAATTCCATAACATACTACAAAAATGTTGCACATTTTAAACTTTGCGAGAATAATTTTTGGAAACATTATAAATTTCGGCATCGTTTTTCAGTGCATTTCTTTTAATTTGCAGTTCCTTCACACTTTTTGAATCAAAACTTTGAAAAATCATCGCATATATGACGTAATTGTTTATTTCCTAAATATGCCAAGTACCACAAACGTTTTATATTTCTGTTAACATAAAAGTATCCTATTTTTTTATTTAACTGAACTTTTACTTAAATTTTATATATAAAATATACTATTTCATTTGTAATTAATATAAATTAAACAGGGAGAAAATAGGTGTGTTGGCAATGCCAAGTAAGAAAAAGTTCTTATGCAATGCATTATGAAAGTGAGTGCGCACAAACATGGTGCGTTGTCCCTCTGGTGTAATTTCCTAGGCCTAATTAAGCTTTGTTTTCTTGAGGCGGAGGAATGTCCAAGAAGTAGAACCTTAGCAGGATTTCAGAAAATTTGGAAGTAACCGCGAATGGACTATATGTAAAAACTGTTTATAACACTTTTCTAAAACTTAGGTCGTAAAAAAATAATACTTATTTAATGAGTAGCCGCCAAAAATTTTGTGTGCCTAGAAGAATTTTTTAATTTTTATATGTGGTGACTGACATGACGCCATCAGCTGTTTTGATGAATATTTTTAGCAAAACCAACTGAATTACTGAATCATTTGTATTCTCTAGATATTTCTAGCTATTATAACTAAAAAATCGTAGAACAACTCAACTATATCACTGTGCAGGGGCTACGTATATCTACAGTAGGTTTTCGTTTAGCCACAAAGTCAAGCGGGCAACAGAGTGATTATCATGAAGTGCAAATCGTGTGTTTGTAAAGAACACAGAAACACGATCATGGGGGGGGGGGGGGGCATCGCAAATGTGAACTACCTGGTAGGTATGCCGCGGTGTTTCCGCTGCGGAATGACTCAGGATTCTCTTAAAGTGTTTTCCGTTGTAAACATTCTGGAGAAACGACACCCGGTCGTTGATTCCTCCGTAACCTCCCGAAATGCCAGCCAAGCGAATAGTTTCGAAGAGCAGGAATTTGGCAACGCTGTTCTTGTCATATCTACGTAGTGCATTCGCGGTTTCATCGCCATTTTGACGCGAATACGTCTTTAAATTTGCGACCACAGTGGGAGGCAATCCAGAAAATCCGATGATAACGAAATCGAAGGATTCAGTTTGGCATTGCAGCTCCGAATCTATCGTCTACATTCAAAATTCAATTACACCACTCGATTTCCAAAGGATCAAAGAATATGTTACGTTGAGTGAAGACTGTGAAGCATCGCGCGCGGACTGACAAAAATAAAGGGGGGGGGGGGGGCAATTTTGAATTCGTTTCGCCTCGCCTAATAATTTCGACGTAATATAACTTTTGACTAGGAGATGCTACGACGCTCGTTTAGGTTTCAATCGACAGCTCTCGTCAAGATCACACTATTGTGTGTATAAAAACATTTGTGTGGCGTGGTTACGGTGAAATTGTATGCGTTTAATGTAAAAAAAAATAGAAAACTTAATACGATTTCGGCTTATATACGTCAAAAAAAAGCCAAGTCGAAATACAAAAAACGCATACTATTGGAAAGAGCAGCTCAAAAGCAATCCAGTGGTACCCATAAAACCCCATATGATCGAGTGAATCGGTGCCGGGAACGTAAAAAAAAAAAAAAAAAAAAACATTAAGGCGTCTGAGCGCGTCAACGTAGACGTATTCACGCAAAACAAACGGCCGTGTCCCTAACACAGCCAAACCCAATTTTTTTAGTCAAACCTTTCACAAATCACCCCACGCTAGATGTGTTCGGTTATTTCGTAAATATGCTATGCATCACACATATTTTATACTTGTGTTGATATAAAACTACCGTATCTATGGCCAAATTAAAATTATATATATAATTTTCCTGTAAATTATAATATTTAATTTATAGTTATTATAAATATAGATCGTGAGAAGATAGGTTTTTGGTAATGCCTAGAGACCCGAGAAATTCGCGAGTGCAATGACCTGTAGGTTAGACTTCACAGTCTTATATACTCTCACACAGATATCAACCTTTCATTGGTTGATTGTTGTGGTAGTAAAAGGCGGTGGTTGGGCGCACAATTTATTGCTTATTTGTTATTGGCTCACTCATTTCCAAGAGGTGTCAAACAACACGTCGACCAATTACAAAAATAACATGAACGTACAAGTGTGTGAATTCCAACTTGTCTAGAAATGAACCCCGCGAAATTCTCAGGTCTATAGTAATGCCTAGTAAGAAATAGTTAGTATGCAAACTGTTATTATGCTTAGTGCTCACGAATTCGGTGCAATGTCCATTTGGTGTAATTTTCCAGACTGTATTAAGCTTTGTGTACATGAGGCTGAGAAATATCCTGGGTGTAGAACTTCAGCAGGGCTACAGAAAATTGGAAATAACCGTGAATGAACTATAGATAAACCTGTTGGGTAAATGGCCTTTCACATTATCAATTTTTTTTACGTCAAACTGCTTCAAATAAAGATGGTCAAATAAAATTGGACTGTTCTGAAGTCGCCGATACATCATTATCGCCGCCATATTTGTCTTGGAAAAGTTTTGAAAATTGGACGGGTTGTAAAATCTCTTTGGTGTTTGACGGGCTCAACCAACCAGAATCGTGCATGAGAAAAATAGCCGTTTCCGACGTCACAAAACTTTAAAATGGCGAACAATTTCGAGAAACGAAATAATGTAATGAAGATGATTAATTTATTTAGAATCTCTTTGAATATTACGCTATTTGAAGAAATATATTCACAGCAAGATTAAGAACTCAGACGCATTAAATATCATTGTGCAGGAAATATCTTCGTAAAACTAAAATTTAATTCAGTAAGGAAGCGAAAATAAATCACAATATACATTACATTTCCTCCTGTAGTAGACTGCGCGGAATCACAACAGCATAATCTCACTTCGAAAATAATTTTAAAAAATGAAGATTTTTGACTAGAACCTCCCAGTAAAAAAAAAAAATCGACAAATAAAGGAACCACCAACGCCTTTTTATCCCCGCGTAATTATACATTCCGTGTCTAAGTCATATATTGACTTATTACATACATAAGTCGTCTCTCGGGATAACGTTTCGTCATAGAAACAATTCCTTAACACAGTCACACCCGGTGTACACAATTGTGTACATTACGCACATGTAGGTAATTTTTGGTCTGTGCTGCACACTGCGAAGCTCAGTAACCAATTATTGTCCATTTCATATAAGTGGGGTTAAATCTAACAGATAATGTGTCCAACCTACACAATATGTAAACAGTAAATGCTCTCGTTCCTACAGTATTGTATCAGCTGATGAACTGCTGCGGAATTCTTGTTTTTAGGGTGGCTATTTTGATGATGGCTTTGGAATAAAATAGTACTCGAAGTTAAAAGTTGTAACTAGAAATCTTAATTATACTTACAATATTTATAGTTTTAATTATGTTTTTAAAGCAATATTAAACTTTCTTGGCTATTAGTAACTGAACTTTAAAAACATGTTTAGCATTTATGACAGAGTATGTCGACACATAACGAACAGTAAACGTTTCCAGTCAATGGCTAGCCATGTCTGTGTTTCCAATTTCCAGCCCGGTGAAGTCCGTTGCGTGTGTGTTTTTTTCTCATCGTGTTTATTATACGAATATCTTATTAGTGTTGTCGGAATATTTAATCGGTACTTAATTATTTATTATTTGTTTTTTTTTTTTTTTCAAACATAGTTGGTTGTAGGTACCGTTGTAGGGTGTTTTCTTGAGTGAAATGTAATATTAATCGGCACGTCATTAAAACTGCTCGTTCTGCCATTTTCCTTACCGCCTTCCACAATGAAGTGACACAAATATAATTTACGTATATCAATTGAAGTTTGTTTGCATCAGGAAACGTGCGCAGTATTGATTTTACTGAATGATTATGCAAATAAATTATTTAATGCTATTGACGAACAAACGTGATTTTAGTGAAATAAACTCGCAAGGATTGCCATAGAAAAACACGTGTTCAAGAGATTACAACAGTAAGTTTGCGTGCTTTGTAAATGTATTTGTAAACCGTTAATATAATTATTGAACTGCACGTGGCCTGACAAAAAAAGCCGCACTTTCCAAACTTTTGTAGCGAGTGAATAATATTTGCTTGTCTACATCGTAAATTCGAGTGTAAGGTTAACTTGGGTCAAAGTGTGTGTGCGTGTATATATTGCTGCATCTGTACGAATAAGAAAAGCGACGTGTGCATCGCGTTTTGTGTTTCCACGAAAGTTATAATTTTCGAAGATAAATAATTTTGATGTTATTTATATGCGACCAAATTTTCCACTGCTCCATCAAAACAATACGCAACTCAAAATGCCGCACAGTCATAAGAACATCAAAATAATCCCGTCTCACGAAAGACGTTAATCTAGACCCCCCCCCCTTTTTTTGTTTTGTCTGTCTCATTTCCCTTTTTCCCTCGAAATGAAACAAACAGAACCCCAACAAATTTAACACAGTAATTAAAAAAGAAAACAGGTTGGAATGCCAACCTAGCTATAATATCGTACATTAATTACTGGGCGGAAGTTAGCTAACGTCAGCCTTTCAGTGCCTGCCATGATTGGGAACACGAGGAAGGAGAAAAATGCAAGTGTGCATTGGACTAAAAAAAAAAAAAAACATTTGTTTACAAACGTCTTTTTCTTCAGTGACAAAACAGCTGCGGTGGAAGGATACACTGTGGCCGTGCTACTTTTTCTAGAACTGTCAAAATTTACCCCACTTACATGAAACGGACAATATCTTACCCGTGGATAAATTATTCGCAAACCGTCGTAATGGTTCTAAGTCATAATTGGTTCATATTACTGCAGCCGAACATACAGCATACAGCTCATTGGCTTTGGCAACGAAACAAGTGCTGTGTCGACATAAGTAAAGCACTCATCATGAAATCTCTTGTTTGCAACACCTCAAACCGTAAATTAAAATGTGCCTGAAAGGGTTGAAAACGAAAAATATAATTTTATAAATGTGCTTACGTATTCCTGTGTTAGTCACGTGTCGTCCACACTGCTTCCACGACAACCACCACACTTGTTCTGCCCTACATGGACGGCCCTGTCTATCTCCTAGACATTACTCCAAGTAACATGCACCGTAATAGGTTGTCTATCTCCTAGACATTACTCCAAGTAACATGCACCGTAATAGGTTGTCTATCTCCTAGACATTACTCCAAGTAACATGCACCGTAATAGGTTGTCTATCTCCTAGACATTACTCCAAGTAACATGCACCGTAATAGGTTGTATATCTCCTAGACATTACTCCAAGTAACACGCACCGTAATAGGTTGTCTATCTCCTAGACATTACTCCAAGTAACATGCACCGTAATAGGTTGTCTATCTCCTAGACATTACTCCAAGTAACATGCACCGTAATAGGTTGTCTATCTCCTAGACATTACTCCAAGTAACATGCACCGTAATAGGTAGGTTTCCTTTCGAAAGAGACTAAGTCTGGGGCGCTGAGAAGACCGGTTACTGTAGTTGGCGCTGAGAAGACCGTTTACTGTAATTGCTTACAGCAGCAGTGAGCGCGCGACTCGTACGAGACCAAATACCAGTTCATGTAATATACCAGTAGTGGAATTACTCTGCGTCGTGCATTAGGCTCCGTGAAACTACGCTGGAGCGGGAGGTAAGTGAAAGGAAGTAATTTCCATATTTGAAGACGTGTGCCGCGAACTTCGACTCGACGAATTGAGGGCGAACTGATGGCAAAACTTGGGCGACAGCGGAACTCTCATTCCAAATGAGTTTCAAGGTGAAAGCGACTTCACGTGTCAGGTGAATTCTCGTGCCGGAATCACGAGCATAGCACGACACGAAAAAAAAAAAAAAAACCTCAACCTCGACCATTTTCACAAATGTACAGCCCGACAGTTTACTGACCCGACACAACGAGTAGAATTTTTCAGACCCATTTAGAAGGCGCTGATTAACTACGCTAGTTTCAAAGGCGGTGGGCAGACGGGACATTTGGAATATATGATGCTGACAAAGTTTTATAGCTAATGCATACAAAGGTAACATTATTATTTATAAGAGTTTAATATAATAATTTTCATAATCGGTTTTCTTTTAAGCTACGTTTTCCCATTGCAAGGAATGCTTATCATACCTACAGTTTCATTTTGCAAGGTTGTACACTCTGTGCGTCGTGTCGTCAGATCTAGCCTGTATTTCACTGGTTGTTTAGTTTTAAGTGTCGTGTCGTGCTTACGGTGTCTTGCTGGTCGAGGCTATGCCATTCCGGCATCAGACTACTCGAATCATTTGGTGATTGAATCGGCATGTACGGGAACTGAGATTGTGCCCGTGCGGGAAAGTGCATACCTGTTGATCCCACATAGCACAGAATATCCACCGGATATCCTAATTATATCAACAATGTCTGAAAGTCACCTAAGTCCTACAGTGACTCTCTAGTGTATATTCTTAGGATATCCGGTAGTAGACACCAGTTTGTACCACATATCCATTAGATGTTACAAAACCCCCAATGGCCATTAATTTAGCTAAGTGACTACATCTGTCGACGTAAATAGGGGTGAGTGAAGAGATTCGGACGACTCTTAACAACGAGGTCTTGAGAGCCGGGATGAAAGGGCGGGGGAAACGGGAGATCCCGAGAAAATCCGCCGGCCAACGGCATCGTCCGTCACGGTTCCCACATGCGAAAATCCGGAGTGATCCTGCCGGGGATTGAGCCCGGATCGCATAGGCGGGAGGCGAGCAGGCTAACCGCTCAGCTACCGTGGCCCCACGCTTATAGGATAACCAAAATATCTATATCGTATTTTCGATATTGGGCGGACATTTAGATATCTTTTGGTAGTCTTTTGAATGTAACTTTGCAACTATTGGATGTCCTCGGATATCCTAAATGCCCGATAGTGATATCCGTCAGATATTCCTTGAATTTCTATGCGCTGTATGGGATTTGTTTACAGTATTTTAGATGGAGGTCTCGATGTATGTATGGTGAGCATGCCAGCGTCCACTGTTCAATCCCCGCTGGAATAAGGCTCGGTGGTTAAGGGGAATCTTCCCCTACCCCATATTAAAGTCTTGGTTTTATAGTTTTTTTTATATTAAAAAAAAAAGAAACTCCGAAAGTACACTACACCCAACTAGCTATTTATTGACTATTTTTCTAAATGACAGTGCTTCAAAAAGGGCTTACTTTAACGTTAACAGCCTATAGGTGTGTATAATCAGTATTTTGATGAAATCGGGAACATTATATTAATACTAAGGAAATTAACTCACAGATAAATACGTATCGAGTACTGGCAAACACACGCAACATTCCCGGAGCACCTCCCGAATAAATGAACAAGTGGGAGGGGGGGATCACCCCACCCTGAAGAAGGCGAGGCGATGTTCCCGCAAGACGCGGGGGAGAAATTTTTCGTCGGATGCAGGGAAGTGCCAGATAACTAATTAAGATAGGGGGCTGAATTTCACTGATTTATTTGCGATTCCCCACTGCATGTCAAGAATGCCACTGCTATAAATCACTTGCTCCCATTTAATTTGCTCAATTCGCAGGTCGCAGCAGCCAGCTTAGAAACTGACTTTCAGTTAACGTTATTTCACTGAATGATATCTACCGATTCGGAATTTTATAGTGTACACGACCATATACTAAGATGAGGTGGATCGATCTTCGCTGGCTGCGCAACCAATTTCAGTGTCCCAAAACTGAACTGATTTTTCTGCCACATGTCTACGAAAAATGGCGTGGTAATGGATTTATAGTGTACACGACCATATACTAAGATGAGGTAGATCGATCTCGCTGGCTGCGCACCAATCTCAGTGTCCAAAACTGAACTGATTTTCTGCCACATGTCTAGCGAAAATGGGTGGTATGGATTTAGGTAAAAACCAATTTGTAAACAAATATTTGAGATGTAATTATACGTCCTCTAACAACTTTTAATGCGGTTCGATTAATTCAAACTGGTAAAGTACTTTATTCATATACTAGTGTTTGTCATGACAAATTACTAAATCAAAATACACTTCATCACAGTTGGCCATGCGACTTTGACAGATGTGCTTTTGGGTAGTAAATGTCGGGTACATGCGCAAAAGACGAATAAGTGGTTTAGCTCATATTAGTCTACGTACGCGACAGACACGAACCGTGAACCATTGTTAGAGATGATGGAAAATCGCCATAATATTTGAGACAATATATCTTCTATAACATTCTATTCTTCATGATTGCGTGGGACAAGGTTTTGACTCGCTAAGCTGTTGCAGACCAACCGGAACGTTCTCCTTAAAGTAACGGAATCCTCATGCCTAGTGGCATGGCGTAGTACTTCAGACATGCATGACAGCCAATAAGGAAGAAAACTGTCAGACAGTGTACGCCCTGAGTAGAATGAACCTTACCAATGTAGAAGCAAATATTTGTCTCGGCGACACGGAGTACGGCGGTGCGCCACGTCACAGAGGAGCATGTGTCGATCACGAACCGCGACCGTAGCAGTCTATAAAATTCTGCTTTAAGAGCCGACAATCAAGCATCCCCAGTCGTGCTGCGTGGGATTGTCACTAAAGGATGTTCACGGTAAAGTGAGCACTTTAGAAATCAACCTGAGAAAACAAGTCAATGCCCTTGCCTGCATATATTATAACGTGCGCACTGAGTGACATACGCCAAGTAAAGTTGGCGACGATGGATGAAAAACAGTTTCGTAACTTAACGTCGAATTAAAAATGTTAGGTAACCGTTTGCAACAACTTAAATTATGTCTTTCGCTTTCTGTTTTTTTTTTTTAATGTATTGAAGCGTAAAAAAGAGCAGATTTATAAAATATTTATATTTATAATAGGATTTAGATGCACAGTTTCACTTGGCCGACGCACGAATATAGTGATGAGGTCCATGGTGATGTTAATGTTACATAAGGCGGAAGAATACACAATGTGCTTACAAGTAGATCTTAAGCAGGGCTTTCAAAAGTGCTTATTTTACCGTGAACAGCCTTTACTAGGCCGTATGAGACAATTCATTTACCATCTATTTATTGACTCTTAGCTAGACGAGGCTTAACTAACCCTCCTAGACAATATACATTACCTCAATTAATATGCAGTAACAGTGATGCCGGGACGTGAGCGCAATGCTACATCGCGAGGGACATCGCAGACTCGTGTTTCTATAAAAATTATTCAACCTTACGTTCATAATTATGGGCTCGTTTCGTGAATGCAAATTGCTGCAAGCTGTGTTAGTTGGGGCTGGCAAGCGACGCTCGGGCACCTGGGACGGTGCGGCCACGACGAGCCAGCCCTGCTGTTTTGAAAACACTCTCCCCGCCGAGGAAAGTCGTGAGACTAGACAGGGTAGTATGTAAGGTTGTGACGATGGTGGCTCGTGGCGATCTTGCTCCCATAGGGACCAGAGAGACGCCAGCACTGAGGACCACAGGGCCGTGGTCACGACTTCGACGGTCCTGCCACTGTCGTGGGTGTCTCGACAGACGACGCCGCCAAGACAGTTAAGAGTAAATATAATCCCAGTAGGGTGCCTGAGGTTATGCAGGATTAGGGTCCTCGGCATAAATACTTAAGACTCCTCAAGTCACGAGCACTCTGTAGTTGTCTGTGTTGTAATTTAATTAAACATCTTAACCATTATTGATGATTGCCGCTATAAAGTAAAGAGTAAAGTATTGTACTAGCCAAGGGCTCAAGTGTAAATCTTGTTGTCATTAATAAAACCTAGTGAAACTGTAAGAGTGGTTTATCATCTAGCTACTGACATCCCCCTTCCTTGCGTGGCCTGAGTCATCCACAGAACGGGGCACAGCAAAATGAATATCAGTTTTCGTCTACTGGGCTTGTATTTTAGCCGTGTGCAGGATTTCTTTCCCCGTGTTGCGGCAGTCATTCCAGCTGCTGACGCCAGATCATCACTGCCTGGCGCTGACGGTGGCTAATTGTAGTGGTTGCTAACAGATCGGACGAGAAGAAATTTGGGGCACTGCTCGAACTCACAAGATGACGACGGGGGGCTGCGAAAACCTGCGATTTTTTCCAAATACTAGTTTTGACGTTAATAGATTTGATCGACAGGGTGAGACGCAGAGTCACTTTCAAACACAATAAGAGTGAGTGAAGAGATTTGGGCGGCTATTAACAGCGAGGTCTTGAGAGCGTGCCAATCGCTCAGCCACCGTGGCCACAACACAATAAGAAAATATCCGCAAATTTACCACAGTTTGAATAATAATTACTTCCCCATACAGCCTTGGTAGCTTCCCTTTATTTATTAAGGAGCATTTCAAATATACCTATATTCAAGTTCTCAATATTTGTTCGGTAGCAAATTCTATATTTTCAATCCGACGAGGGGCAAATTTCCCATATTACGTGTAGTTAAAAATCTCCCTATTACAGTTCAAAAAGTCTACTGAAATTTTTTATAGTGTAAATATATTAGTTTTGGTAATTTACATTTCTTATTATTACTATTATTATTCAAGCGCTATACAAAAACACTCATTAGAGTTACTCTTTTTGTGGATTCTCATTATAATGAATATTATTAAGCTCACAAACAGAAAAATTATCTTTAAAAAAAAAGTTTTTATTTTGCCTGAATTTCAAGCAACGTAAAAATACTCACTTCTGGTCTACACAAATTGCACTACATTTCAGCAGGAGCACGGAGTAATATTTAATAAGCAACTGAGATGAAATTTTATGAGCCTTTGAAGCACACACTAATCGAGAGAAACATTCGATGTAGTTAATTGGTGTATAAAGAGAGACATGGCTGGGACCTTCTGTCCATACTTTGTATTACACATACTCCAGTGAGGCACGTTTCTCTTCCAGGGAAACTCTCTCTGGCAGCATCGCTGTAGCGCAGTATTTACGTGCACGTTTCCTGGAGAGTATTCCATTCTAGGGATCGCCACAATGAGCTGCCATTCTTCTATTTCGGGGAAACGCGCGTAAAAAGCTAAAAAGAAAACATACGTGACATGCAGTACGTATTTGTAAATGCGCAATGTGTTTCTCGAGAAAGGGGTAAAAACCTATGCACGAGTAATTGATCGCTACTGAAATCAAACTTTGGAAATAATAATTTTTTCCCCCGTAACTGTGTGTATTCTAGCGGACACGCTGATTGGCATTCTGCCAATAAAGTTGGCACTAAATTAAGCAAAGCATTTCGATGACGTAACCCATGCAGTCCCGAATTAATTGACGAGCTGGTGTTGCATTCGTTAAATTTTATGATGGGCGCTGTACCCGTTTGTCGAGCGTGCTTCTCGCAAACAGAGTACAACATATTGCGTTTTCGCTGATGTCAGCACAGAACACACACAAATGTGTAGAGACGGGCAAAATTCGGCGTTATTATTTGGTACCATGCTGGACTTCAAAGACCTATATCTACCTGAGTGCAATTTATGATTCCACTGGCTGCCAGCAGCTATGCAGCGTCATTAACCCGTGTGACAGCTTCGGTGCAGATAGGCTGTTCGACAGCTTATCTTCGACTATTGGTTGAAGGCGTTTCGCGGGACGTGATCCCACAAGTTGTCGGCCAATGGCTGACGTGAAGCGAGCATACAGTGTCTTGGAGTTTAGTCTGCAGTCACAAAATAACGCGTAATTTGCACGACCCTACAAATGAGAGATGCAAAAATTTTAACTCTTCAGATTTCTCACAAGGAATATGCTGAAAACACAGGTCATTGCTTCGTTCTGTACAGAGCCTTCCATAAATATATTTCATGTGCAACATATCCTCTATCATGGGCTACAGTGACTGGACTGGTTAAAGTACTTTAGGTGTAATGTTTAAATTTGTTAAAAACAAACGTATTTTAATTTAGTTTCTAATTGTTTTCCGCTCTTAAGCGTAGGAATACGCACAGTAGTAACATATTTACTTTCCTAGTACATTACTCAATTACGCTCGATTTATGCGCGAATAAAGGGATCCGGTTCATGCAAACGTCAACCTCTTTGCACTCTGTACATATTTAATGGCAGCCAAGACAAGCTATAATTGTGTGTCCTCGCATCCACCATGTGTGCCATTGGAGACCCGTCCAACACTGGCACGCCCTGTAGAGCCCAGGAACACTAACCAACATATAGGGAGTCGGAACGGGGAAGCGGTGTCGGAATTCCATGTGGCTAGAAGAGGAGAGTGTGGCATGAAGAAGGCTATAGCCAGTGAACGAATAACTCCTGTTTTAGTTTAGAGAACTGCGATATCTAGCACGGTGAAATTGCAAGGTCACTACTGTTTGCCTGTTCATTGTAAATAAACATTTTTAAAATTTCTTTTTGTTCCTACTGCCGTGTGTACTTCCTTTGCATGTATGCCTGCATGCATATATATATAATCAACCATTAATCCAATTACTATTATCCACACATCGATCCATAAGCCGCGTATTACTCTTTCGTGTATGAAAAAAAAAAAAATTTAATCAACTCATGTTCTTAAGTACTTTCATCCTGCACTCGTAACAAAATGTCAACATATGATATTAATACCCGTAATTTGCTAAGAACATAGTAAATGAACTAGCCAGTGTTGACGCAGGAATTTACGCTCTGGCAACTTCTCTAGCCGAGATTTGCTATGACGTTACTTTCATCACACGAGGCTTCGGTTTCGAATCCCAGATAAATGAAGAATGTATTTCGTTTTTAAAGGGAAGCAGTTCCAATTATAAGCTGTCCCAAGAACTTTAATAAGTAAAATATTTAAATAATATAACAAAAAAACAAACATAAAACGCAGTTGCCTAGAGGGACTTATTTTATATCCTGAACTGAAAGCATTCAATCGATCGTGAACAAGCAGACAAGCGCGCCAGAACTGCAGTGCTGCAGAAGTCAAACTATTGGTCCATTCCCCCTCCTCCAGAAAGGCCAAATGGGCCAGTTTCCGGAGGAAACAAACCCGGATAATCGCATGTGGGAAACATGTCTGACGTCGCCTTTGGCCTTCCAGTTTACTCGAAGCAATCCCGTTTTCTCAACTATATTGCATTCCGTCGCTGCTCCATCCTAACCTCACTTCATCCCCATCGGAGCTAAAGATTTAAGCTGCTACGAAACGTGCGGATATTTCACTGCAGCACGTTCGAAGTTCGGGTTTTTTTTAAATTTTTTTTTTACGAAGTCTTCGTGTTCTTACGATAGTATAACAACTACAGGTCAAGACGGAATGATAATTTCAAGATACTGCTAGGGATAGGAAAAATTTGCGAGTTCAAGGACCTGTAGGCTAGACTCCATAGTCATGTGTATACTCGAGCCTCAGATGTTTGTTCATTGGCTACTGCTCCATTGAGTAGCTAGTGTTACTCCACACCTGGCAGTATGACAATTGCTACGTGTTTCCGTGCAAATCTGCTATTGGCTCAGAGTCGTCCAGGGCGTGTCTAATAAACTGCAATCCAATTACAAAGTCAACTTCAGTGTGCACGTGTTTGACGTCTATCTTGTCCTGAAATGAACTCGCGAAATGTTCCTATCCCCATATATTGCACATGCTATAAATATCGTAAAAAAATACATTTTAAGAATGCTGTATCTTAAAACCTAGGGGAAGGTTGCCTAAATCGTACCAGTTATTAAATTATTACTTTTATTTGAGTCATTCTTTAATGTACCTACTGCTGGAATAGTGATTTAGAAAACATCATACATTTTTGCATGCATTTTTACACAAACATGTCTAGTTAGCCGAAATACAGAGCCACAAAAAAAATATTTCACTGGCTGCAATCAGTACGAAATAGGAAGACAGTATCCGAAATCGTACCACCAGTGTCGTAAATCGTTCCGCTGCAACAAAAATATTCTAATACTAAAGGGGCACCAACCTGTAGCTCATTTGCCATTGTAATACATTTGAAGATTATCATAGGTGGAACATACATCCACCATACACTAGTGGTACTGACACCTCTTTATTCACTTTCTATAGCTTCCACCTGATTCTTTCCTTTCTAACCCAACACTTTCTGGCATCTATTTTGTACAGTGCTGAAACCGTTCCCAGCCACACCGAACGCACGAGTAGCATCAAATTGTTTTCATCCCTAACTCTCTCTAGGACATCACACATTTCTTACATATTAATTTTTTGAACCCCTTTGTACGTGCTATTGACGTGCGCTCAGGCTCAAGTTGTGCTAATCCTTTATTATGGGCTTTAAAAGAATAAAACCATTACTTCCCAGCCATTAATGTCAATTTATTGACGTTGTGCAGTACTCCATTGCGCTCTGCTATTTCGAACGCTAACTTTCTGATAGCAGTGATAGTTATTACAAATAGTAGCTTTTATAATCTTATAGTATGATCAATGAGGTGTTCAAATTTCAGTTAGAAGAGTACTTTGATCGCCTATGGCTTTTACTGAATAGTTAGCTACAGTTTGATGTCTAGGTGCCTTTTACTGAATAGTTAGCTACAGTTTGATGTCTAGGTGCCTTTTACTGAATAGTTAGCTACAGTTTGATGTCTAGGTGCCTTTTACTGAATAGTTAGCTGCAGTTTGATGTCTAGGTGCCTTTTACTGAATAGTTAGCTGCAGTTTGATGTCTAGGTGCCTTTTACTGAATAGTTAGCTGCAGTTTGATGTCTAGGTGCCTTTTACTGAATAGTTAGCTACAGTTTGATGTCTAGGTGCCTTTTACTGAATAGTTAGCTGCAGTTTGATGTCTAGGTGCCTTTTACTGAATAGTTAGCTACAGTTTGATGTCTAGGTGCCTTTTACTGAATAGTTAGCTACAGTTTGATGTCTAGGTGCCTTTTACTGAATAGTTAGCTACAGTTTGATGTCTAGGTGCCCTTTTAATGTTTGCTTGAAATATTGTAATGTTGACAGCATTCATTAACGCCCATGCCCCCGTTCTTATAAGTCGCAAGAGCCATCGCCGTCTTCGTTTCAGCCTAAGCTTCGTATTTTCTCTTCGTCGTTCTGTAACACACAACTAACACGTTTTTCAGTAAGTTTTGTCTACTATTACTAATAAATTAGTTTTTGGTAAGTATAGAACGCGGGGTATGTAACACGCGTTCAACAGAAACTCGATACAATTGGATGTCGACGCACGTCCGTTAATAAAATGTTCCGTAAACAGTACGTACAGAAATTTAACGCGAACATTTACAGCAGTTTGCAATACAATAAAGTAACTAAATTAAAATATACATAAGGTTTTTTTCGATTTTATAAAGCGTCCACGCATATAATCAGCAATAGAGTGGTTTCATTGTGACTTGGCATTAGTAGTATCCTAAATCGTATCGCTACGATTTGCGAACCTACGAGGTGGTACGACCTAACAAACTTGTTATCAAACAAAACAAACTAATGAAACATAACCTAAAACTGTATATTGTCAACTGCTAACGTATTCAGAATACGAAGAAGTATTGTCTTTATAATAATAAATACATTTAAACAGCAATTACTCACTTTCCTGTTTCATACAGGCTTACAACTTGTGTAAAATTTACATTGCCACGAGCCTCGTCACTTTATCCATGCGTCGGTTAAGTGAAACTGTGAAATTATAAAAAAAAAGTAAACATTTCATACTTCTGCTAATTTTTACACACTGATGCGTTATAAAAAAACATAAAGCGAAATAATAATTTAATTTATCACAACATAGTTGCCTAACACTTTTTATTCTACGTTAAGATATGGAACTACTTTCAATTTATCGTTACGAACTTCACAAGGCGCATGTAATTCTGTGCCGTAAAATTACGGACAAATTGATTTTCAGAAACGGACTTTCCGTAAATTTCACGGAACCTCACCGTTAATTTTCAAGTTAGTTTTTGTACTTTCCGTTTAAAATAAAAATATATCGTGAAAATGTCTAAATGTCTTTAATTTTTTTTATGCGGGTGTTCTACCATGTATAAAAAAATGATATTAAAAAAGTTAAAATATTTTATACTTAAGCGAGAGTTGAACCCGAGTCAAAAAATTACCAGTCCACGACTCTAAACCATTTTTTTTTTTGCCATTGCAGTTGTCGGTATTGTTGACATTGTTGAGCTCAAATGAGACCAACTTTTTGACAAATTCCCAGTGTGATAAGCACACTAAAGGTGTGCCACATGGGTGGCACCGGGGCGTGAGCCCCTGCCCCTGAGCTACGGCTCCATCGCCTATAACTCTCTCTTGAAAATTCTGGTATAACTTTGATATTTGTATTCAAAATACAAAAGTAAAAACTCAGTTTATATTAAATTTAGTGTATTTTTTAGTGTTGCCAAATGTTACAGACTCCTGATGAAATTTTTTTTCATGTTTGAAAGAGTAGGCCATAGTCGCGTGGATAACCTTAACTGGGCAAGAACGATAATTTTCCTGTTACAGCGGCGAAGACAACTTCGTGTAGACTCGGCATTGTTCGTCCCCGTAACTCGAAGCCAAAGGGAATACGGTGACTCTCCGTATTTTGTATTTACGGATTTAATTGCGTTTTTCGTCATTACGGATTGCCTTTCCGTATCTACACGGTACATTTCCGTAAAACATTCCGTAAATATACGGAAATTTTTAACAGTGATGGGAGGCAATCCAGAAAATTTGATACCAAAATCGAGGGATACAGTTTGACATTGCAGCTCTGAATCTATCTTCTACATTCAAAATTCAATTACACTACTCGATTGCGAAAGGATCAAAGAATATGCTACGTTAAGTGAGGAGACTGCATCGCGAGAAGCGTTGATAAGGGGGGGGGGGGGGGGGGGGGGGGTGCCGCATATTTGAGTTCGTTTCGCTGCGTCTCATACATAATTTCCGCGTATATAACTTTTGACTAGGTGAAGCTACGATACTCGTTTAGGTTTCAATCGACAGCTAGCGCCAAGATCAATCGATTGCGTGTATAAACACATATTTGTGTCGTGCCTATGGTGAAATTGTATGTGTTATGGGGTGATCAGGCCTTAGTTGAACGGCATGCCTGATCACACCTTCAAACATTGGACTAGGGCACGAGCGTGATTGCAATAACACCTTGCGAAAGACAGTTGCAGAAACCCCGTCCACCGGCCAGTAAACGGGGTCGAAATTATTAAAGAACACACCTGATATGGGCCAACGTAACATTGGAAGCGGCGGCTTTTGTCATTGGGGCAGCGGACCAAGAATGCATGGAGATGGGTATGTCCGGCCGTCGTTAACCGCCTCCTAGGATCAGCCTCCGGCAACATGAACAAGGTCGGGACTTTCCAATTACATTGTAATAGTAGTGGCGTGCGGTAATACAACTTGTTATGATTAATTAGCACCTTGATATCCCTTTAATGACCCCCCGGTCAATAGTCACGTTAATAGTTATTGTATAATCCTTATGTTCAATAAACCCTATATTAGCCTGTTGGGCTCTATATAATTATGACTCATTATTTAGCTACGCCCATGGCCCTTTTTGGGTATGAGTTGACTTGAAAACTAATTCGTAACACCTGGATAAAGCCTCCTCTACAATCGACTTGACGCAAAACGTTACGATAAGGAAACTAGCATATCTATAATTTACGCTAGGTGATATAAAAAGAAAAATAGCTAGGTGTAGTATATACCTACATATACTGTAATTAAAAAAATTAAAATCATACTCCGCAGTTTTCATAGATACGCTGAATTATTTTTTTCATGCTTTTTGCGTTATTTGGTAATACATCCCGTACATCATAACAAAATAAAAACGTACGACGATGGCGGATCAATCTATTGCAGAAAGTCTATACTATTTGTTTTTCGGTTGTCTGTGACGTCTTGATTCCGATTGCCTGGTGCTAAACGTTAAAAAACAAATACTTGAAGACTGGCTAACTTTTAACTAGTTGCTTTTGACGATTGACATCGCGACAAAGTTTAACGCCGTTTCACGGTTCATGGCAACGAGTTATTGTAGCGTCGACGAGATTGTAGCCAAGGAATAACTCCGCAAACTGAGGCGTAAGGCTAGGAATCATTTCGAGGGCGCAGATATTATAGCAAGTTGCAGCGGCCCTCGTGGGAAGCCGCCCCAGCGAGGTCCGGAGACGAGGTGCAATAAACGACGCCTATCCCGGGCAATAAAGCTGTGCGGAGCTGGCGGGCTGCGTGCGCCCAATGGAAACGTCCTTTCGCGACCCACGACACGAAAGAACGAAGCCTGCCTCCGACAAATAGGATCTGAGCACAGAGGTGCAAGAGCTGCTCGTGCGGCGAAACTCCATACACGCACGCGCCAGAAAAATGACGTCGCTGGCTATATGAACGCCGTTCTGTCAGCGTCCGGCGACCTACTCGTTAAGCTGGAGTCACAGTAGGTTGACGTACACGACACGAGAGACAGATTTATGGCGTCAGAGCTCGACGGAATTCCGTATTAAATTTTAGTCAGTGTTCACAATACTCCGACGAAATCTGCCCTACAGGTACGTTTGTTGGCTGTTGGAAAATTTTAAATAGGCAAGTTATCATTATAATATCCAATACCAATTTTTTCAAACTTGCGATAAAGTGAATGGTTATTTTGCTTTTGACAATATTTGAACAAAGGCTTATACCTAAGAGGAATAAAAAGTATTTAGAAACTAACATGAACGTTATTTTGGCGGGAAGTTAGTTTATTACTTAATACAGAAGGGAAATGTGCACGAAAATTTGTTTTCTAATGTTGTATTTACAATTTTTTGCACGCTCTATCGAGTCCGACAAAATGGACCGTAGAAATAGAGTCTACTTTAGTCGGGCTGTCGGGGTTGCGATTTTATCGGGATGACGTCACAGTGACCTTGCTTTTCATTGGCTGCTGCCCAGATTTCGTCGTGTCGGGGTTGTCGTGTCGGGTTCGTCAGGGTATTGTAACTCCAGCTTTAGCCGGCAGGCCAGCCGACAGGGAAACTTCTGCAGCATGCGAAAGCCAATCAGACGCAGGGCTCGTTCCCAGAGCCTCGCGCAGGCAATCATAAAATGCGTTTCTGCTCACTTCGAAGGAACCGTTTTATACAATTTCGTCTCTGTATACTTACCTACTCTGCCACCACGGAAGACTACTTTTCAGGAGCAACGGAGAACGCGAAGACGATTATCACTAGCGCCACCTGTTTTTCGCGAAAAAGATTTACGCGAAGGCCAGACTCCAATGTCCGACGGCATACTTGAAGTTTTGCTTTGGTCACTGGCCACGCGTTTTTGTCGGCAGAGAGTTCCTTACTTGACTGGGACTTGGTCTGCCTAGCACCCTCCAAGTCGATCCTAGGACTACCTAGCTGCCTCCAAGTCGATCCTAGGACTGCCTAACACCCTCCAAGTGAATTAAGTGACTCGACACCGAATGTCCGCGATTAGTCAGCAGACGCCTACCACGCGTGACAGTTAAAATTATCCAGTCACGAAAGTCGATCTGAGCTCTAGCGTTTTGAAGTACAAGAAGTCCTGAAAACTTTTCGCGAAAAACAGGTGGCCCTAATAATCACTTCCATAGGCCGTTTAAGGTAAACAGAGCACTTTTGGAAACCCTGCTTAAGATATGCTTGCATGCGAGTTGTGTATTCATGCGTCGGTAAGGAGAAACTGTGAAATTATTGGAAAAGAAAATTTTTACAAATCTGGTAATTTTTATGCTTCTGTGCGTAAAAAAAAAAAACAGAAAACGAAACAATTTGCATGGTTACTTAACACTTTTTATTCCACGTTAAGATATGGAACTACTTGCCATCCATCGTTACCAACTTTATTGAACGCATGACACTCAGTGTGCCCGTTAAAATATATGAAGTTGGGAGCAGTAACTTTTTTCAAAGGCTGATTTCAAAAGTGCTCACTTTATCGTGAACAGCCTTTACGAAGTAGACTGTTTTTGTAAAAGAAACTGTTACTAGGTTTGCGTGCTCACTGTTTAACCCTTCCAGTCACAGTTCCCACGATTGCGGACATGCACATGAAGGGTAATTATGGCCAAACTGTACCCAGCGAGGAATCATTACCCAATGCCTTGAGAGTCTTACCGAGGGATAATCTCATATGTGAAAGTTACTACGCATAATGTTATCAGGCCTCTCGTTTATTAATGACTAATGATAACTTCTTTGAGTGCGCAGCACAAAGTACTCTAGAACCAATTACAGCGAAAATAAAAATATTACACAACTGTAACATTTCTTCTCAAAAGTTAATGCACGACCGAAATAGTTAAGAGATTTCACCACGAGCCGAATGTTTCTACTTGGACTCGACGATGAGCCAATTGTATTGCATTGTAAAGGGCTTTTTAACGTCCCCCGGTTTTATGCTCGAGGGCTTGGCAGGGGACGCCTTACAGACTAACTTATAACCTGGCTTTGATTAGCGCCCATGCCTTGGCCGGGATTCGAGCCCAGGGTCTCCCGCACCCAGGATCGGTGGCGCGCCAACCTACTGCGCCACGGGAGGTCGGCGCGATGGACCAAGGGTATCTTGGTAAATTCCTGCAAATGTCATGTTGAGGGTAACCAGTATAAGAGCAGCCATAGGTTTGCTTCTCACCCTTTATTCTCTAGCTCGCACATTGTTCCTTCCGTGACGGAGACACCGCCCAGGACTCTACCGGGAAAGTGAGCAGCTCGTTCGTAATAGTAGCTTTTCTCCAAATTTACAGCGACAACTCTAGGAAATAAAGCGAGAAATTTTTAATAAAAGAAAAACCCGTTGATACGTACTGATTTGATGGTTCGTTGTCATACCTTAGGAGGGCTGTAGGAGCAACGCAAGTTATTGGAAAGAGTTGTATATTGAACACTATATAAAAGGGGCTTATTTAACATTAAGGTTGTTCAATATAATTTCGCTATAAACATAATGAAGTATGTGCGTGGAGCACAGTTTGTTAGACCCGCCCTGCACGCCTCTGAGTCAATAGCAGACTTGCAAGGAAACACCTTGCGAATCCCATTACTGCCAGGTGTGGGGCAACAGCCAATGATCATACAGCTGAGGCTCCAGTATGCAGAGGACTGAGGAGTTTAGCCTACAGGTAATTGAACTCGCGAAATTTTCCTATCCCTAGTTATAACGATTCAACCAGCCACATTCGGAGTAAAGTATAATTGGAGAGTCTCCACCTTGTTAATGATTCCGGAGGCTGATTAAGATGGCGGAAGTCGACGCCCGGATATACCCATCTTCAGTGGTCTTTGTTCCAATGGCCTGACGACAGAAGACACCGCCCACGGGCTACACTGCCCTATATCGGCTGCGTTGTCCCCGTCTACTGGCCGGTGGAGGCGTTTTCTGCGGTTTGCGATTTCATAAATAATTTCAGCAAGCACGGCCCGTGCCCTGGATAAATACGATGTGAAGGTGTGATCAGGCAGGCCGCTCATCTAAGGCTTGCTCACAACTCGTAATGCCGTGCTTCTAAAGTAGCCAATTAAAGAAATGTCAAACCGCAACTTGCTAAAATAATGCCGGATATTTTCGACAAAATATGAATTTTCACTACAGATAATAACAGCTTACACTTTAGTAGCAGAAGAGTCCTCACATTGGAGCCATTAAGTACAACCTATTCTTTAAATTGAAGTTCTTCAGTATTTCCTTGCTTGAAATATTCTATACACTATCGCGCGAGTTGGGAGTGTCTGCAATGCACAGTTTCGGTAGATGTGGTGAATTATCTTTAAGGTGCTGCCCAGCTGAAGTTACTTTGTGCCAAGGGTGACCAACGCAGTCGCATCAGATACTTCATTTGAACTATAGCGTGCTGTCTTTCCGTTGGCAAATCTCATCTATAAAACTTCAGAGGTAACCGTATCACTTTATAACGAAATAATAAATATAAATATGTGCTGTGGCTCCGTACGCCACTTAAAAATAATTCCTGTACCTACATTCGGCTCTCAAGACACCTCGGTGTCAAGAGCCGTTCAAATCTCTCCGCTCCACTGCACCGACAGTTTCTTTATTAAAGTGGTCTCAAAAACGCCCGTTTGAGCCATGGTCGCTCTCAAAAAGTACACACGAGATACGAAGCCAGAAAATTGGAACTATCGCTCGGACGTGACATGTTTCTTAAATAATTTTCGTATCCAGACACAATTAAAAAATATCTGAAAGTTTTTTTAATAAATCTGTATGTTAAGTTTGGTAGAATGGGAAGCACTGGCGTGTGGTGAACCATTGCAAGGTAACCTGGCGTTAGCTCTGATCTTCATTCTGCACCGAGAAAAAGGTTCTGTTGAATCAAACAAGATTTTTTTGGTGCAATCAAAATTATCTGTTTGTATAGGGGCAATGAAATATTTTGTCTCAGAAACCAAATTATTTTGTTGTTCACATTTGGTTGCCCCAAACTGTAAGATTTGGTCGGTGCGACTAAATATTTGTTTGGCTACACGTACATTAAACAATTTGGACTGATATTAAAAATTGTTTCAGCTAATGCGACAACTGTTGACGGCGGAAAGCTTTTAAATGGACATACTGCAAATATTGCTCACCGTATGCAAAAAAATATTTCAAGTTTTAAAGCTTTACTTATCAGTTTCTTGTTGCATTGTTTTTTTAATGTGTTTATACGATTGTTAAGCATCAATAGATGCACTAGCGAGCATGGTTTCTATCCTAACTGTCACAAAAATATACAAACAAACACTCGAGCTGTATTTTCGAACGAAGGCAGTCAAATGACTGGCCAAACAAATATATACATATATATATAGACAGTGTAACTTTTTTGGCACAACACAGAGATTTTGTTAGACGAACAAAAGTAATTTTGTTGCTTTTCAAATTTTGTCTGCTCAACAATATATTTTGTTAGGGCAACTAAATATATATTTGGCCCTAAACAAACAAATATTTTGTTCTATTTTCTCTCAGTGTGTGTTTGCTCTCTAGTTTACACTTCCACCACTAAAATCTAGCCCGGCAGCTGACGCCACCGGACATGTGTAATGGGTCACTTGCTGCTCGCTTGTGAGTGGTCGGAATGCATTCAGTTTCCTTAGGCTGCACTGTGGTTACTGGCTCCTGCTGCGTGCACCGAGAATGTACAGCAGTGAGCAAGCACCAGCTTACCTTGCAACACTTCACCACACGCCACTGCTGGGAAGTCGGCGGCCTTAGAAGAAAGAACAGATAGTGTAGTAGCGGTTACGATTTCCCAGTCAGTACTCTCGAGCCGGTTAAACAGCAGTTAAGATCTAGGACATTGATATTGTGCCTGGAGTAAACAAATTTCCTCTTGACAATTCGGAACGCACCACTTAAATACTAAGACACTTGTATAATAAACATTGTCATTAGTTGCATCCAGGAAATGTTCTTGTAAACAGAAACGGAAAAAAATTGATTTCATGTTCCCGACATAGTCATTTTAATACTAATAATTATTTCTTTGGATACGCGAATAGGAAAAAGTTGAAGGTATAGATATAGCGAAGCTCTATACTGAGTTGTTGCGACAAAAGGGAGTTAAATAAAAAATGAAGGAGCGTAAATCGGCAAAAACTCGGAAATGTTGTTCGGTTTGTTAAGGATATGCAGACATATTTCGTTTTGATTCAACGCGCTGTATCACAAAATTAACACACAGGTGAATAGGTTTTGCATAAGTGCGTTTGCCTACCGTCTTATACTCCCTCTGAGAAAAAAACAAATATTTTCACAATACGCTTCTCGTGATATGTTAACTTCCTAACTGATATTGCCCAAGCGTATGTCGATGACATTTCTTAAAACTCAGTAAAGAATACTGTTACCGGTCGGCGCCACGCGGGCAGGCGAGATAAGACGCAGGCGACCGAGTGGCGGTCACGTAACAGTTTCAAAGCGAGCTGACAAGATATCACTTTTTGCGGCAAGATGCAGCGTGACCCTGGTTGTAGTGATTTCCTTGTTTATCTGAAGAATGCTCTGGATTACTGACCTCGTATCTCAGCCACACTCGGAGTGTGTTGAACCTTCGAGACTTTTTGCGGCACGATGCAGCGTGACCCTGGTTGTAGTGATTTCCTTGTTTATCTGAAGAATGCTCTGGATTACTGACCTCGTCTCTCAGCGCAACTAGGGGTGTGTTGAACCTTCGAGATTGCCAGGACCGACACTATTTAAGTGTTACAGGCCTTCGGGCTGAAGTAGAGTTTTTAAATTTGAGTGGCTGAAAGGATGACTGGCGGGTTACTGAGCTATAGAAGACGAGCAGCGGGAGAAGACCAGCGGAAGACTGCGACTGCAAGTAGCAAGCAGTAGAGTAGGCGGCTGGCAGGCTGGACTATTGGACTAAGTGCGGGAGTGAAAGACATTATAACTGATGGAAAACAGATAGACTGAACACAATGTTAATAATGGGTCTGAGTTAACCCTTTGAGGAGTATGCACGTATATACTCGGGCTACTTTTGTAAGGACATTGCTTTACTATTTTAGACAAAACTCGCACTTTTATCGTTTTACTGTTTCGCTGGACTTGGTAGGAATAAACTTGAAAAAGTTACAATTTGTCAAAATTCGTAAGAAGGAAACTCTACTTTAAAAAAAATTTCTCCAATGAACACGGTGGACTGTAAAACCTGTTAATCTGTCGCGAGAAATTAATTGGTACACAGTCAACGCGTGACTTAATTGGCCGACGACCAGCCAGTAATAAACGCTGCAGAGTACAGTAGGCGTGTCCGGTGTAGCCAAGACCAATAGGACGACGGTATGTGGAGATACAGAGATAAAAACACCACTGATATTTCTGTAGTTGGAAATACAGGTCGCTCACTTCAACTTTGTCTTCATTGCCTGTAAATTCGTACCATCTTCAAAGCATTAATTGGCTGTATTAAAGAGAGACATTTAGAAGGACGTTAATTAAAGTTTAAATAAACATTAAATATTGCGCTCACTGTTAAATCGAAAGAGTAAAAGTGGAGACAGCTAACTGATGTCGTACGTAGTAGCAATTCGAATAAATTAGAAATAAAAATTAGTTTATTTTATTTATTTATTTTTTATTATTTAGACCTCCATCCCTTACGATCTCAGATACGCCCCTCAGGCATCTCCTACACATGTATCAATATCATTGGTGCGCATACGAAATGTACAGTCCTTTATATTTATTTGATTAAATGATAAACTATTGTCTAACTTATTTAAAAGTTAATATTACGTTAAGTTCTGCACTTTTATGATTTCCAAAAAAAGTTGCCTCGGCATCGTGTTATAAATACTTCAACAAGAATTTAAGAGAAATGTTGGGGGAACGTAAAGTAATGGTGACGTGTAAAATAAATGTAGCAATTGTAGTTTATGGACATAGTATTATAGTACATTTTATAACATTTGGGTTCATGTAAAGTGCAATGTATTCGTTTATCCTGGAATCGTATACTTGCGTTGGCGCAGAAGATAAGCCATTTCTCATCCTCAGATAAGTCACCGCGAAATAAAAATAAGATTGATGGTGAGAGGGGGGAGAGGTTGGACGAGGAAAATACATTAATTCATACCTTTTATAGTGTGCGAGTGTGCTGTATAAATCAAGATAATATTCAACTATGGCAATGGCAACCGGCTCGTAAACATCAGATCTTGCATGGTACTGGTTCAGAATTTATAAGCGCATTATTTTCAAAGGTAACATTTACGTGCATCATCCTACGAATAAAAAAAAAATGGTTTGAGGTTTTATTTCTTACTGTGGCGTAAGAAAATTTTCCAGGCAATAGATAAGCGAGCATTCACAAGCAAACTCCGAAGTTTTTCAGTATAAATGTTTCAATGTCTATTATAACTTGAGTAATTTTCGTGTAATGTTACGTGGAAAAATTTTTCCTTTTAGAAATTTTCTGAACACGCAATTATTTCTGGCTGGGATTTATGCATATAACATATTTATTATTATACCTATGTCAAAAACTGCATGTATGTATGTTAACGTTAATACTCTTTTAAACCTAATATAGGAATCCCTAGGCATCATCAACAGTTTCTGGAATGTCATGGATGCAGGAAATTTGCTTTTAAGTTTAAAATAAGGTTGGGTACTGTTACGAGGCGCTGGAACGGCCGTAGAGACCCCGCAAGTTAGCTTGCAGAGCATCTTGCAATTTTCAGTACTTCAAGCAATGGACAATTCATTATGACAATAACACTTACGGTCTAAAAATACTTCAAAAATCAAATCGTCTTCAGAAGTATTAAGCATTTATATGTACTGCAATTAATCTCACTTCATGAACCACGTCTGTAAGTTAATATGGCCCCCAACCAGGCAAAGCTATGTAGATGGCAAATATTAGATTTTCAAATTTCCGGAGGGGGCGGTGGTGTAGTGGTTAGACTACTCGCCTCCCACCTCGGCAAACCGGCTTCGATTCCCGGCGGGGTCGCTCCAGGATCTTCGCTCGTTGGAGTCGTTTCTCTTGACCTTGCTTTCCGGCGCTGCTCCATACTCACCTCGCTTAACCCTCATCGGCTCTCAAGACCCTAGATGTTAAGAGCAGCCCAAATATTTCCACTCCACTCGAATTCCTGGGCATACACATCATTCGTTCGTGGTAAGGGGAGGGGGGACGCACGAGCCGACTTTTATTTTCGTATCTACCGTACGATGATGTAGTTATAAATTTATAAATTATTTATGGTTTGCCGTGTGACTCAGAACAGCGGAGTGATGAACAGTATTACGTAATATTTCATGCTTTGGAATTCTATACTCACGATTTGTGATCTATTTCTGTTGCAGTGCACTATGACACGCTTACGGAAGTGTGCAAAACACTATGAATCGCCAATTTTGCAAATTAATTATTCGGTTACTCTCCCCAAAAGTATACAGGTAGTTTCTAACACTGCAACACTTTGTATGACATCTCTCTCATTATATTGCGCAGCATTTTTTCATTTACAATAACACACGTAAGTGTTTGGATTCCCTTATACCACTACGTTGAATCACAGAACAGATAAGTACACAAAAATGAAACGGCGTGGCACATTCTTTGATGCAAGCACAGAATAAATAAGAGCACAGAGGAGAAATAGCAGCTTATTCCGCGGACTACAGTTTCGAACTTCACCAAGGTGACGTCACTAGCTAGCAACATTTCGGAACGCCGCTCGCCAATCAGCACCTGATAACTTTCTTGATAGCCGACAGAAATAACCAATAGGGAGCCTTTCGCAGCACGCGCTAGCCAATGAGGCGCAAGGCCCGTTCCGAGACCCTCGCACGACCAATCAGACGATAAGTACCACCACACCAAAGGAACCGCGAGAGAGAGGAGAGATCCGGGCGGCTCTTAACATCGAGGTCTTGAGACCCGGTGAGGCTGAAGTGAAGTGAGTATGGAATAGCGCCGTGATAAAAGGGCCGGGGGGGGGGGGGGGATGGGAAATCCCTGAGGAAATTAACCGACCAGCGGAATCGTCCGACACGGTCCGGGAGCGACCCAACCGGGAATTGAACCCTGTGTTCGCCTTGGTGGGAGGCGAGTAGTCTGACCACTACACCACCGCGGCCCCCACGCCAGTTCGCCTCTGTGTATTAATTTACTCTGTGACGTGTGCGCCAGGCGTTCGCTGACTGGTCAAACGATGTTCTGGAACCGAGCTACATGTATGGTTGGCTACTGCGTGTAGCGCACGCGCTGATTGCTGAACGACGTTCCGCCATATTGTTGGCGAGTAAAGCAAGTTAATTGGCATGTGTGGCTGGAGTTCATTATACACGCCACAGTTTCGCTGATGTTCTTCTGTGTTCGTAAACTTCTGGGTCTATACTACAGAGTACGTAAGTATACAGAGGTTAAACAATCACTTACACCACGAATCCAAGCCGCACACGCCACCAGAATGGCGCCACTGGTCAACGAAATGTGAAAATGCCCTTCGACGACCAGGGCCTGGTAGCCTACTCTCCAGCCCAGCCAATAGGGAACCTTGTGCAGCGTGCAGTAGCCAATCAGACACAAAGGTCCCGTTCGCAGAACCCCGCGCAGCCAATTAGATAATGGCTACACGTCCACATGAGAAGAAATTGCCACGTCATTTCGTGTCTGCGATCCTACCTGCTCTGTTGCTAGACCAAGTAGACGGCCTGGCCAGAGTTCTGGCCTTGACCGCAGACAAAGTAGCAGAGCAGTGACGTAATGATGGAGCGGCCGCTTTTGATCTCAGCGACCCAACTGGCGGCTGAAGTGCCCTGACGCTATATTTCTCTGCATGTGCGCCAACAATACTCTTTGTTGACTTGTGTTTCGTTCATTGTCAGACTGGATCACTATCATTTTCGAGTCTTTTATGTGTCTATTTATTTTGAGTTACTGCATTGTCTGTTTCGCTTATGTTTTTGCTGTTATCGCATTATCATAATTGCGCTATCTTCTTTGGTTTCTGAGTCGGTGTTGGTCCAACTGGAGCACTGTTCCTTGTTCCATATGTGTTTATTTAAATTATTATTATTTTTTTTTCCTCCAGATATTTTGTTCTTGGTTTTTTTTTGTTTGTTTTTTTTTTTTTCGTAGCCATTGTTAGAGACCCCGAGAAATTCGTGAGTTCAATGACCTGAACGCTAGACTTCACAGTCTTATATACTCTCACACAGATATCAACCTTTTATTGGTTGATTGTTGTGGTAGTAAAAGGCTGTGGTTGGGAGCACAATTTATTGCGTATTTGTTATTGGCTCATTTATCTCCGGGAGGTGTCAAACAACACGTCGACCAATTACAAACGTAACATGAACGTACATGTGTGTGAATTTCAACTTGTCTAGAAATGAACCCGTACAATTCTCGGGATCTCTAGTCATTGTCGGCAATGGAGATCCAGTCAGAATCCGAATTCAACAATAATAAAACTATACAAATGACGTGCATGTTTTGGGGAGGTAATTCTTATAAAATCGCCCTAGTTTTCGCCTCAAAACTCAGCTATACAACACGTGTTTTGGTAACCTACTAATGAAATTAAAGCGCACTTCATATAACGGAATAATACTGGCCAGTGGCGACCGAATTACTATAAATTCGGCCCGTTCCACCTCTGGATGAATATCTGATCTCTGACTTGACTCTTCGTTATTTCTATAAGCATGAATGTATCCCAGTAGATAAGTGTTCAGTCTTTCCGTCGACAAAGCCACTTTAAGGGATGTTGAATGGTGACAATGATTCACATTTTATGTCGCAGTAATACCTACGTCATCTTTAAAGAGTCCGACATTTCCTTCTTCAACTATCCTTCCTCGTTAAGTATACTTACTCTGCAGAAATCAATATATGCAGATATATAATTTTTTCTTTAATTTTGTTTATAAGCAGATGCCACTCGAGTTGATTAAAATAACAAAACAAATTAATTTCGTGTTCCGAAAAGCAAACATCGGCGAAAACCAAAACCGTTAGTCTGTAACGTAAGAAAAATTTTTTTTTAAAAATGGATTTGAAAAATTTTATGTAATGATACAAAAATATTTTGAGAATTTACGAAAGTACTGGAATCCTATCACTACAAAAATACTGGCATTACCATACGAATCCTTCAGACTGTCGTTATGATCCTAGTTATAAAGGGCAACGGTGGCGCACTGGCTAGGGCGCTCGCCTCCTACTCCGGGCCCGATTCCCGGCGGGCTCGCTCCCGGATTTTCGCATGGGGGAATCGTGCTGGATGATGCCGCTTGCCGCCGAGTTTTCTCGGGGAACTCCCGTTTCCCCCGCTTCTGCATTTCAGCGCCGCTCTATCGTAGGGTCTCATTTAATGTCATATCCGGGGATGACGACTGCGGGTCCCAGCTGGAAAGTCCGTCCTCGCCCTGGGTTCACTTACCACTCGAGTTTTTTTTTTAAATTTCTGATAAATGTCAATATTGAATGTAACCAGTGCGGGCCAAAACTATTCCAAAAAAAAAAAAAAATGTAACTAAAGCCATTAATTCATAATTTATTTTGCGACTATAGATCATAGCTCTTATAAAATAATGAACTTTATTGAATCAACCAACATCATCAATGAATTCCTTCCACGCATTAGATATATCCCTGAAACATATAATTCAATATGTGTTATTCAAACCACAAAGGTAAGCACAGACACACCATCTAAATACAAATGTTTCAAGTTTGTTGATTTAGCAATCAAAAATATTGTCTCCCCTTCCTCCATTCGTACATATTTCCTTACAAACATCACACCATGGGGAGTCATATTAACTACAGCATGGCCATCACTAGCATTAACCCCCAATGGTAAAACATTTGTGAGCAAGTGCATGGGCTGTATTTACATTAATTTTAGATACTCCAGTAGCGCTGTAGTCCACATATATTTTGTCTGTCTCACCAAATATACTTCAAACAAAGTTGAACCAGCAAGAGTCTCTTTCATAATAACACAAAAACTAAGCTTTATAGAAACCAAAATCCTCAACCTTATAAATTTCTGTTGTGAAATAATCATATTTTTGCAAAGTCAATGTTGGATATATTTTCTTAAAGGCAAGTAAATTTCATTAATGATAATTTCTCTCATACGGAGAAGTATATGTTGACGCGCATTACCAAAGTTTCAATTGGTTAACCCATTGACATAGACCTAAATTTTTTATTTCCGGTGTCGAAAAAAAAAAAAAGTAAATTTATGGCATGAACAGAACCTACGATTTTTTTTATAACAGCTTGCAATTAGGAACCTATGGTAGGAGTTTCGGCAGAGCCATTGCACAAGAAACAACCAACTGTAGAATACGTGGTTGTCAGCAGCAACCAATAGCATTAAGGCAATGTCTGTAATGGCGCTAGCTTCAGGAACTTGAACAGCATCGATGACAACCAAGATGGCTGCCTTCAGCTGACGACAAACAGGATAGACATCACCAGCAGATGACGACGACGATTGAGGGGTGGAGGATGAATAGAGGAAAAGGGTGACCCTGGAGGAGAAAGCCACTCCGATAACGACAGAGAGGAAGAGAGAGGACGAAAAAGGGTGGAATGCGAAAGAGAAAATCATTGGGAGTACTCTGAGGAAACCACCGCCTACTGGATGAAATGTAAGTGGAATCCAAGATGGCCGCCGTTAGAGAGGAGCAATGCAAGAGCATGAATAATCATACTATTAAGATGACTGCCAGCATATGGCTACCAAGATGGCGGTCCGTCCGTCGGTCACGTGACCTTCAACCAATAGCAAGGCAACTTTTTTTCCCCTCCGTCCGTCCATCTCAAACTTTAACTTTCGACGGACCGGCGGATGGGCCACCTCCTTGCAATATCGTTCCTTGAACATGGCTGTCGGACAACAGTCATTTGTTTATTTATCTGGACATTTTTCTTATTAAATACACAAGGCAGTGAAGCTGTTTACTTTTTTTAAGTTTTACCTTTGAATTGAACTGAATATGACTTGTAGATTTCCGGAGGAAATGCTGATAAATTACGTTAGGGAAAGCGAATATATTTATTACATGCATTAAAAATATCTGCCTGTGAGCGAGAAAGTTAGTGTTGCTGGGTGGTAACACTGAAAATTTTCTGGCCCGACTGATCGACGGACAACGGACTGTTGTACGTCGCTTTCAACTGACGGACGAAAAAACCGACGGATGGCAGACTGACGGACGGGCGACTGACGGAAGCGACGGATGGTTGTGAACCAAGCTTAAGACGTTAAAACGGAATTATCTTTCCCATACCGTTACTAGCTTAAATGGGAGCAGACCAAACATTGTTTCCGTCAAGATATGTAGAACGTTACTGGTAGGCATTTTTCCAAATGTTGATTAAAATTGCTCTACAATACTTAAACAAACCATCTTATGTGCGGGGGCCACGGTGATGTAGTGGTTAGACTACTCGCCTCCCACCTAGGCGAACCGGGTTCAGCGGGGTCACTTCCGGATTTTTTCATGTGGGAATCTTGCTGGACGATGCCGCTGGTGGGTGGGTTTTCTCGGGGACCTCCCGTTCCCCCATTTTTTTCATTCCGGCGCTGCTCCATACTCACCTCACTTCACCCTCATCGGCTATCAAGACATTGATGTTGATAGCCGTCCAAATCTGTCCACTCCACTCTCTCCATAATATATGTATATGGATCTATGCGTGTACGTATGTATATGTTTATACGTATACATGCACATAAGTATGTTGTTCGTATTTATCTAAACATATGTATGCATATACGTACTTATCTAGGCACGTATGTCTACATCCATGTATGCATGCATCTATGCATGTATTTAGGTATGTGTTCGTACGCATGCATTAACGCTTGACATAAGTATTTAGGTATATACGTATAATTTTACTTATATGTATGCATTTAGTCTTCATATGTATCCACAAAAGGCTGTTCGCAATAAAGAGAGTACTTTTGAAATCAACCTTAGAAAAAAGTCGCTGGCCTTCACTGCATATATTTTAACGTGTGCTCTGAGAGACATGCGCCCAGTAAAGTTGGTAACATTGAATATAAAGTGGTTCCATATCTTAACGTCGAATAAAAAGTATTAGCTAACCATTTGTGATAACTTAAATTATTTCATCCGCTTTTTTTAAAATTCATTGTAGTGAGAGAAAAAAAAGCACATTTGTAAAATATTTACTTTTATTAAAACCTCGCAGTTTTACTTGACTGACGGATGGAAAAAGTGATAAGGTCCAGGGCTTCCAAAAGTGCTCCAGAAGTGCTCATGAACACTTCTGAAAGCCCTGCTAAGGATCTACTTGTACACACGATGTGTATTCGTCCGCCTTATGTAAAATTAACATTTCCGTGTGCCTCATCATTTTATTCATGCGTCGGTCAAATGAAACTGTGAGATTATTAGGATAGTAAATACTTAACAAGTTGGATTAATTTAGCACTTTGATGCATAAAAAAAACACAAAGAGAAAGAAATATTATTTAGCTATCCCAAATGGTAACTTAACACATTTTATTCGACGTTAAGATGTGGAACTACTTTCCATCCACCGTTACCAACTTTGCAGTGTGAATGTCACTCAGTGCGCCCATCAAAATATAAGCAGGCAGGGGTAGTAGTACCTTTTCTGAACGGTTCATTTCTAAAGTGCTCACTTTACCGTGAACAGCCTTTACCTTCGTATACACCCGTGTGTATGAGTGTGTGTGGTTGTAGAAGTGACTGGGTGCTCGTGCACTCCACGGTCACCGCTGCTGCGCAGATAGCTGGTGCTGGTGCGGGCTGCTTGTGCCGTTGTTGCGCGCGGAGAGGCCTCGTCGCGGGTGGACGGGCAGGTTCGTCGCGTCGCGCAGCGCGTGTATAATTAGCGGAAGTTTTGCGCAACTCGACCTTGAGGTAGCACTGACCCTCGGACTGCCAGCACGCATCTCCCCTCACTCCCCACTCCTCTCCTCTTGACATTTCGTTACTGTTACCGCACACGCACGCACATATCACGGCTTACTACTCCCACCTCACTCCCGAGGTAAATACGTATGTCCGCCGCGGCGGGGGGGGGGGGGGGGGGGGGAATCAACGACAGAAAATAAGTGGGAAAACGCCTAATTGATGTGTACACCGGAGGCGACAAGTTTTCACTTTGGACAGTTGCCAAACACGTCTTCGGGAAGAAGCGACTGATAAAGGGAAGAGGAGGGAAGAGAAAATCTCTGTTTGAGGGGGGGGGGAGGGGGAGGGGGCCGCGTAACGCTGTTGACATCACTTACTATAAACGTACTCCGAAATAAGTCATAACAATTTTGTAAGTGTTTTTTCTCATGCAACGATTTTCTTAGTCGTTTTTGATTAATGCCACGCGCATAAACACCTGGACGCAATGTGGTCCCACATTAATGGAGGTTGTATACTGTATATGATAATGGTCATAGGGTCGTTCACTTACGAACAGAGGCTACAGAGTGTGTTGAACAACAATGTCAGTATCTCGTGTAGCCGCCCTAAGCGACTAGTCCTGCAGTCGTACGTAGAGACGATCATAAAGTTGTCGGATGTCATCTTGGGGATTATTGTTAGACATGTTTTCCGGAACATGTCCGGCTCTCCACACCTCCTCCCCTCCTGTACCAGATCCTACAAGGTATCACAGGAGACAACTTTCAGAGCCTTACTATGGACAGTTCATAATTCCAGAATCCACCCCCAAGGTCACGGAAACATGTCCCTCCACCCAATCGCATCCGCGATGAGGCTTCACAGGCCTGACATACCCCCCCCCCCCCAGCGGAGGGGGCACTGACGACTGATTGCACAGCTGTGCCGCACACCGGTTCAAAGTATGCACGGCACTCCATCGGAGACTTTAGACCAAACCGGCAGCCCCCTTTCAAGGTTGGAGTACGTACCAGCTGCGGAGGATGATTCACATGCATGTCGTGTTGCCAATACGACATGCATGGGCAGTCCAGTACCCAGGCATGTTCACCCCTGGGTGAAGATCCCAGGTCTGGATTCCAGGTGCTCCCCCTGGCACAGCGAAACAGTCGCCCCGAGTGGCAACCCCCTCTGACGGTACAGGTCCTCACCTCCCCCGGCAAAGCTCCACAGAGCAATCGACCAGGATTTTTTTACTCCAGCAAGAGTATCCACAGTGGCTGAATCGCACACGCTGAGTCCCGACCCAGACTAGACCGTCTCCGGGTCAGAGTCGGGTTGCAAGGGAGCTGCAGCCAACCGCTCGTCTCTAGCACGGTAACCCGCGCTGAGCCGGCGCATGACTTTCCTAGCGAATTCCGACAGCAGTGCTTTCGCGTCGCTGTCGGCTGCCTTAATGACAGCCAGGTCAAAGTCGAGTCCTAAGAGCGAGAGCTTCCATTTAAGGAGCTCTCGGAGGTCTTCGATGCGCACACAATCATTCAGTACATGTGCCATGGTGTGCGGCACCAGGCAATCATCGCAGTGCGGGTCATCGACCAGTCCCATTTCAAACAGCTTGGCTTTGAAGTTGCCGTGCCCTGAGAGGAACTGCACCAAGTCATGAGTTGAATTGATTTCCAGTTTCAGCCTTTCCCGAACACAAGGAAAGACTGAGAAGGTCGCTCGCCCCTTTTCAGAGGCGGACCATCGCTCATGCAAATCTCCCATAAGCTTCTCCCAAACAACTTTCCTCTGCTGTGGCTCTGCTCGACCACTTACCCTATTAAGGGCCACTGTGCTGGCCTCTATGACCCGTAGGTCCATAGGGGCTATGCCAGCTAATGCCTGTAGAGCATCAGTCGATACTGTACGGTATGCCTTGGTCACTGCCAACAGCGCCGCATGCTGTGCTCTCAAAAGCTTTCGCTTTATGTGAGAATTACCTACACGCTTATTCCAAATGATAGCACCGTACGTCATGATGGGATCGAAGATCCCCTTATACAGACCGAGCAAAGTCTTGAAGGTTAGCCCTCGGTTTCCCGGGGACATAGCCCTCAGGTTTTGAAAGAGTACCATAGCTTTGCGAGTGACATATTCCACATGAGCCATAAAGCTAATTTTCTCGTCCAGAAGAACCCCCAGATACTTGTATTGCTTCACAAACTCCAGGCGGGTTCCGTTCATTTCCACGCGAGGGTTATGTCCATAATGTCCTGCGAAGCTTCCCTTCAACATCATGCACTTCGACTTGCTGGCGGAGAAGTCTAGCTTAACCGCCCGCGCCCATGCAGCCACCTTGGCCAAGATCATCTATGCCCTTCTCTCGAGGTCTCATCGCGAGCATCCAGAGATCAGGACGAGTGCATCGTCTGCATATCCGAATATCCGACAGCCATCGGGCATTGGCAGACACAGGAAGCTGTCGAACAGGATGTTCCAGAAGAGCGGTCCGAGAACCGACCCCTGCGGGCAACCCTTCGTCAGCACCTTCTCCACCGTGGAGGTCTTTGTGACCATTACCCCTTTCTGGTCTGCGAAGTAGCTGGTCACCAGAAGGAAGAGATTTCTGGGACACTGCATGCCTTGCAGAGCGCACAGTATCTCCGGCCACCAAGCGTTGTCAAAGGCACTGCTGATGTCCAGAAACACACCCATCACATACTTGTTTTTGGCCGCACCAATTGTCTCTAGGACGTCATGGAGGGCACTTTCAACACTATCCAACCCCGGCATCCCACCACAGTGGATGTTACACAGCGGGCCTTACACTCTCAGCTTCCCAGATGCCACCCGGTAGACTATTCCCCATGGATCCTTGTTGCCTTCTGTTTCAACGAAACAACGCCAGGACTTCAGTCTAGTTTCTCGAACTTTGTCGAAGTACTCCCGGCGCATGACCTTGTATCGCGCAGCCGCCGCAAGGCGGGCGTCACCATGCAGCCGCTGCATTCGGCGACGAGCCTGGCGCACTGTAGAGCGGAGTACATCAAGTTCATCCGTCCACCATCCGTTGTCCCGTCGTCGGGTACCTCGCTTTCGCAAGACCTCCTCAGAGGTTGCCTGGATGATTTCGGCAAGAGTCTCTGCTCTTTCGTCAACCAACAGGCCCTAGGGATCGTCATCACATCTGTTCTGATCTGCCCCACTGTGCTGAGAGTGAATCTTATGAGCCGGTGGTCACTTGACGAATCGTATGTGACCACCCAATCAGCCAACAACCCGGCAGCCGGTAAAGTGGCCAATCTCACATCAATATTCATCTCGGATCCGCAGGAGTCCGAGACGTACGTGAATGGTTGTCCTGCCAGATTCGCCACTTGCAGATCGTTGGCAAGGATAAACTCGGTCATCTTGTCTCCCCTTGTGTTCGTAGTAGGGGAGTGCCATAGTTCTCCTTTGGCATTCGCATCTGCACTAAGGATCACACCTTTACCGTGCAGTGCTCGCAGAATTACCACCCATCGAGATAGGTGTACCTCAATGTCGTCTGCATATTGAAAATAAGAAGAGACCAAGTATACCTCGCCTCCCCCAGAGGTGGAGATCTGGATGCACACATGATGCTCGCCAGACAGGTGGTTTAATACCATCACTTCCAATGCTGGATTTCGAACCACTATACCCGCCATCGGGTGCTCGCCTACAGAGGCTCGCCTCCCCCATAATCCTGGGAACCCTCCCCGTACAGAGTACGGTTCTTGAGCCAGCAGGATATCCGCATAATTTCCAGGAGTTGACAACAGTGCCGTCAGCTCGGCCGACACCCCAGATGATCTTTGCAGGTTGATCTGGGCGCATCTAAACATTTAGAGACCTGACATGATCTATTTCCCCATCAATGGATCTCGCCATGATGGGACAGTTTCTTGACGTGGCCTGGTGGTCCATAGGACCCCGCAGACCCGCCCGATAGCAGTTGGCACAAGAGGGCCTTGCACCTTCCTTACCTTTTGATGGGCAGTGACCGAAGTCATGCCCCTCCTCGCCGCAGAAGCTGCAGGTTGGTTTTTCATATTTACAGCGCACCGCGTGGTGGCCGTATCGTTGGCATTTGTAACACCTCATGGGTGCCAGGTAGTCGTCAACTCTGCAACTGTGGAGTGCAACATAAAGTCGCCCCTCTTCCACCAGCAGGTTTCGGAGGGCCGGTGAAAACTGGACAACCACATTAACCTCCGGGGCTTGTCGGTTGCCGAACATTCGACGAACCCTGAATCCCTTCAGGAGCTCGCCGCGCGACCCAGCCTCCGGGGACAGGTTTTTGTCAAAATGGCATCTGCCAGTCCCTCAGGGCTAGCCACATTCCGTGGGACGTCATAGACGACCACGCACGGATTGAGCTTCTGAAGCTCGCGGATCTTTAGCGACTCAGGTTGCGCCGACACAAGCCTCCTAACGGAGTCCAGTGTGACATCGTCTGCGACTTCGACAGCGATGCCCCCTCCAGCAATTGGGCGCATGTCCCTGACCTTCAAAGAGGCCTCTTCCGGAGCAAGCTACTTCAGGAGCCTCTCCCTGATCTGCGTGGCTGAGGTTCCAGCCTCCACTGGCTGTACCACCACTACACTTTTGGGTGCAGTGGGACGGACTACCTGGGGCGGGGGTGGTGCGCTCGCACCTGCACTCCCGCCTGCCAACACTGAGGAGAAGGTAGGCCGCCGCAACGGTGCCTCCTGCCGGTGTACCTGCTGCCGCTGGGCTGCTGCAACAGCCTCAGCTCGTCCCTGCAGGCGCACACTGGTTAGGAATTGCGCCCCAACCAGCGTCCGGAGCTTAGATAGACAGTGGCGGGTTTCTGGTACCGCCGTCTCGCCTTCTGCCATAGGAATGTTACTCAAGAGTGTCTGTATGGTGGTGATCACTGCCATAGCCTCATCATCATGAGGCTTTCTTGGGTCGATCACCAGCATGACCAAAGGGACGGATGGCACCGGACCCTCTCCCCCTCTGGAACCTGTAATGGGGGGCTGCCTGGACACGGTTTTGCCCGCCTTTGGTGTCCATCCCCGAGCTGTGGTTGTTGCTCCAGGAGGAACCTGAGCCGCATTGACCTCCGCAGAGGTCTTGGCCACCTGGCTCTTCTGGGCCTTCTGGTCCTCTTCCATTTCCGGACCCGAGCTGCCCGACACGCTTTCACCTCGTCTTCGAGCGCGGGTGTCCAGGGGGGGGGGGATGCTCCCCACACGGCAAATCCCTTGTCCCCGCAGACGTGTTCGCCGTGTCCAGGTCTGACCTAGCGCCTGATGCGGAGCACTTTGGTCCTTTGCGGCACACCGGGAGGTCCCGGGCCGACTAACTCCTGGGGTTCGTTGCCCCTTCCGCGCCCCATGGAGGCCCGTCCGGGGGTTTGCCTTACGTAGACAGTCTCGTCCATCTCCGAATGGACGCGTCCAATCTTAACAATTTTGGGTGTTGTGGTTGCTGTTTCCAACAATCACCCCACCACCTTACTTTGCAGCGTCTGTGTAGTTAGAGCGGGGTTCACCCTTGGCTTCCACAGAAATTTGGTGGGAGTTTGGGGCGGAGTTACCCCAAGAAAACCCACTTTATTATTGTTAGTAGTAGGGAGATGGCGGTTCAGGGGCAACGGCATCTTGCACAGGAGCCAGGCGCCGGGCGGCCGACATGTTGTGAAGTCTCTGTCCGCCATCTTGGAAGACAGATACCGTTGACCTTTGGCCTTTGAACTTGACCCCGTCGACCTTTAACCCAGAAATAAAAGGATAAGAAAAATTAAAGAAACTTCCAAAAAAATTTAAAGTCCACAAAATTTATGAAAACTGTTGTATCAAAATTATTAAAAAATGATCAAAAATGCGATGAGTGAAAGGAAGCCTAGCGAGCGGCACTCTTGATCGTGGCTCAGCATCCAGAAAACGGTTGGTGATAGCCCTAGCTGACACCCTGGGTGATACAACAGTAGCCAAATCTTTGCAGTGGTCGCCGCGCGATCAGCAATGGCTGTTAGTCTGATGCGGCGGTTCAGGTGGGAATCCGTATGCCGCTGCTGTCCGGAACCAGGCTGACGAGCATGTGCACCATCGTTCGACCACCGGCTCCACCAATGACGCCCAGCAGACACTTCACGTCCCACGCGTTGGGCAATTCTTCGGAAGGACCATCCAGTCTCCCTCAGGCCCACAATACGACCTCGTTCAAAGTCCGTTAATTGCACGAAGTGTGGTCGTCTATGCCTTCGTGGCATAACTACAGTGCTTACTACACACATGCCGATGCTTGAAACAACAGAAGACTATTCTTTCACCGAGTCAACTTACAGTTGTACTGGGCTCAGCGGTGTTATGTCTTGTACGCGGTTCCTATTCTGTCCACAGCACAACACTGTTAATCATTGCATGCACTGCCCTCTATCAGTGATCCATGCGCATATGGTGTGTTTACGTCACCGCTCTAGTTGTGTTCATTTTCCATATACTTCATGGCCGAATATTAAACATTTAAAGTTTCTTATGACTAAAAACCCGGAAATTGCACGTAATCATCCGGCAGCAAGATAGACTCCACAATCCTTCGTGCATTCGAGCATCAGTTTGTTGTTCATTGGCTGTTGCTTGAGTTTATCCCCAGACCTGGTAGCACGGGATTTGGTACTTATGTTCTCTGCAGGTTTGTTATTGGTTGAAAGTCGATCAGGGCGTGTCTAAAATAAACTATGGACTAATGGAAGCATACACACATATATACACGTGAATGTAGTTTAACTTATCCTCAGATGAATACGCGAAATGTCAGGGTCTCTAGTTATGACTAGGGACATGCAAAATTCGCGTTATTATTTGGCATCAAGCTGAACTTCACAGTACTGTATGCGCTAGAGCCAGTGTCGCTTCTCCATTGGCTCCTGCATGTATATGAACTACACGTGATTGTGGCACACAATTGTGAATTGTTCCTTTATTGGTACAGAGTCACCCAGGGTGTGTCTCATAAAGTATGGTCCAATGACAAAAGTATTGCAAAGGTACATGTGTTTCAAGTTTAACATGTCTCCAAATAATAACGCGAATTTTGCAGGTCTTTAGTTATGACACACAGCACTACTTAACAGAATTTGCAAAGTTTGTGTGGTTTCACTCATATATTCGCATTTTCTCACGTGAAAGAAAATTTATTAAATAACGAGATAACTCTCCATTATAATTAAACACATGAAAGAGTAACAGAAAAAAAAAATAGATTTCAAAGCAACAGTTCTGATGTCCCCATTGCCTTAACAAGACCGGTTTTTAAATATTAAGTCTGTGATTTAAGTAATGGGTAAATATTTTTAGGTCCAAGACAGCGGAGACCTGTCCAAATTTTTAAGAAGTTTGTAAGTAAGACAAACGTAAAGAATGTCTTTGGAGAACGATTTTTGTCGCAACGGGGATTTTTAAGTCGGGGCACGCAGTTGTTTCTCAGCATGCCGAGACACTGTAGCAGAAATCTCGCTATAGTACATTCATGATTACTTCCAACTTTTCTAGTGCCGTGCTCAAGTTCTATTTCCAGGATGTTACTCCGCCTAATGTAAACAAAGATTAACCGAGCGCAGAAAATTACACCAGAGAGACGATGCACCGTATTCGCGCGCGGTCAGAGTAATAATATTTCTCATATGAACTATTACTTAGCAGGCAATACCAACATGCCTATTTTCTCACCGCTTTTATTCGTATTCATTGCAAGTGTAATATGATAATTTATAGATAAAAAAATTGATAAAATTTCTTTTAACAAAAAGTATAGCACTTTTATGTTAACACAAATATAAAATGCTTATGATGCATGACATATTAAGGGAACAACTAAACTCGTTTTACATGGGGTGATTTTTTAAAGGTTTGATCTAAAAAGTGCGAAGAAATTGCGAAAATACTATACACGCAGGTATCCCACACACTCATGGGGTTTCGGTGGCCTTCTAAATCGGCTATTCTGGCTCGATATATACTTGGCGGACGTTGCCAGTGAATAGGGAGCTTTCTCTGGGTGTCTACCAAAGGCGCTCATTTCCAATGATCTGAGAATGGAGTCCGAGCCAAGATTATTAATTTAATGGCACCTTTCATCTGAATGAAACAAGTTTTGTATAGGCTACTTTTATATTTAGATTACTTACGTACTTAAAGAGATGATGAGAGAGAGAGAGAGAGAGAGAGAGAGAGATAGAGGGAAAGAGTATATGCGAACACATTAACTGAAGCACAAATGTTTCAGTAAACTAACATAGCAAGATTTCTAAAAATAAAAATAAAAGAAACATTAAAATAACAATCATCCCCAGCATGGTGAGCAAATATTTTGTGAGGGTGGTTTCTTTATAACAAGCAACAGAGAAGACAGAGGTTAAACAGCCGGTTTTTCATCGTACTCCAGCAGCTGACCTCATAAAAATGATGTCACTGGCCAATAATATGAGGGGATGCCGCTCCCCAATCAGCGCCTGGTAACTTACTTATCAGCCAGCAGCCGAGCTAACAGGGATTCTTCCTCAGCGTGCAGTAGCCAATCAAAAACAAGACCTGTTACAGAGCATCGGGGAGTCAATTTCATATATATATATATATATATATATATATATATATATATATATATATATATATATATATATATATATATATATCGTGGGAGGGATTTGGGCGGCTCTTAATTACTGAGGTCTTACGTGCTGATGGAGGCGAAGTGATGTGGAGATGGAGCAGCGGCGAAATGCAGGTGTGTTATAAATAGAGATCTGCAAAATCCCCGTTATTTTTTTGAGTCAAGCTAAAATTATCAGTACTGTGTATACTCGAGCCGGCTTCGTTTATCCACTGGCTGCTGCCTCGACGTTAAGTCACTCCCTTTCTGAGTGAACTGCACGTGATTGGGGCACACGGTTGTGGAGTGTTCATTTATTTACGCAGACCTACCAGGGGCGTGTAAAGTAAAGACTGGTCCAATGACAAACGTATTGCAAAGGGAAGTTGTTTTAAGTTTAACATGTCCACAAATAATAACGCAAATTTTGCAGGTCTCTAGTTATAGATGTAAAAATAAAAACCGTGAGCCAGCGGCAACTTCCACCACGTTTCGAGTGTGAACCCGACGATAATCAAACCCGGTTCTCTTTGTTGGGAGGTGAGTAGTCCTACACCATCGGGGCCGCTTTTGGAGAAACATCGAAGGTTGCGCGGGTGTACACACAATTATCATAACAATGAAATTGACTGCCCGATATATATATATATACACACACATACACACACACGCGTGTGTGTGTATTCGAGCCACAGTGGGTGAGTGGTTAGACGGCTCGCCTTCCACCATGGTGAACCGGGTGAACCATGGTGCCGTGGGAATCGTACCGGACGATGCCACTGAAGGTGGGCTTTTCCCGGGGATCTCTCGTTTCTCCCGCCCTTTCATTCCGGCGCTGCTCCATACTCACCTCACTTCACCCTCATCGGCCCTCAAGACCTCGATGTTAGGAGACGCCCAAATCTCTTCACTCTCTCACTATCTTGAATGCATATATATTTAATCTAAGTTTCATAGCACTCAGATTTGTTTTACAGCTGCAGCCAAAAGTGTAAAGAAGAGGGCATGGGCCAATATTAAATGAGTTTTATTTCTGGACAATACCGACCATTTCGTAATTTATGTTTATTGCGTAAATTAGATTACCTAATTAGCAACCTACTACATAGGTGAAGACACGCAGTTTTCGAAATCTTAGCATGTGTGATACTATTAGATCTCTGGACAAATAAAACAAGACGTGAAACACCTTCTTGGTTTTGTAAGACAGTGGCTCACGGGTAGTACTTTATGGGAGTGAATATTTGACCATGAAACAGAACAAAGTTATTAGCATAAAGGCAAAAGGAATCGAGTTCCTCCGGGCTGAAAAGGATATTCGATGTTGGGTAGGAAAAGAAACGGAATTATCAGAGAGAAACTATATATTAAGCGAATATTTGACACAAATTAGTCAACACAAAAATAGTGGACTGGGCACGTTAATTAGACTGGAAGAAGATAGGTCTCAGAAACTTGCGCGGGATTATTAGCCAAGAGGAAACAAGATCCGGGAATACCTGCGAGGCGATAGGATCCTGTACAGGAGCATGCTATATGACCGAACCACAGAACAGACAAAAACATAGAGTTGAACGAGCGGTTTATAGCGCGAACTCCAATCGCTAGAGACCTGAAAAATTTGCGATTTCAATGACCTGCAGGCTAGACATTACAGTCGTATGTACAGATATGCCGATGTCAACTGTGCATTGGTTGTATGCTGTCACAGTGGAAAGCAGCGATTGGGTCACCGTTCACCAGGAGGCGTCAGACGCCGTGTGGACCAATCGCTAAATTTATATAAACACACGCGTTTTGAATTCTAGCTTGTCCCATAATGAATCGGCGAATTCTTCAGGTCTCTACCAATCGCACACGCCATCGAAATGGCATTACGGGGTAAGTAACGTGCTGGGATGCCGTTCGCCAATCAGCGCGTGGCAACGTACTCGCCGGCCTGCAGACGGCCAATAGGGAACGTTTCGCAGCACAGCAGCCAGTCGTATTCCAGGCCCGTTCCTACAGTCACGTGCAGCCAATCAGTGACTGGGTACGCCTACATCAAAGAACCCGCTGCGCAGTTTCGTGTATGTGTACTCATATACCCTGTGACCGAACTGAATGCAGATGAGGACGGAACAGCAGTAGGTACAAGCGAAGGGGAATATTTTCTCTATAGTTAATTCACGGCTACTTACAACATAAGTTTTGCTTCCAGGATATTCTTCGGCCTCGTGCAAACAAATCTCAACCGAGTTTAGAAAATTACACCAAAGTGACAATGCACCCCATTTGTGCGCACTCAGCGTGATACTATTTTGCATAAGAAATCTTTATTATTAGGCATTTCTAACACATATATTTTCTTACTGTTTTCATTCATATTAATTATACACGAAATATTATAATATTATAGATAAATAAGTAATTACAATTTCAACTTGACCAAAATTGAGATACTGTTATGCCTTTTTATGTTAAAAGAGGTATAAAACGCTCGTGATATATAACATAATTTGACACATAACATAATTAGCAAATAACTACATACGTCATACATGGAGTTAACTTTCAAAGTTTTGATCCAAAAAGTAAGCCGATACAGCAAATAGTTTTAGAAAGATAGCAGGCTTTTAAAAAATTAAATGAAATTATTTAAATAAGTGTTAGGATAAATGAAAATGTACAAGTGAAGAAAAATTTCTTTTGAATAGCCATTTTTTACTTTCTATAAAATCTTTATTACTTACCAGTGGAGTCCTGCAATATTCGCGTTATTATTTGTGAACATGTTAAACTTAAAATAACTTTGCAATACATTTGTCATTGATTTAACGTCAAGGCAGTAGCCAATGGAGAAACGAAGCAGACTCGCGTATACACTGTACTGTGAATTTTAGTTTGAATAAAAAAAACTACGCGAATTTTGCAGGTCTCTACATAAGGTTTTAATGTTGATTGATATTAAGTTATTCACCTTTAATTGCTATTTTATACATCCAGTATAATTACTGTGGTATTGTAAGTGATATCTTTTAATTTCTGTTCCGACATTCATATAATAAGTACAGCAATTGAATTAAACATTTATGAAAACTTATTCTCTTTCCCTTTCCCTGCCCCTTTTTCTATTCGAACACTGTGAGAAACTATTTGAAGTTTGGATGTTACGAGTTATTTTTGCTATTCGTAACTTGTGTACATGAAATTTAAAAATATCCTAATTGACTTGATATAATATACCACTGCCATAAAAACTGTTGCACCCAGGAAGATGCGACGGAATGGAATGAAGTTCGGCATAAACGACGGGAACGATAGTATGAATAACTTATTAATGCTTCCAGAAAATGGGCCGTTTGTTCAGGCAGAATTATAACACAGAGCACTTGACAATACAGAAGTGAAATAGCCGCCAATACGGAGAACTACAGCCGCACACGCCTGCAGAATGACGTCACTGGCTAGCAGCATCTAAGGACGCCGTTCTCCTGTCAGCGCGAGGAAACTCAATTGCCAACCGTGAGCCCAGTCAATAGGGAACACTTCGCAGCATGCGGTGGCCAACCAGACACAACTACCGTTTCCACGGCCTCGCTGCAGCCAACCAGAGAACGGGTGAGCCGTCATCAAAGGAATCGCTACGCCACTTATGTTATACATACTTACTTACTCTGTAATTCTACCGCTGCAAAGTTCCTTTATTATAGTCTATTCGCGGTTTATTCACACTTTTGATGTGAATAACTCTTTAAATTTGCAACCATTGTGGGAGGCAAACCAGAAAATCCAATGATAACAAAATCGGGGGATACAGATTGACAGATTGGCATTGCAGCTCCGAATCTGTAGTCTACATTCAAAATTATATTACACTACTTTATTGCCAAAGGATCAAAGAATATGTTACGTTGATTGAGGAACTGCGAAGTATCGCGCGCGGCTGTCGTAGGGGAAGGGGGGGGGGGGGGCGCAATTTTGAGTTCATTCCGCCACGTCTCATAACTTCCGCATAGAATAACTTTTGACTAGGAGAAGCTACGACGCTCGTTTGAGTTTCAATCGACAGCTCTCGTCAAGATCAATCAATTGCGTGTAAAAAACATATCTGTGGCGTGTTTATGGTGAAATTGTATGCGTTTAATGTAAAAAAATTAAGAAAACTTAACACAATTTCGGCTTACATACGTCGAAATAAAAAAAACCTATACGGCTGGAAACAGCATCTCAAAAGCAATCCAGTGGTACCCATAAAACCCCATATGATCGAGTAAAGCGGTGCCGGGAACGTAAAATTAAAAAAAAAAAAAAATCAAGGCGTCCGAGCTCGTCAACATAGACGTATTCGCGCAAAACAAACGGCCGTGTCCCAAACACAGCCAAACCCAATTTTTTCAGACTTAATTAAGCTGTATTAAGTTGTGTTTGCATGAGGCGGAGGAATATGCAGGGAGTAGAACTTTAAAAGGGCGTAACCGTGAATGTATTATACCTTGTTTCTCCACTCTTTGCGTGGATTCATGCAGCGGTTCAGTATGTCAAGGATAGTGACAAGCAAAATTCGCGTTATTATTAGGTAACAAGCTAGGCTTCACTTCCCTGTGCCTACTTGAGGGCAATTCGTTGTTTCATTGGTTATTGGCGCAGAGACGTGGAATATTCACGTGTTCTATGCTGCAAGTTAGACTTTGCAGTATTATGTACTAATACGCCGATATCAACTGCGCATTGGTTGTCAGCTGTCACAGTAGAAGGCGGCGGCGATTGGGCCCGGCGTTTCCCAGGACGTGTCAAACACCGTGTGGACCAATGGCTGAAGTCCATCGTGTGGAAGAACATCCCATAGTTATTGTTACTGCCCCTCCACTTGTATCAGACGCTTTGACTGCTGCAGCTACCGCCCCAGTAACACCGCCTCGTCTATCCCTCTCACGAGAGATACGGCAATTCAAAGGCTGTATCCCAGTTCCCTTCAAGTATATACACATGCCCATACTTTGCCCCGCCTGTGAGATCACAAAGTATATACTAGCGCTATCCCAATTCCTAGTATAGTACACACAGCATCTGTACCATAGATAAAGATGAGGAAGACCGCTTATTCGTCTTCTGCGCATGTACCCAAATTGACCTACCCCAATCCTACACAACTGTCAAAGTCACATGGTCAGCAGTGATGAAAGTGTTTGTTCGCATCATAATTTTTTTAATGGCAAGTACTATTATTTTAATAAAATGCTTTTACCATTTTGAATTTAATAAAAAAAATATTACCAACTTGTTAGAGGAAGTATAACAGCATCTCTAAGCACTTGTTTACAAATAAGGTTTATAAAATAAAATCCAAATCACGCCGTTTTCGCTAGACGTGTTGGCAGAAAAGCAGTTCAATGTTGGGACACCGAGATTTGTTGTGCGCAGCCAGCGAGATCAGTCTACCTCATCTAAAGATCTCTATGGTCTGTACTTGCCAAGTGTAAGAAGTTGCTTACTTGCTGGGTGAATTTGCGTACTTACGGTGGTCGCCATGTTTGTTTTCAATCGTCACGTACATAACCTATGATGGGAACTTTTTGTGTTTCTGCTTGCCCGCCGTTTTATTGCTCTACGACGCTACCAATGTGCAACATTATTCCTGCGTTTATAATAAACTACCTGACACACATGACAAACGCATTGTTGTTATTTTTTTAAACAACACCATAGACATGAAAGCAACCAAAGACAACCAACATAGAACACAAAATGTCTATTTACAGCAAAAATCATTGAGTTGTTAGCTAAGAATGACTAAACACGCGTTTACTTTCTAGTAGTCCGTGTTATTTACGCCAGACTGTGCGACGAGTCAAGTACAGCCAGCAAAACCCGTCCCAATAGCCAGGATAAGTACACACAACGGCACGTACGAATATGTATATACTTAAAAAGTATGTACTAACAATTGAGAAAGAGCCAAAATACTAGGCTCGGCGAGGAAGGGAGTGAACGCCGGATCCGATCCGAGAGGAACAACTTTTCTTCTCCTGTCGTCTCGCGGATTGGGAGTGCATCGACGTCAGGGCGTCCAGACGGTGAAGCCACAGGTTGCATAGAGGCGTCGGCGGGGAAAGAAACACTCCTCCCTCCTCCTAACTCTCCTCTCCTACTCCTGGGCCTGGTATAGGTGTTCGCGTTGGCAGTGCCGAGAATAGCTTCAATAGCGGGGAGGTTGAACGAAAATAGACGTCCAGAGCGCCGTCATGGCTTCTCGTCTGGGACCGTGGGTGTCCCGCGCCTCTGTAAGAAGGGCTTCCGAGAACAACGCAAAAAAAAAAAAAAACGTAGTGTGTATAGTCAATTCATGGTTAGTTCCAACATTTCTGAAGCTCTGCTGAACTCCTACCTACGCTTTATTTTTCCGCCTCGTGCAAGTTTTCTTACACTCTACAGATGATAAAAGTTTGGCAAAGGTACATTTTTCGTCACTAGAAACACACAAATTAACTCTCTTTTTTAATTCATTTTTAACTATAAATTAATTGCTGTGATTTACAGATAAAACATAAGAGAAAAGTAAATTTAACCATAAATAACATACTTTTATGTTTATAAATGTTTAAAATGCTTGAGATAAATGACATATGTAGGAAACAACGAAACACGTCATGCATAGAGTGATATTTCAAAGGTTTGATTTTTAAAATGTCAATATACCGCGAATGCATTATATTTACATCTTGAAGCTTTTGAAAGCCCTTTTTTTCCGGAAGGATATACATTGATAAGAAATAACGGGTCAACTAGGAAATAAAGAGCACTAAACTGGTTTTAAAATTTTCACACCACCTTAAATTAACAGTTTCGACAGTGAGTGTGTTAATTTTTTAAAATTAATTCTATCCATGCATTGCAATTTTTACTGAAATGATAAATATCAACTCGAAGAATCTAATTTTGTTAAACTTTTAAAAATATTAAGGAGCCATGTTTCCTAGCAGTGGTTGCCACCGGGTCTAGCTCAGACGTGAATATCTCTTTCACAGAGGACTACTTGTGACCAAAAAGTAAAATGCTGTCACGGTAGAAGTTTATAAGTGCCGGATTCAAAAAACCCAAATTGCACTCACTCGTAATAGCAGTTTGTCTTCTTGCTGCGCCAGCAGAAGAACTTGCAGCGTACATAGCAATTACGCGTACGCGTCCAATTATTTCCGGACGTAGCACAAAAAAGAAACCAATCGTTGCTGCCCGCAGACCAATAGTTAACCGCTGCATCGCCCACGCTCTCGCAAGTAATTGTTCCCTCGAACTTCTTTCTTCACTCCGCGAATGGTCACCTAGATGCAGAAGTCAGAGTTCTCGTGGCGCAGGTCCTGAGAGTGCAACGCCCCGACACGAACTGCGCTCCAACGGAAACGACGCAGACTTTAACACAGGTAAACACGATATCCACGACATTCTCGAAATTACCAAACTGGAAGTACAACTTATTGAGATGCGAGCACCGATAACTAGAGACCTGGAAATTTCGCGGATTCATTTCGGGACAAGATATAATTCAAAGCACGGATGTTGGTATAACTTTAGCTGTTGGTCCACACGGTGTTTGACACCTTCTGGGAACACTGGCCCGATCGACGCCTCCAGCTGTGAAGGCAGACAACCAATGCACATTTGACATCGGCATATCTGTACATAAGAATATCGAGTCTAGGCTGCAGGTCATTCAACTGGCGAATTTTCCAGTTCTCTACCGATAACCAGCGCTCGCCGCTAACGGCATTGATAGCCTCACAAACTAGATCCTGACCAGGCCGTTCCAAGTCCCCAAAGCGTGGTCAACTAATTACACGAATATTACAACAAAAGAGATTTAACGACGCATACTGTACTTAAAAACTGACGCAGTAATTGTTTCATTGTCAGAACGAATTATAGGCTGATAGCGACAAACTGAATACGTTGTGTATTCTTGCACCACATGTAATTATAATTTAACATTGCCATGGGCCTGTGCACTTTATCCGTGCGTCAGTCAAGTGAAACTGGGAAATTATTAAAAAAGTAAATACTTTTCACATTTGATAATTCTTATACCTAAACGTATAAAAATATAATGAGAAATAAATAACTGCAGGATTTAAAATCTTTCCCTTTTTAACTTAACGTTAATATGTAGAACTGTTTTACCTCCATTGCTACCAACTGTACCTGGCACATGACAGTCAGTGTACCCGCTGAAATACCTGCAGGTAGGAGCAGTAACATTTTTCAAAGGTTTATTTCAAATCTACTCAATAATCCGTGAACAACATAGCTGTAGGATTTGTTGTTGGCGATAGTGATATAAGCCAATCACAACTTAGGTTACTTCTGCTACAGGCTGGGAAGATCAGTGATAAAGGTTTGGCAAAGGGAACATCTTCACCACTAGGTAAGCTCTAGTGTCGGTAAGGTAACAGATTTTCTCAATTTGCTACATAAAAAAAAAAAAAAACATGAAAAGTACAATAATTATAAATAAATATAAATAATATCGCAATTAAGTAAAATCTTTCTCTTTTATAATTCACGTAGATTAAAACTTTTAATTAAAATTTACCTTTTGGAGCACTGCGCTCCTAGCTGTAGGAAATGTTTCCCTAGGCAATACTCTGTTTTAAGAAATCTCGTTTTTTTTTTCTGTACCTGAGTAGAATTAACGTTATCATAATCTAGAGCAGTAATTCGATTTACGAATTTGGCTATAATGAAAAATCCTTCATTTATGCACTTTGTGCAAGTGTTCAACAGCTCGACAAGTAGCCAAGAAAACACAATTACTGCCGGGGGAAAAGCTATTGTTTTCTTGTATGGCGGAATGACATCTAACTCTTCGGATGACCTATGATACAGACATTTCAGTGAAAATGTGCCTAGAGTCTGTTCACTGTAAAATGAGCACTTTTGAAAGCCCTGCTTAAGATCTACTTGTATACACGGTGTGTGTTCTTCCGCCTTATGTAAAATTAACATTGTCATGGGCCTTATCACTTTATGCATGCGTCGGCCAAGTGAGATTGTTAAATTAATAGAAAAGTAAATATTTTACATATCTGCTCATTTTACACTTAGATGCATAGAAAAAAGAGAAAGTGAAAGATGAAATTTCCGTTACCCTAATTGTTTACATAACACTTTTTATTCGACCTTAAGATATGGAACTACTTTCCATACTTCGTTACCAACTTTACTCGGCTCATGCTACTCAGTGCACCCTTTAAAATATACACAGGCAGGGACAGTGGCATTTCTATAACGTTGATTTCAAAACTGCTCACTTTAACGTGGACAGCCTTTAGTCCTGATTTTTTACCCCACGTTATTTGCTGAGTTACACCTATCTCGGAAAATGAATACTCCAGGAATGAGACTTTTTGGTATAAAATCTAGAAATGAAATGCCTAAACCCGTATAGTTTTACTCTTATCATATTAAGTGTATTCGAAGTACACTAAATGTAAACATGATAAAAAAAAAACAAGTTTAGAGCTTGCCTGCGCAGTTTCCTTAATAGGAAGGAAAAAAGTACATCCATACGGACGGAGCTGTAATCTGTGGACCTTCATCGCTTGTAATAAAACCCCTCTGTTACACATCTAATTTACACCACGTCATGAAGTGATCAGGCATTAGCTAAATGGCATGTCTGATCTCACACCTTCAAACAATGAACCAGGGCACGAGTGTGATTGCAATTACACTTTGCGAAAGACAGTTGCAGAAACCCCGTCCACCGGCCAGTAAACGGGGTCGAAATTATTAAACAACACACCTGATATAGGCCAACGTAACACTGGGAGCGGCGACTTTTGTCATTGGGGCAGCGGACCAAGAATGCATGGAGATGGGTATGTCCGGCCGTCGTTAACCGCCTCCTAGGATCAGCCTCCGGCAACATGAACAAGGTGGGGACTTTCCAATTACGCTGTAATAGCAGTTGGGTGCGGTAATACAACTTATTATGATTAATTAGCACCTTGATATTCCTTTTGTGATCCCCGATCAATAGTCACGTAAATAGTTATTGTATAATCCTTATGTCCAATAAACCCCATATTAGCCTGTTGTGCTCTACCTAATCACGAATCATTGTTTAACTACGCTCACATCCCCTTTCAGGTACGATTTGACTTAAAAGCTAATACCTAACAATAGTACAGAGTGCCGACGAACATATTGTAGCCTATGTTTCGCGCGTAAGAGCGATGAGGCACTAGGGATGCCTGTCAATGTCGCCCATACTGCTCTCTTGCTTCTTTTTTTTGAGCCTGTAAAAAATGTTCTTGTGTGTCTAGCATCCGAGGCACATTTTCATGAAAGGAAAAAGTCTTCTTCGTCTGGCATAGTTGTGCGTGTTTTGTTTGTAGCTTGAAGACGGGAACGGTGAAAGAATATAAAAGCACACGGTCTATATACAAGAGCACTGCGGAAGGCAGAAAGAGATAACAAGGACAGCCATTGTTTTTGGCAGGAAAGGCTTTATGGAGCCCGATACTGCGTGTAACATCACTAGCCGCAAGACGTAGATAGCTGGCGTGATTTCAATTTGCAGGCGACTTGTGTTTGGTGATGCTCCTATATCCCCTTCAGTCACAGGCAAATTACATAATTTTAGGCGTCGCAACAGACAAAATATTTTCTTGTTACTGCACGTATATAAGCATAATGCTGTTTAACGTGTCGGTACCAATAAAAATGTGTTTACATTTAAAGGCTGTTCACGATAAAGTGAGCATTTTTGAAATCAACTTTACAAAAAGTCACAGCCCATACCTTCATATACTTCAACGGGCGCACTGAGTGACATGTGCCCGGTATAGTCGGTAACGATAGATGGAAAGTAGTTCCATATGTTAACGTCGAATAAAAAGTGTTCGATAACCATTTGTGATAATTTATATTATTTATTTCGCTTTGGTTTTTTTAACGCATCACTGTGTAAAAATTAGAATATTTATAAAAAGTCCATTTGTATAATAATTTCACATTTTCGCTTGACCGACGCATGAATAAAGTGGATGAGGCCCATGCAAATGATAATTTTACATAAGGCGGAAGAATACACAATGTGCAAACAAGTAGATCTTAAGCAGGGCTTTCAAAAGTGCTCATTTTACCGTGAACAGCCTATAATGTTAATTGCTGAAGCTTTTTACGGAACTGCAAAATGTTGTGTTGAGTTGAGAGATATGGGCAGCTATTGACGAGGTGAGGTGAGAATGGAGCAACGCTGAAATGCAAGGGCGGGTGGAAACGGGAGATCCCCGAGAAAACCCGCCGACCAGCGGCATCGTCCGGCACGGTTCCTACTTACGAAAATCCAGGGCGACCCGGCCGGGGATTGAACTGGGTTCGCCTATCAACATCAACCATTTCGAAACGCACCGCAACATCTCTGTGTGGGCTCTCCGATGCAAATGCAGCTGTTGTTGCGTGTGTGCGTGCGGTGCGGTTGTGTGGCGCTGCCACGGCCATGACGCTCTGTGAGGAGGCTCTCATTTAGGGGCCGAGGTGGTGTAGTGGTTAGACTACTCGCCTCCCACCTAGGCGAACAGGGTTCAATTCCCGGCGGGGTCGCTCCCGGATTTCCGGATGTGGAAATCGTGCCGGAAGATGCTGTTCTTTGGCGGGTTTTCTCGGGGATCTCCCATTTCCCCGCCCCTTCATTCCGGTGCTGCTCCATACTGACCTCGTTTCGCCCTCATCGGCTCTTAAACCTCGATGTCCACAGCCGCCCAAATCTCTTCACTGACTTACCCACCCTTGTTGACCGCCTAGCCCTCATCCCCTTTACCAGGACCCTTCGCCATTCTCGAACGGTTCTGCTTCGATATGTATTCTGAGTTACTCTGTTCCTCTGGCCATCTCATTTTGAAGTCACAGAGTAATTAAGTATACAGAGGTGAAAGAGCAGATTATGCTGAAAACTACAGCCACGTATGCCAGAAAAATGGCGTCCCTGTCCAACATCATGTCCGCAAGCCGTTCAACAATCAGCGCTTGATAACTTGCAATTTATACTCCATTCGCGGTTTATTACCATTTTTTGAATCAGACTTTTGAAAAAGCAGCCTATGTATGATATGCAGAGCCCTGAAAAATTCACGAATTCATTTTGGGACAATATAGAATTAAAATCACGCGAATGTATATATATATATATATATATATATATATATATATATATATATATATATATATATATATACACACACACACTAACTTTACATATTGGTCCACACGGTGTTGGACAATTCTTGGAGAGGCTGGCCCAATCGTAGCCTTCCACTGTGACAGAAAATCAACCAAAGCACAGTTGATATACGCATATTTGTACATAAGATAGTAGAGTCTAGTCTGCAGGTCATTGAACTCGCTAATTTTTCAGGTCAGTAATGATGTGTTTGGTGGTTTCTTAAATATTGCATATATTACAGGCGTGTCATACTCGTGTTCATAAATGTAGGCCTAGCTCATTTATGGTTAAATAAAACTTCTATGCTCATATGTTATTTTAAAATTATTATATTTCATTTGAAATTAATATGAATATAAACAGAGAGAAAAAAAAAGTATGTTGGTAACGCCTAGTAACAAATAGTTCTTAAGCAAAATATTATCACACTGAGTGCACAAGAATTCGGCGCGTTGCCCCTTTGATGCAATCTTCTGCTCGGTTAAGCGATTTTTGAATGAGGGGGAGGAATATCCTGGAAGTATATCTTTAGCAGGGCTTCAGCAAAGTTGGAAGCAGCCGTGAATGGACGACAGCCGACAGCCCAACCATCACGGAAAATTGCGCAGCACGCGATAGCCAAGCAGTAGGGACACTCGTATCTCGCGAAAAGATTTCCTCGCATGTTAAATTAGCGTGTATTTGTGAGAAAACGTTTTCTTACTCAGCTGACCAATCATAATTAAGCTGCTCCTATAGCGCGAGTCTGTGATTCGCTAGCAGTCGCGGAAGACGCGTAACACGTGAATCATCGATTGATGAAAGTGGATCTCAGCTAGAGTGTTATGGAATACAACTGGTCTGGAAATCTTTTCGCGAAAATCGGGTGACCCTACCAAGCAGATGTAAGGTATTTTTCCCGGAGCCTCGCTCAGCCAATCGGGTGACGGGTACGCCCACATCAATGGAACCGCCACGTAATTTCATTTGTGTGCGTTTACGTGTACTCTGTGTGGTGACGAGCTGGCAAATTATACCAGCCCTCGTTCGCAAGTAGACTGCGGATGGAAGCCTCGCGGTTGGTGATCGACGACGCCGCTAGGGCGACTGCGGGCTGGAGTAGTATAGAAATGCCGATTCGAGCGCGGCCCCTAGTTATCAGAAAACCAACGGTAAATTAAATGCTCAAGCCATCAGAAAACCATCAGAAAAAATTGCCGCTGTTTTTCTGATCCAAAACATCAAATGCCGATTCGAGCGCAACAGCAAAAAAGGGGCTCAAAAAGTTGCGTTTGACTAGATTGTAGTCATTAGAAAAAAAGTTGTGTTAAACTTTGCGTTTGAGTGCATCTACAAAAATACGCGTAAAAAGTTGTGTTTGGGCGCAGTTGCAAAAAAGAGTGGCCCAAAAAATTTGAATACGTAAAAATAAAATGTTGTATATAATAAAGATGGATCAGTTGCTAAATGTATTGAATGGAACCAAACAATTTAAGAAACTTTCCGAACTTACAATTGGGCAGTCATATCCCATAAACCATGCTGAAATCAATGATACACGATATGGATACAAAGTGGTAATTACTTCTGGAAATTTTAAATTAACCTTAGCAGACAGGTATGTCCAGATTTTCAGTGAAAAAGTTTTAAATGATGTTAATCATGGACGTATAAGTTTTGAATATGATTGAATGGTGGATTGTGGTGTTAATCAAATGAATTCTATTAGGTTTCTTAAAGAGTAACTGATCGTCGTTGTATAATTAGACATCAGTTGATTTTAATTTGTGCTCATATCTATATAAATTTGAATGGTTATCCAATCATTAAAACACAATTATCGTTCTGACTTCAGCAATGTGCTACAACATAATCTAATTAAAAATTTAGATACACATCTCCAAATTCGACATATCAAAGTAGCCGAAACATTGAATTCTTTTCTAAATCTTTCATTGCACTTTCTATAGAAATATTATTCATCTTTATCACATGAAACTTTAATAGTTTAAAAACTATTAACGTCATTATATATAGAATATGACTACTTCCAACCCAAAAAATATCCACGGTCTCATCTGTAATACCACTGTTTTTTCAGACAAATCAAAGTTAACTTTTTCATCCTTAATTTCAACTATTATATCATTAACTTTATTTGTTTGCACTAGAAAAATAATGGATAAGCTTGTTCGTAATAGATTGTGTAGCCAAATCCAAATGTTGTTCTTGGTTTAAAAGTGGTAATTATGTTAGTTTCTCTATGATTATATTCATCATGTTTTAATATCATACCATTTACTATATTACAGTGTATATTTATTGTTTCAAATGGAGCAAACTATAGAATTGTATCGCCATAATGATCCACATTTACTTTCAGAGTTTTATTTTCTATGAAACCCAAAAGTTTTCCTATTGAACCCCGTTTTCCAAACTGTAATTTAAGCATACATTTTACTTTCACTCTGTTTGTTATTTTATCCAGCTCGAAAGATATATCATTTTCTTTCTCACTCATTGAATCTACACTAAATGAAAAAATTTCTTTTATAGTTTTTTCAAGATCTTTTAATTATATTGACCAACTGGAATATCAATTCCTGATTCCATATCATTCTGACCCACAAAATATAGTTTATTTCTCCCAGAGATAATGTTATGCGTTAGATAAGTAGTATAGAACTGAACTAAAGCCAATGAGTGCCCCTCTATCTCTAAAGGGTAATGTAGTCTCTTCTTCAACACTGATTTGGCATCTGTTAGTTTGAATACTTTACTCATTTATTATATTATTTAAAACATCTATTAATAAATGAGCAAGAAAAACATGAAACATGTAGACTGGGATATTAAAATAAGAATACCAGACAAGACTTTATCGACAAAATGTCATGGTGAATTATTACCTAATAATATTAGATGTTTGATAGTGGGTCCTAGTAACTGTGGAAAAACTACAATTATGATAGATAATTTTATATATGCTCAGGGATGGCTGGACTTTGGTACTCTCTATGTATGTTAAAAAAGTCTGGACCAACCAAAGTATATATCAATTTAAAGAAAGATTTAGATGTAGCATCAAAATTATTTAATGAACCGATAGCATAATTCTTTCCATCAAATGAAGAAATGGTTGATGTAAATGAATGTCATAAAGAATCTGTAGATGTTTTCGATGATATCATACTTGAAAATCAAAATATGGTAAGGGATTACTTTACTCACGGTAGACACAAAGATATTGATTGTTTCTATTTAGACCACACATACTCAAAAGTACCTAAGCAACTTATAAGAGACAATACCAATTTTATTTGCATATTCAGACAAGACAATACAAATCTTAAACATATTCATAGTGATTTTGCTGGTAGTGATATGTCGTTTGAAAAATTTAGGGAGACTTGTTCAAAATGTTGGAATAATGAATATGGTTTTATTACAATAGATATGACTTGTAAGTTAAGTAATCGTAAGTACTATAATAAAATTAAAGACTTTTTAAATTCTTAGATTATAACTAAGTTTTTAATGGAAGTGCTACATTAAAAACTAACATAATCTAATCTATTTAAATGTATTCACATACCATAGCTATTTCAATAAGCACAGTTGTACTTTCAGGTAAATTGTGAGCTTTTGGTATTTTAAAATAAATCATATAATCAGGGTATACTTAAAAGGTTTTATACATGTCAATTTTTTTCCGTTTATGATATAAGTTGACAACACATATATATTTTTCTGGTTTTATTATTATTTTAACTATAGTTCCATCTCTCATAAAAAAAAATATTCTATTCGATTATCAAAGTAAAATACTTTTTCTTTTGAACTCTATTTTCCAACTAAATGAATAATGTTAGTTCTGTTTTTTTCTGATAGTACTCTAAATTGATTGCATCCATCGGTGCAATTGGATCTCCCACATGTCTTAGTCTTTTTTGTTCAAAATCTATATTATTATCTACTTCCAAGTAAGTAAGATAGGATGTATCCAATGATCTTTTATTTCTTATCAGTGTGACTTTAAAGTCGTTGAACTGTGTGTTGGAAACAAAATCGTTAGGATTGATCTTCTCAGTAGTTGTATCATTGTCAATGTGTTCTTTAATTTGATCTTCAATCCAAGAGATCATTAATGCATTTCCACATAATCCCTTGTTTATTAATAGTGAAATAATTTTTGAAAATTTAAAATTATGTGAAAAGTGATTTAGTACAATTACACACAAATGACCACAAGTTACTTGATTGAAATTTGAAATTTTTTGTTTTTCTTCTTAGCATTAATTACTGATGTAGCAATAGAAGATGCACCACCAGCTAATGCTCTTAGAGCTCCCAATGCTGCAAAAATTAAGGGTAAAAATCCACCCTTGTGAACTGTCAAACCATTTCCAGTTTTCATTTCTTTGGACATTTTCTTAAGCTGTGGAACTGAAATTGTGATAGTCATCCCTTTGTCCTCCTTTAATTTCTTGTTTTTATGAATCAGTTGGTCTTTCATTAGAAAAGAACCAATATTCAAACCCTTCAACTCATCGTGCTTGAAATACAATGTTTTTTACTTTCATTTATTATAACAAATATTTTTTCATTTCATTTTAATTCCCTAGCCAAGCTTACATTTAATATGCATCGCAGATCCAGTAACACCAGCCCACAATCTCTCATTGAGATCAGCATCTGAACTTAACAATCTTTTGAACACTTTCTTTTCTAGTTCTTTTTCAGCTACATGTCTTTCAGCTAGATCTTTATGATGATGTTAAGCTATATCTTGTTCCACTGCAGCCGCATCTAGTGGATTAATGGGTTTATCGACAAGCTCAATACTCTCTTTTAGTCAAGTACCCAGACCTAAGTACTGATAACCGGGTGCATGAAACTCAAAAGGTAGTGAATTTATTATGTCATTGAGTAACCCTTCTCCATAATGCTCCGACTCCCAAAATGTATGTGGTATTGTGTTTAACACTCGAATCAGATATGGTATAACTTTTGGATTATTCACAACAAAGTCACTAAACTTGCTGTTGAGCATATTCGTTATTTCAACTTTTTCATTGTAATAGTTATCATTTCCAGCATTCTCTTCGCCATAAATAACAAGAAGTCGATCAATAAGCATCCTAACATCATCCATCCATATGTATTCTTTGGGATAGTCTGTATACTTCTTTATACCTTTCCCCTTTTTAGGCGAGGGATGTTTCTTTTTAATCGAATCGTAAATAGGTTTAACAATAATTTTCCATTTATTCCCTTTACTCGATTTTGACGTTCCCAAGCTTGGATCATACTTCTACAGTGTTAATAGTCGGTTGCAGTGTAGTCACTTTGTTACTTTCTTACTAGTTAGTAATTTCATCAAACCATCAGTTCCAGTGTATTTCCGACCTTTTACTGTAAATTTGTCATTGATGAATGTTACTTTGCTATCACCAATATACAATCTACCTTTATCAGCCTTTAATCCAAAAACATCATATTTGCAGTCAATTAAGAAAGCGGCCTCTTTCTTATCAATAAATGTTGTTTTTAATTAGTTAACTGTGAGATATTAGTTTACAAACGCACCAATGCTTCATCATAGTGTTCATCATAGCATTCATCATCATTGTCAATGTGTTTAATGCCATCGTCATAGCCTTCATCACCATAGTGTTCATCATTATAGTGTTCATCGTCATCATCAATGCGTTTAACACCATCGTCATAGCGTTCATCGTCATCGCCAATTCGTTTAATGCCAGTATCATAGCATTCATCGGTGCCTGTTTTACCAAACAGTTTTCTTTCAAAAGATGTTTCTGTTGGTGTCTATGGGTAGTCTAGATTCTTAACAGCAAATGGAACAAGTTCTTTTATTAAGTTCTTATTCTCATTTGTTACATGTCCAATTTTTTGTCCCAAATCTTCTATCACAACTATCAATGGTTGATCATGTTTTTTATTTTTATCATAATCATCTTGGCAAAATTTTCAAAAAGTTTTACACTTTTCAATTATATGTCTTCTCTCTATATTCTTCTCAATATTGTTTACAATTTTTTGTTGTCTCATTTATTATATAAATAAATAAAATGAACAATGATAACTTAAATGTATACTGTATCAAATGTATGAAAAATACACCAAGTTCATATGAACTTAGAAATAAAAACAAAGTAAGAATTAAATGTGTTTGTAGATTTCATGTTACCAATAACTCGATATTCACTTGTGGGAGTATAAAAAATGATATTGTAAATGAAATTCATAAACCAATACGAAAAAAATTCCCCAGAAGAACTGTTCTATCTTTTGGTATCGATGATCTTTGGCAAGCTGATTAAGTTGAGATGAATTCTGGATCTTTGAAAGGTATACATAGAATTGACAAAGGGTATAAATATATGTTAACCATGATATATGTTTTTTCCAAATATGCATGGGCCTTACCAATCAAAGATAAAACTGGTGGAAATGTTGCATTAGCAATTAAAACTATTTTTAATGATCGCAAACCCATGCATTTACAAACAGACAAAGGGAAAGAATTTTACAATAAATCATTTAAGGCATTAATGGCCAATAACAACATAACACACTATTCAACATACAGTGAAAAGAAAGCTAGTGTTGTATAAAGATTTAATAGAACATTGAAGGAGTAAATGTGGAAGATATTTACTGTGCAGGGGAACTATAAATGGGTGGTTATATTACCTTAATTAATAAGGGAATACAATAACACTGTTCACAGTACAATCGGAATGAAACCCACCAATGTAAATGCAAAGAATTAAAGTTCTATTCTAATCAACATGTATGGAGGAGAAAGAAAAATGGTTAAACCAAAGTTTGCAATAGGAGATAAAGTTTGTATAAGTAAAAGTAAAAATTTGTTTGAAAAAGGATATACACCAAATTGGTCCACTGAAGTATTTGAGGTGTGTGAAGTATTGCACACCCCAAGACATATAGGATAAAAGATTTAAAAAATGTACTTATTAAAGGTATTTTTAATGAGCCAGAGCTGCTAAGACCAAATATGATAAAGACTACTTAGTGCAAAAAGTTTTGCAAAGAAAAGGAAATATGCTGCTAATTAAATGGTTAGGTTTTGATTGTAGTCATAATTCTTGGGTTGATAAGAAAAGTGTAGTTGTTTATGAATTTTTTTTTCTATATAATAAATGGATCAACAAAAAATTGAAAGTTATGAGCATCAGTCGTTTCTGCAAACAATCAAACAAAAAATATTTTGAATGAATAAACAAGCACATTGAGTCTGGTATTCCTATTGGTGACGCATTTTCACATCCGAATGAAGTTTATGTATACCAACAGTATAAGCTAACTAAAAGAGATACAAATACAGATTATGAAAGAACTTCAACTATTGATCTTTGTGAGAATTTCTTCCCATTCCAGTTCTTAAGAATAGAGATCTCTAAACATGGTTGTATAATCGAAAGTATTGACAACCCTGGCATCCTTCAACAATGATGCATACATTGCTAGGTTCAGAATCAGCATACTTCCAAATGTTGGGTATAACACTAGGTAAATATGTTAGAAAAGATAAGTGTTATGAAATTACATATCCATTAAGATATTTGTTTGGGTTTATGGGAGATTGTGATGAAATATTCTGGAAATGTGGGTACCAGATCACATTCATTTGAAGTTCTAATGATGATGTTCCGCTTTACAGAAGACCCCCAAAGAAAGCAGATGGATCTGACGATGAAGATAATATACCAGATGCTGGTAAAATTTTCACTGAGAAAATGGAAATTCTGTGGTCAATTGTTGAATACGATCCTATTTATGGAGACGAAATTAAAGCAAAATTATACAAACACCCCAAAATTCCAATATGTTTTAATTATTGGCAATGTCTTGAAAAACCAGTACCTACTAATGCAAACTCATTTCAGTTTGATATAAAAGATCAGTTCAATTCAATCCAATTCGATATGCCAGACTTTGTTATTGATGGTTTTGAGCACAGCAGAAAGAAGATCCTGGGCAATTCACACATGGTTCAATGTTTGACTCTTGTTTTGTCAAAAAATATTTATATTAAGAATGGACGGAATGAAGTGTTTCGAATTCGAAGTGATGGAATTCGAACATTGATGATAACATTTTTGATAAGTTGTATATTGCTTACAATGATTTTAGAAATTCAAAGGCTAAACTAGATACCTCTTATCATAATAATGAACAGCGCTTCAACTCTGTGTCATTTATTGGGAGAAGACCATTGTATGTTATTGATTGTTCTTACAGAAAAACAGCTATTGTAAAAGATCGAACTAATCTGAAACTTACAGTTGATTTTAATAAACCAATATCGGCTTCAACTATTTGTAATGTGGTACTAGTAAGCCAAAGAAACCCAATTTATGATGTTAAATATGAAAGCATCACTGAAGACCAATAGTGCGCAACCATGTATGGTTATTGGTTTTTAATGGATGGTTATCCATTAAAAACATTTACTGTTATATAATTTTTCTTTAATAGCACTATAAAAGTGTTTTAATGTGATCTGAAATAGCCATGTGGGGATGGGAATTAAAGGGAGTCTGTTGCACAGACTCCTTTTGTATATGCAAGTTTCAAAGGATGTCTCTATCGTCATCGTCGACGTTTAGTATGACTGCCTGTTTTGTATTATCATATCCAAGTATTTCTGCAACGTCTTTGCGGTCACCACTTTCTGCGGTCGTAGATAAGCTTGTTGTTCACGATTGCATTTTGTTATGCTTTCCTTTAAGCTAGCGAACAATTTTGTGCATACGATATCGGCAATCAGGTCATCGCGACTCATCATCATGCTGAAGTAGTTGCCTATCGACATGATGGACAAATGCTCTTTCATGAGGTTGTACAGCATTACGGGATTGAAGATGTCGAGAGACAGTAGCACTTGCATCTCGGAGTACTCTTGTCTAATTGCATCGAGTCGTACGCTCACCAGTCGCTTTTGACATCTGATGGCATAGTAGTCGATTCTGCCGAGGTAGATTAGCACGAACTGGTGATTCTTGTCGAAATTACTAGTAAATGGTTGTGCACATTTATCGATAACATCTTTAGCCATTGTAATCTTCTTATTCAAGTCATCCAGTAGCGGTTTGTACTTTTGCTCTAACTTGTATTCGCCATATTTGCGTATGGACGGTAGAACTTCTTCATACACCCAATCCTGGAATTTTTCAGCCGCTGCCATCTTTTATTTCATGATCAATGCATACAAGCCAGGTTCATTGATAAATACGGTGTGTGGCTGCATATTAAAAGGGAGGAGCGAATCACTCCTCCCTATATCCGCATATGATTGCCTATGCTTTTCTCTAACATGTTCTCTGATTGCTTCTCGCGGATTTGCATACTCGAGTATGTTCGCAATGTCTTTAGCCTTCAACCATGGATTGCCTTCTTCGTCGATGATCACATATGAGACACACAGCCCTAAAATTGTCCATTATATCAGACAATATCAATACATCAGAGTTGTTATAGAGTACTGTGTACTCTCTTAGAGATTTTATGTTGAATTTTTCCCCACAACTTCCTCGCAAATTCGTAATCTTTGTCTGTAATGCTGCATTTATCGAGTTTGTTGTAAAATGCATCTTTGGATGGAAGTAATGTCTCACAAAATTTTTCAGCACTATCCATTTAGTAATATGAACCCTTTCTTATAACAAAGTCAAGAAGTTCATTGGATAAATGCTTACACGTTTCTCGGAATTGGCTTCTGGAAAGGTTGCTAGAGAGTTTATCGATACTACTAGCCATAAATTTAAATGAGTCAATAAATCTAAGATTTACACTTTCACATATATGTTTCGAAAAAGAAATATATTTTTCTTCGTTGTTGGGAATTAGGTCAATTTTATTTTCATCGATGCCATGATCTCTTATGAATAAATGTGTGTCATAACCAGATAGAATGTGTATAAACACTGGGACAAAACATGGCTTTCTATACAATAAGTTACAATCTCTGTGAGCAGCTCCCCTAAATTTCCCTGGAAGATGATCATGAACTCTCACAGAATCACCTTTCAAAGGCTTTTCACATATATGACAATGGGTAGCTGTGTCATAAACAATTTGTTCTTTCTGAGTTAGTGGAAACATTGGGTTTTCATTTGTGTATATATCAGCAATAGGCTTTGCTTCTTCCATTAGCATTTTAACAAATATAGTAGATGCATCAGATCCTTCATAAGTTACTAGTGGTTTATAGTATCCATGTTTATATTTTACATAGTAACAGAAGCTAATAGGCTCGTGTTTTTGGTATGGTTTAATGTAAGATTCGTCGGGGTTTGGTTGGCAAATTTCAATTTTAGTCAACAAACATTCAAAATCAGCATATATCACAAACGGAACTCTCAAAGAATGATTTTGGTTTTTAAATCTTAATATGTTATTTTTTCCTTTAGATAGTAGTTCAACTCTAACACCATCGTGATATCGACAGTCTTGTTCGTGATCTTTTAGCTTATTTACAGAGTAGAAATGTTGCAAACATCTATCGCATATAAATATTTTGTGACCATTATTTGTTACTTGTGATGCGATAAGTCTCGAAAGACTTTTTATCCAGCAGTTGTGGTCGTTCTTTTTGTCTTTGATATAGAGTAGGTTTATGTGCTTATCCGTCGTATTTTTTGTTGTTTTTAATGGATAGATTATATATTTCTTACCACCAACTTCTTCATCGTATGCATATACATTAATAGAAATTCCACTTCTTTCATCATAGGCTGGTATGCTATCCAATTTCATTGGAAATTCCAAACCCTTAAGTGCATCATCAAACTCATGTTCGTAACCTATGTATCTATTCAATCTTTGAGGGTATTTTTGTACTTGATGCAATGCATATAGAACAGACCACAAAAACATTTTTGATCATTGTTCTTAACATTATCTCCTGCTTAGCTTTGATTTTTTTTCTGGGAGATCAACAAAAGAACTGCCCTTGAATGGTAAATATATATTTATTCCCACTTCTAGTTTAAATATTCTGTTGAGTACTTACTGTGATCCTTTTGCTTCAAAAACCCCCATCTCAGCTATGATTTTCAATATGCTGTTGGTATAATATTCTTCAAGATTAGTTGATTTCAGTATAATTTCATTCTTTGTTTTAAAGGAGCTTTCTACATATTCTATATTCTCACCAATTCCCCTTTTGTACTCAGTGAAGTATTTCATGTTCACTTTGAGTGATTTTAAATGTTTTCTAATTAGTCCCATGACAATTTCTTTTGCATCGTTTAGGAAATGATTTGGGTATTTGTATGCATTTACATTCTTTACAGCATAAGTCTTGATCCTACTTTGAAATACTGTTTCGATTTCTTCTACACTGAATCTGAGTGTGAACTTATGAATTTTACTTCTCAAGTGACTTCTTATGAGAGGGGGTTTGTAATAGAGACTACACATTTCATATTTCACTTGTTTCTCTTATGGGAACTTCTGTTGTAATATTAAATGTTGTGGTACTTTAAAAATTTCCCATGCATTTGTTGGTTCATGTGATTTATTATGTATTGGTGTAATACCTTTGTGCAATCTATTTTTTAGATGACTTCTTATGAGAGATGGTTTGTAAAAGTGATTACAAGTTTCACACTTGACATACTTCTCTTGATATTTCTTCTTCTTTCTTTCCGCAAAAGTGTCTTTCTTAAATGTATATTCTTTCCAAACATTACCAGTTGCATTAACCTTTTCCATTGCCATGGTCATTATCATATAATACATCAGTTAATTTTTATTTGCGCCCATTTATTATATACAACATTTCATTTTTACGTATTCAAATTTTTTGAGCAACTCTTTTTTTTTTTTTTGCAACTGCGTCCAAACACATGTTTTTAGGTGTATTTTTCCAGATGCAATCAAATGCAAAGTTTAACACAACTTTTTTCTAATGACTATGATCTAATCAAACACAAAGTTTAACACAACTTTTTTTTCTAAAGACTATGATCTAACCAAATGCAAAGTTGAATACAACTTTTTTTTCTAAAGACTACGATGTAACCAAACGCAACTTTTTGAGCCACTTTTTTGCGGTTGTGCTCGAATCGGCATTTGATGTTTTGGATCAGAAAAACAACGGTAATTTTTTCTGATGGTTTTCTGATGGCTTGAGCATTTAATTTACCGTTGGTTTTCTTATAACTGGGGGCTGCGCTCGAATCGGCATTTTTATGCTACAGGCTGGTGTATCTCCCGCGTCGTCGTGCCCGCTGTAATCTAGTGGCCTCCCCATCGCGCCGTCCAATGTCGCTAATGGCCCATACATAGCGGCCGTAAGTGCACAGTTGGCCTACTTCTGCCAGGACCGCGGGGAAATTAATGGGCCATGCGATGTGAAACTGGAGCGTTACACGACTTAAAGAGGGAGTTCGACTTCCCAACACTGTGCGTTTAGGTTTCCTTCGGGCCTGTTTTAAATGACAACGAAGCCATGTTGGTCTCACAAGCTCCTCGCCAACAGTTGCTGTTCTCTAGGAATTGAGGAATTACAAACTTTTTTACACAGCTTTTAGGGTCGTTACCAAGATTTTTACTCGTTTTTTTCACAATGAAGTGAATGACTAAACAATCGATACCTTGAGAGCCGATGAGGGTGAAGCGAAGTGAGTAATGGAGCAGTGCCGGAATGAGAGGGCGTGGGAAACTGGAGGTACCCGAGATAACCCGCTGACCAGCGGCGTCGTCCGGCACAATTTCCACATACGAAAATCCAGGAGCGACCCCGCCGGGAATGGAACCCGGTTCGCCTTGGTGGGAGACGAGTAGTCTAACCACTACAATCACCGCCAGAAGTGGGATATAGCTGAAGTGGGGACGTGCAATAATTATGCATCGGAGTTCGGAGTTGTCCGCCATCTTGGTAGGCGTGGCCGGCGGCCTTGTTCATCTCCCCCCTGGCCGCCCACAGCCCAAGGCCGGCCATTCCAGTGACCCGACACCCTAGAAATTATTTTAATTAAAAAAAAGTATTTTAATAAAAAAAATTGTAATTGAAAATTAAAAAGCATCGGCCCGCCAACATGGTTTTGAATAATTTTATCGGTTTGGACATTTTCTTAACTATATTGGCCCACCAATTTGGTACCCAGTGAATTGGGTGACATATTGATCCCCCATCCTCCACCCCCAAAAAACCGCGGTTGGGAATGGGTGGTAGGAAGACGGCAATGGGGGGAGTGGGGAGTATGAAGTGGGATCGAAATGGGCCAGCGCCAAATACGATGTTAACTCATGAAAGCTCTGCTGAAGACTGATCTCGATCGATCCATATCATCAAGGGGGGGGGGGGGGTGGCGAAGAGTATTTTATGAGACCAAGCGAGCAAGGGTTTCTGTATTCTGTTATCAGCATCGTTAGAAGCTTCCTGCGATCCATGGATGTAACTACAGCTTCCTTCTACAGTACAGAGAGTAAGTACTCACTTTTATTAATTATAATGAAATAACGCAAGCAGAGAGACAGCCGCCGGTGCAGTCTTTGCCGCCCGGGCATGGAGGCAGAGTGTGGTTTCATCACGAAGTCAGGCGGGGCATACGAGTGTAGTGTGCAAGTAGCCAGCCGAGGTGAAGGGTGGGGTGTTTACAGGTGGGCACAGTGCTGAGCACTTAGTAAATCAAAATTTGAGAACGATAATATATGTTAAAAGTTAAAAAATTAATAGATTTGCATTTTCAAGTAATAAATTTTGTTTTTAGCCAAAATGTCATAAATATCACAGTGTAACAGACATAAAGTAGACAGCCTAAGAAAAAATCAGTTGTGTACAACCGAGACAATCTTAATTTTTTACCTTGCTGCACTGTGAAAATGAAGTGAATTTGTTCGGATATTTCAACATGTAAACGTATTTCGTTTGTATTTGCAGCTGCTATTATAGAGTAATGCTACTGTTTTGGAAATATCTCTTTCATAGACAGACAAGGCCTACAAAACCTGTATCCGAGAATGTGCAGCTCGAAAGGCAGATTGTTGATCAGCGTATCGATGATCCCTCTTCCAGATTTGATCTATGTTCTACGAGTCATCACAAACTACTATGCTACGAACCAATATATACCCGGCATTTATACGTCTTCGTTTCGGTATCATGGAGATAATCAAGCAAGACGTTAGTTTTCCCATCCGTATCACAGAGGAAGATATCGAAACCTCACACCATGAACATCACAGGACACTGTTGTTCAATTACCTGAGGGGATTGATTGGTGGATTATCAGGTTGTGGCAAGATGTGTGTACTGTTGAGTTTGCTAAGGAACCGAATGGTCTTAGGTTCAAGAATGCGTACGTGTACTCCTAATCACTCCAGAAATCGAAATACCACAATCTAGCACGAGTACTGCAGGCCGTGGATGGTGTGAAATATTTCCCTTGCAGTGATAACAAGGCTGTCGTGCCACCTAGCGAAACATTGCCGAACTCAGTGTATATTTTCGATGATGTCAAATGTGAGAAAATACTTGCAACCAGGAGTACTTTAGCATGGAACGGCATGCGAATGTGAACTATGTGTACTTGAGTCAAAATTATTTGTGCATGCCAAAACAGTTACTACGCAATGATATGAATTTCTCAGTGTTATTTCGTATGCACGACACAAACTTGCGGCATGCATACGATGACCATGCCAATATGAGCATGACATTCGCAGAGTGTAAGGATATGTGTTATTTGCACTGGAATGAGGAGTACAGCATATTGATGATCGATAAGGATTCTCTGGTACATAAGGGAAGGTACAGGCGTGGCTTCTATCAGTGTATAGTAAGATGCCGGCCATGACTTATGATGTTATTTCGAAGTTCGGACATGGTCTATGCTCCGATGATGATGATGGGAATAGGTTGACTGGCCTCTCGCCTCACCGCTCTTCAAAGGGGCCTGTCACTTCTTGGGCAGAAGATCGAGAGCATGAAAAATGAGGTGGTGGAATATGTGGTGGCAATCAACTGGCAGATAGGGGGCATGGACGCACATATAATATACCTAATCAATCTGTCGAATGCACAGAGATGGAAAGAATTGAAGGCTCTTCAAAATATGTTGACGTCCAAACTGGCTGCGAAAATCAATGTTGTGAGGCATAGCAAGAAGGTGCTGGATGCATGCTCAACCACCTGGAAAGGATTGAAAATTCACTTTCCTCAACTCAAGAGTGAATATATATATATAATACACCTGTGTGGTTGTGTGTTTATCCCATTCTATGAATGATGGCAGACCGAACCGTACTGACGACTGAGCTGCAGCAGGCCATCGAAGCTGTTCGCGCGAAATATCTACTCGCGAAAAGGTACAAACTGGCTCTTGAGAATTATAGGGAAGATGTTACAAGCCAACAACCAGCCATTTCAACGAACTTGGTTGACAACGCCTGGAGGATACGCGAACGGTAAATAAGTCCAGAACTGCCAAAATAGGAAAGGAGTATCACTAGTGACAAAGAGAATTTGCCCCTGATCGATTTGCTGCATGTGCGAAAATGGAAATTAACACAGGAGCGTGAACCAGAGGTGGGTACGCTGATCGGGCAGTACATTGCTTCCTACTCCGATTGGAACAGCGACAATACGTACAGCTTGCGACACCACAATGTAAATGGTTTCTTGGAAACAAGGAAGTGATGTTTACCTGGGAGATGTGATGCAGATCGGCAAGTGTAAGGTGAAACTTATATATATATATATGGTCTGTACGAACTTTTGTTTCGTAGGCATCCCGGACACTACACCGAATAGGAATTGCGCAAGTAACATCGCCTGCTAAAGTCCAGTGAGGCTCATCATGCAAACCATAACCTCTGAACGGACCGATTTAAAGAAATGATGCATGAGAAATTCGGCATTATTGCGGGACTGTTTCCATGATCAGTTGATGCTATTGGATCGGGTCTGCTGCCGCAGAAGATCGACACCAAATGCAAGATAGACTATGTATTTTGGGACTATCCGAATGAACTGGTCAATAGACTATAGCTACTGGTCGCTTTGCAATCTGTAGACAACCAGTCACACACCAGCATGATTATATTCATTATCAAAGAACTCGTTGAAGCTGGCTATGTCGTGAGATGACGAAATATGCTGTTTGTGGGGAACTGCACAGGTCGGCCAGGAATTATTCTCGGAGAAAGTATGTATTGAAAGGGTTGGACTATACTTTCCAATCCGACCTAATTGAAATGCAAGACTTTGCTCATGCGAATAAACACCACTGCTACATTTTGACCAAAATAGATACATTTTCAATTATGCCTGAGCCAGACTGTTCAAGTTGAAGAATGCACATGATATCACCAATGCTATGATGGATGTGTTGACTGAAGGATGCATACCGAAAAATCTCCACACCACCGATGGCAAGGAATATTTTAATTCTACTTTCGATGCACTGATGAAAAGGTAGGGTATAAATCATTATTCCACATACTCTGGACTCAAGACTAGCATAGTTCATCATTTTCACCGGACTCTGAAAGCCAAATTGTGGAAACATTTCACACTGAATGGAAACTACAAGTGCTTGAGCTACTGCCGAAACTCCTCCACGAGTATAATTCTACCGTTCTTTCTACCACAAGTATGAAGACCGAAGTTGTCAAGGACCATACCCTGCTTCGAATTGCGCATGTTATTCCGATGAGGAGAGACCTGCGCAAGCCTAAAGCCAAAACCGGTGACCTAGTGCGCATCTCCAAACAGCATGGCATTTTCCACAAGGCCTATCATCACAAATGGTCGGTGGAATTGTACAAGGTTGTTCGCATACGATATATGTACCCGCGCATGTATTACCTCGAGGACCTAGGTGGTAAACCCATCTTCGGAGTCTTTTATGCAGAGGAGATACAGCCTACGAAATTTCCCGATGTTTATTTGGTGGAAAAGGTTCTGAAATGGTGTAATGGACGTGTGTACATTAGGTGGCTCGGACACTCGAAGCATGACGATTCCTGGGTCGACGAGAAAGATATTATGAAATATAAAGTACGAATATTTTAAAGTAATATATGTGTATGTTTGAAAAATAAAAAAAATTGTTGTACCTTAACTAATATTTATTTTATTCTTGCATGTCCTTATTTGCAGTGTAATGGGATTGGAGATAGCTAGCTCTGTCAACCAAAACTAAAACCGCTCTTCCCGTGCAAGCTGATTTAGTCTATCTGATACTAAGCAGGCATGTGAAAATGGCATGGAAAAACGTGTGCAGTTACCTGATGCATGCAGGTACAAACCTCATGATCATTCGACACTGCGTAGGTGTGAAAACGACTTGGAAGCACATGTGTAGTTACCTGATACCGTGCATGTGTAGACCTCATGGTCATCCGACACCGTACAGGTGCGAAAACGACTTTTGCAGTTATTGGATGCCGTGCATGTGCAGATATGTGAAAGTGCTAACATTGCACTCCCCCTACCCATTCCTGTCCGCCCCCTTCACCTCCTCTTCAAAAGCCTGGACGAACACCTGCGGCCCTGACCTTAAATACAGTCGGTTATAACCTGATTCTTTCAGGTTTATTCGCATGGGATACAAAGTTGAAGGTCAGTTCGCTTGCACTTGGCTCGGGGTCGACAACATCCCCCCCCCTTGCGGTTCATTTCACCCACAGTGGCGTCTAGATGTAGGCCTGTTATGACAGGTGCGTCTGTCTAGCAAACCAGCTAAGTGATTCAATTTTCATCAAATTCAGAGCTGAATACCACATTTTTCAATTAAATTTTTTTTCCGAAAATACAAAAGGATTAATATTAGCTTTATAGTAAAAACATTCTTAAAACATACATATATATTCCGATATACACCACACTATATACATATACACACCTGTTAAAAGTGCGATATAACCTTTTAGAAATCTAGGCAGCAGGCCAAAATTATTTAATGTTTGCAAATTTTTTAAATAATTTTTTTGGGGGGTTACAGGTTTTTGCAATGGAGAGAGGGGGTCAATACGTCCCTCAATGCACTGGTTACCAAAGTGGCGTCCGATATAGTTAAGAAATGAAAAAATAATAATTTTCTTATTGAATGGAATTACGATCTGCAGCGACACTCTAAACCGCTAGAATGAAAAAAAAAAAGAGTAGGTAGGCCAATAGTTTTAAATTTGTTAAATTTGTTATTTAAATACTTTTATACTAAAATAATTTTTTTAGTGTTTTGGGTCGTTGGAATGGCTGGCTGAAGGTTGTGCGGGACGAGGGGGGAGATTAACAAGGCCGCCAGCCGCTACTACAAAGATGGCGGTCAACTCCGAACTCCGATGCATAATGCATGTCCCCGCTTCGGCTATATTCCACTACTACCTCGGCCACATTTTTACCCTGAAGGAAAAGAAAACTTATATTTTCTGAAATGTTATTCTTCGGGTTAATTGTTGTGTGCACAAACTTTGGTCAATGTGTTAACTCTACTGGCAACCAACGGGAGACACCAAGTAAGAAATATAAGATGTACTACTCTAACATATTTGCGATTAATTAAATAGGATTTAATTGAATTAAATAATTTTGTTCGGAAGCGATCACACTTGGACATAATCCTAAAGACATTCTTCTAATATACACGTATTAACTGCATGGGATTTAGGGTACAACATGATGGCCTAGTGGTGATTCATATTGGATTTTATACCTGTATCAGTTTTCACCACACAGAACAATTGTTGTCACATAACAGTATATTGGTTGTTCCAGTAACAAATATAATTTTCACGTAATGCCTCTGATATTACGCTATTTGTTTGGCATACACTTTGCACTGATTATGAGTAAGGTGCATTACCAGACATGGAAAGGATAATATCATTCATTACACGCCACATACGTGAGGCTCCACCAAATATGCGAAGTAAGCTAAACAGACGAGTTACGTGGATAAATGTGTAAAATTTACATCTGCTATGGAGGTACAGTGAAGGTCCAATTAACAGGACATCACTACGTATAAGACTCCGAAGGAACTAGGTCAACTTTATTAAGGGAAGATCAGGGTTCGCATTTTATAGAGCCAATATAAAATTGATAGATAAAACGTCAGTTCATTAGCTAATTCTTTTGTTCCACCGCACTTAATGGTTTCCTCAGCTTTTAAATTTATTATTCAATTTCCTCTGCTCTCGTTTCTATGGAACTCATTGGCAAACTTAACATAACGAAAAAAAAGAAAATTACTTTGCACGACAAAAAAATTAGATCGAATGCCTCTCGGTCTTTTCTCTCTCCCCCCATTTCGCAAAAATTTTACGACGTTTCATACGCATCGACCGACGGTTTAAATTTCTTATAACGTAAATTATTCGCTAGTGAGATGCAGTCAGTTAAAAAAAAATGTATTTCATTACCATTACCTTAAGCGCTATCGATCTTATTTAGCAACTTATTTATGTTAATATCACTGAATAATAAATACAGTAATATGTTTATTTAAGGCGTTTCATTTACTGTAAATTTCGGTAGTAGATTAAAATGTTTCCATAAATAATTTTTCCTTGACGAGGGTATTCACGCCAAACATCCCTCTATCTATTGCGGAGACGTAGGCAGTAACCCTCTTGTAGAACAAATTACTGATCATGGATACATGGATGAATGGGTCAGAGCTGATGTAGGCTACCTGAACTGTGCGTGTTGGATTACAGGCTGTTGTTAGAATACTGGGGCCTCCCAGTGAAATTCTTTTGTGTGGTCTCTTCCATCACAGAAATCTTGAGTAAATTTTGAATAAAATCTCGTATTAAGCTGATCGAGTAGCCGGTGCAAATAACTCATTTCACAACTGTAACAAGTCGGTTAAAATAAAATTATTTTTATTAATAATAGTAAGGAGAGTAGAAAATCCTTACACTACTCAATGATAATACGCCCAATTGTCTTCCAGGGAGTGGCGGAATCCTTATTTTGACTCTTAGGGTCTTGGTGGCTGAGTGGTTAGACTGCTCGCATCTCACCAAGGCGAAACGGGTTCAATCCCCAGCCGGGTCACTCCGAATTTTCTTAGGTGGAGATCGTGCCTGTCAACGCCGCTGGTAAACGAGTTTTCTCAGGATCTCCCGTTTTCCCCACCCTTGCATTTCGGCGCTGCTCCACTCTCGCCTCATTTCATCCTAATCGGCTCTCAAGACCGCGTTGTTAAGAGCCGCCTAAATCTCCCAATCCAAATCAGTCCAGGCCGCCAAGAGTCTCTACTGCAAACAAGCGGGACCAATGGAGGTAATAGATGATGGAGTGGCAACAGCCTACCTTCTGCACGTTTATCAAGTGAATCCCATGCCTTGTCTGCTTCTTTCAACTGCGCATGCGCAGACCGAATGTTTACGCCAGCCGCCATATTATGAGTGGCAAAAGTTGCATAGTAAGCAATGTAAAACATGCACCTTTTTGCCACTACTAGCCCTGTCCTTGTTTTTCGTTTTTGGTTTCAATTTCGTGTCTCGGCTTCCACTCCATTGACACATACCTCCATGGCGGGACCCCTGACCGTCATCGGGCTGTTTTCACCACAGTAATCACCGAAATTTTTAATTTTTCTAACTACCCTATATCTAAGTAGATATGAAATGAGAGAGCGAGCGCAGCTCACTTAAATCGGCAATTTCCATCAGAATAACATGCAAAACTAACATAAATATTTCCTGCGAATTTTTAACGAAATTACAAGAAAAAATTCAAAATTCAAAACCTGAAATTCGAAAAAAAAAAAAAAAGAACCAAGCAATTTTAGCTAAAAATTAAGTAATTTTTATAGTTGTCAAGTAACTTTTTCATGTTTCTAGAAGCATCAATTTTGGATCCTCAAAAACAAGAAAATTTAAGCCAAAATCATGTAATTTTAAGCTAAAAACAAGCTAATTTTTTTTTTTTCACACTTGGCTGAACAGGATTTGTGTACATTAAAAAACAACAAATTTTAAGCCAAAATAAAGTAAATCTCTCGATTTAAAGCAACATTTCCATGTTTTCTAGAAATCTAAATCAATAAAATTTAAGTCAAAATCAAGCAAAATAAGATAAAATCATATGAAATATAAAAAAGATAACTGATAGATTCAAATTAATAGAAATTTATACATTTTAAGAGAATTCATTTTCATGAACAGATTATCCATTTTTCGGTTCTTTTAAACTTTTCTCATTATAAAAACTTGTTTCTCATTTATTAATTTTAAAGCATTTTTATCAAGCATGTTTACATAGCGATCTGGTAATGTAATCTTATACTTTCCATCTAGAATACAATTAATTTTCTTACCAAACTTAGATTCGTAAATTTGAAATTCAGAAGCTGCATACTTTTTATTAAGTTCAAAATCTTGTAGTTTGGTCAGTTCATATGAATTGTTTAACTTCTTGAGAAGTGATTCCATTTTGTTTTATCAATAAGGAAAAAAAATATTAAAATGAAAAATGAAACATTTATTTTTATTTTTATTTTAATAAATTTCTTTCCTTATAAACAAAATGGAATCAATGCTAGAAGTGGAAAATAATATCATATGCAAGCAATGTAAAATAATTAAACCTTGAAAGTTTTCCAACACATACACTCGCAAAAGATAAACATTTTAACACATGTCAAAAATGTGTCAATTTATATTTGAGAAATCATTAGAGGGTTTAATAAAGAACTATTTGAATGTGGAATATATATGTGTCGAAAAGCATAAAAATACTAAATTACACAATACAAATTAAATTCGCCATAATGATTATTCAACTAAGGCATGTGTAATATGTAATGAGAATAAATCTATCGTTTCATTTTATCCCCATAAAGCTACTATAGACACAAACATACAACAGAATGTAAAAATGATTTTAGTGAATATACAAAGAAATATTATCAAATAAGAAGTTAAATGATTAAAAACATCGTTTTCAAAATTGACAATAAATAAAACAGTGTTTTATTCCATTCAATTAGTTATATTTTAAATTATTATATTGTAAAAATCAATGTTCCAAATTGCAGAAAAAAAAGTAAAACTTGATTTTAAAAAAATTTTCCCCTAAATAAACAATCAAGAATGTCAGCGAGCAATCTAGCAGTTGAATTGAGCAGGAGGAAAGTGCAGGAGCTACGATTTATAGCAAAAGAATATAAATTAAAATACTGCTGTCATAAAAGAAAAACTGATTTAATTGTAACTATTATACCATTTATTTTTATTGAAGCAACAAAGAACAACTATACAAATTTACCATGTTCATATGACAATGTCAAAGAACAATATTCAAAATACAGAAATGAATTAAAATAAATATTTCCATTCCCTAATAATATATTTGAAAAGTCAAGAAACATAAGTAAGGGTGTTACCGAATAGATAGTAAAGAATAATTTTACAGATTTTCCTTTAGCTGATGCCAATATCCATGAATTATATAAACAAGATAAAAATGAAATAAAATAAATATTTCCCTATTATACTAATATATTCAATAGCAAATGAAATAGAAGGACCAATAAAAACTATATAATAAATAAAACTTTTCATGGTAGGATATCAACATATAACATTGAAAATACCTTTAATTTAGTACAATCTCGTCAATTTTTAAATTCAGTAAAAAATGACATTTTTGAGATAATACATGATCATATTAGTTAATTTAGAGGGGTGAAAACTAACATTAAATTATATCCCAACTATCGCAAGAAAGAGTCTAGACAAGTAGAATTATTTACATTTCATTCACAAAACTTTACAGTATTAAATGAAGGAGAAATTAAAACGATTTATGAAACCATAAAAAAAAAGAATTTCTTGCATATTTACCCGAATTAAAAAAAAAAGTTTCAGATTGGAAATTAGATATAGTAATTGAAATACAGTTAGCTATAAATAGACACAATACATTAAATGGAGTATTATATATCGAACTACCAGAAAAATATTAAGAAAAAACAAGCATGTATTAATGTGAAAAATGAAGATAAAAAATGATTTCTTTGGCAATCAAGTCTGAATTGTTTCCACCAGAAAAAGATCCACAAAGAGTAGCTAAATTTAAAAATGTTGGGCTTAATATTGATAAAGTAAAAGAAATATGAATATCCTATTACAATTGACGATATACCAAAAATAGAAAATCAAATTGATGTCTCTATTGAAGGTAAGTCTACAGTATATCCATCAATGTTTAACAAAAAAATAAAAATAAAAACATTAATTTACTTTTTTTTAATGAAACAAATGTGCATAACTGTGGATAAAAGATTTATCGAAGTTGCTTTCTGCACAAAAACTAAACACTTTGATTATATATATATGTGTGTGTGTGTGTATGTGGTATGTCTTCAATTATTTTATTCCCAACAATGATTAAATAAACATGCAGAAGACAGCTATAAAAATGAACCAGTAAAAATCAATTTACATTTAGAAGGAGTGCAAATATTTTTCAAAAACTACAAACATACAATGAAAGTTCCTTTTCCAATATATGCAGCTTTTGAATCAATTCTAAAGTAAATATCAACAACTAAACCAACTCCAAAATAAATATATAAATTTAAATTAATCGAAAGATGACCAGTTTTAACAGAGGATGATATTGATAATGGCTTTTATAAGGAGGTACTTAAAGAAAGAAAACTTACTAATGATAAAATAAATAAAATTGATTTTAAGTTAAATGATAAATCATAAACGATGAAATATCAATTACACGAATCTTCTTGTTTTTGTTGTATTGTATCAAGTTATTGTGATTATAAGCCACCGGTTGTTTATCGAGGCCCAAATGCGCATAAGATGTTTGACAATCAATGAAAAGGGAAGTAGAAGAGATTGGGGAAATATATTTGCAAAATGAAGCATTGCATCCACTTACAAAACAAGAAAAAGTGTTATATAATAGATCTAAAAAAAAGCACTGTATGTGAATGTGAATATAATATGAAGGCAAATAAAAAGTACATCAGGATCATATAACAGGAAAATTCACTAACCCAGTATGTAATTATTGTAATCTACCATTAAAATGACCCAATTTAGTTCTCATTAATTTTCATAACTTAGCTGGATATGATACTCATTTATTTATTAAAGATCTAGGATATGATGAAAAAGAAATATATTTAATTGCAAATAATGAAGAAAAGTTTAGTACATTTGGGAAACCAGCAGAAAATTTAAAAATGAGATTTATAGACACATTTAATTTATGGCAAGTAGTTTAGATAAATTATCATCTAGTTTAAGTAAAGATACAATGAAACATACACAAAAACATGTTCCAAAAGATCAAATGGATTTAGTAATTAGGAAAGGTATTTTATAGGATCAATTGAATATGAAGAACCTTGACGAATATCATGATTTATACTTAAAAATTAATGTGTTACTATTAGCGGAAGTATTTGAAAACTTTAGAGAAACATGTATAAATGCATATTATTTAGATCCAGCATGCTATTTTACAGCACCAGGATTATATTAGGATGCAATGTTAAAAAAAAACTAAACAACCGTTACATTTATTACATAATTGGGATATGATTTTAGTGATAAAAAAAAGGAATTACGGGCAGAATTTCACAATGTTGTAAGAGATTTGTGAAGGCGAATAATAAATATTTAGACAATTTTAATCATATTCAAGAGTCTAGCTATTTAGCTTATCTCGATGCGAATAATTTATATGGCTGGACAACGTCTCAATATTTACCATATAATTGTTTCGAATGGGTTGATTATCCAGAAAAATTCAAAAAATTATATATTAAATCTTAAGGATAATTCTGATCATTATTAAATTCTAAAAGTAGATTTAGAGTATTGACAAGATCTACATAAATTACATAAAGATCTTCCACTTTTTCCAGATAATAAGGTAGTTCCAGGAACATATCGGTCTAAACAACAATGTCAATATCATTATTAATGTCTTAACAACAATCGGTCTTAACAACAATATCAATATCAACAACATTATTAACAACAATGTCAATATCAGCACCATCAAAATAAATTGTTTACCATTTGCATCTCTAATTTCTAAAACAATTAAATTTAACTACTTGTTATTAAATTGATAAAAATTGGATATGTGGGCTCATAAACAGAATAATCTCTATAAAATGAAACATCATTTTTGGTTGAAAACTAGCAATTATATCTGTTTCAAAGTGATTAGATTCAACATATTTATAAACATTCCATATGCCAAATAACAGTGGATTTTTATTGTTTAGAATTGATTAAAAGTAAGTAATTTATTGCCTATAGCAACTTTGTCTTTTTCAATAGTCATATTTCTTTCAAATCCAAGCATATCAGATGGTTGGTTGTCAAATTTAATATCAAATTTAGCATTGATATAAATATATAATTTTTCACATTGTCTGCTGTTAATTCAATGTTGTTTGTTGAAAATGGTTCAAATGAGTTTATAGATTCTTTTAATGATTTAACATCATATTTTCCTTTAGGAATAGTGATAACTTCGATTTTTATCAACCACACCATTCAATTTTTCAATTGTTGTTATAATATTATCGGATATATTGGATGCCACAAATTTTATGGGAAAACGAAACAATACTATAGATTTATCTTTATAAATCCTGTCATAGTGAAGTTTCTTCTTAAGAATAGAACTAATATTTGTCAACTTAAATACTTACTATCCATTTATTACAATAATTATGTTTTTAAATGAAAAAAAATTGATTGGGATGTTGATGTTTTACTTTCTGAAGATGCTAAAAATCAAAAGAATGGCGAACGTTTGCCTGACAATATGAAAGCCATCAACGTCGGGCTCAGAAATTATGGGAAACCAACTTTATGATTAATTTTATTTGTGAGATAGGATAGCTAAATTTTAATAAATTGTATGTTTGTTCAAAAACCTTAATTAAACCAAAATATATTCAGTTATAAAATGACTTTGATGTAATATCCAACAAGTTTAATGAAAAGATGGCTTATTTTTAAATAGCAACAATGAAATGATTCAACTAGTCCAATGTGAAAATAATTCTAGTCATTTTCGATGATGTCATTTCAGAAAAATCACAATGTTATCCACAAGTAATTTACCACGGGAAGACTTAAAATTGTTGATGAATTTCATTTGGCACCGACTTATTCAAAAGTATATAAACAATTAGTAAGAGATAATGCAAGATTTTTGTATATATTTAGACAAAATGAAACAAATTTAAAACACATATATAATTATTTTTTTGGTGGGGATATGACGTATGAGAAATTCAAAGAGATTGGTTCAAAATGTTGGGGCGAAAATTTTTTCACCGATTGGGTCATTTTTATCTAACATAATTTCTTGTGCTTCTTTTTGTAAAATTTTTGAGCTTCATTCCTAGACTCTAAATCTTTATGATCTCTATAAACAATATCGTGAAATTTATATGATTCTACTTATTTATTTTTTCCTGTGTCTCCTCTTTCCAATCTTTAATTCTATTTTGTAAATGGTCCACAGTAAATATGCCTTGGTAATTGCATTTTAGGCAAATATAAATTATTTAATGCCCAATTTATTATACCATTTCCATGGTGTTCAGAATCCTAAAATCAATGTGGAATTACATTTACAACTCTTAAATGATACAGAATTCCTTTTGGATTATTAATAACAAAATCAGAAAATTCATTGTTCAACATATTCATTTTGCTCACTTTTTCATTGTAATAATTGTTATTACCAGCATTTACTTCAACATGTGTAACTAATAATCTATCAACCAATTTTCTAACATCATCCATCCAGACATATTATTTTGACAAATTGTTGTGTTTTTTTATACCTTGTACGGATCTAGGACTTCTTGGAGAAATAAATATTTCTGGTGTGTTTGGTATTGATCTTGAGCTTGAATCTTTTATATATTTTAATATAAATTGTTCTAATTACATTATTATACTTCCAACTAACACTTGAAGTTGGATTATTCCTTTTCTTATAAGGAATATATTTTTGAAATACAGCATTGGTTAATAAAACAATTTTTGTGTAATTTTTAAGATCATTTGCATTGTAATTACCTTCAAGTTCTTCTGCACTATTTTTCTTAATAATTTAGAAAGTCCTTCTGTTAATTGATATTCGTTATCTTTTACAAATAGAATACCACCGTCTATAATTACTTTTGTATCATTGATATAAAAATGATGTCCTCCACGTAAACCGTATTTTTCTTTAATGTTATTTATATCTCCAGAAATATATTTTGCAAGACTAATATTTAAGTCTTTCAGGGGTATTATATCCAAATTTGGAGACCTATCTTTGGCAAATGATTGTCTTTCAAATTATATTTCTTCAGGAGAAAGTGGAAAATCCAAATTTTTTGCTGCAACTGGAACTAGTGCTGTTATTATTATTTTTACCAATATTTCGTAATTCATGAATTGAAGGTAGATCTTTCTTCTTATTCCTTTCATAATCTGCTTCATGATTATTTATATAATTTTTGAATTTTTTAAATCGAGAAATTTCCTTTGAAGAATCTTTCATTTATGTATCAATATTTTTTTACTTATAAATGAGTTATAAAAGTATGGAACATTTTGAAACTGATCAAACTAGGGGGAATTTAAATTTTTACAATAATATAATTGAATTTGATATTCCTATATGATGGATTTTCTTTCCCAAATGATGCTATGTTTTTGAGCAATAAAGGCTACTAAAGAGAGATATAGAAGATGAGGCAAAATATGCAAAATTAGATAATATTGATGTTTGCGTTAAATGTTTTCCTTTCCAGTTTTCTAGATTAGAAATCTCAAAACATGGACATATTATTGAGGCTGTTGATAACGCAGGTTTATCTTCAACAATGATGAATAATTTGTTAAGATCTCCAAGTGAGCAAAAATATTTAAAACATAGCTTTTAACCGTGGCATCACGCGCGTGTTTATAGGAACGAATAATTAAGTTTTGTGACACTAAGCCACTATTTGGTTCTCTACCCACTGAGTTTCTGCGGCCCCACTATTGGGTTCTCTAGCCACTGAGCTACTGCGGCCCCTCTATTGAATGCTCTAGCACCTGACCAGATGCGGCCCCACTATTGGGTTCTTTACCCACTGAGCTACTGCGGCCCCACTATTGAATGCTATAGCACCTGACCAGATGCGGCCCCACTATTGGGTTCTTTACCCACTGAGCTACTGCGGCCCCACTATTGAATGCTATAGCACCTGACCAGATGCGGCCCCACTATTGGGTTCTTTACCCACTGAGCTTCTGCGGCCCCACTATTGGGTTCTTTACCCACTGAGCTACTGCGGCCCCTCTATTGAATGCTCTAGCACCTGACCAGATGCGGCCCCACTATTGGGTTCTTTACCCACTGAGCTACTGCGGCCCCACTATTGAATGCTCTAGCACCTGACCAGATGCGGCCCCACTATTGGGTTCTTTACCCACTGAGCTACTGCGGCCCCACTATTGAATGCTCTAGCACCTGACCAGATGCGGCCCCACTATTAGGTTCTTTACCCACTGAGCTACTGCGGCCCCACTATTGGGTTCTTTACCCACTGAGCTACTGCGGCCCCACTATTGAATGCTCTAGCACCTGACCAGATGCCGCCCCACTATTGGGTTCATTACCCACTGAGCTACTGCGGCCCCTCTATTGAATGCTCTAGCACCTGACCAGATGTGGCCCCACTATTGGGTGCTCTAGCCCCTGACCAGCTGCGGCCCCACTATTGGGTTCATTACCCACTGAGCTACTGCGGCCCCTCTATTGAATGCTCTAGCACCTGACCAGATGCCGCCCCACTATTGGGTTCATTACCCACTGAGCTACTGCGGCCCCTCTATTGAATGCTCTAGCACCTGACCAGATGTGGCCCCACTATTGGGTGCTCTAGCCCCTGACCAGCTGCGGCCCCACTATTGGGTTCATTACCCACTGAGCTACTGCGGCCCCTCTATTGAATGCTCTAGCACCTGACCAGATGCCGCCCCACTATTGGGTTCTCTAGCCCCTCACCAACTACGGCCCCACTATTGGGTTCTCTACCCACTGAGCTACTGCGGCCCCTCTATTGAATGCTCTAGCACCTGACCAGATGCAGCCCCACTATTAGGTTCTTTACCCACTGAGCTACTGCGGCCCCACTATTGGGTTCTTTACCCACTGAGCTACTGCGGCCCCACTATTGAATGCTCTAGCACCTGATCAGATGCGGCCCCACTATTAGGTTCTTTACCTACTGAGCTACTGCGGCCCCACTATTGGGTTCTTTACCCACTGAGCTACTGCGGCCCCACTATTGAATGCTCTAGCACCTGACCAGATGCGGTCCCACTATTAGGTTCTTTACCCACTGAGCTACTGCGGCCCCACTATTGGGTTCTTTACCCACTGAGCTACTGCGTCCCCACTATTGAATGCTCTAGCACCTGACCAGATGCCGCCCCACTATTGGGTTCTCTACCCACTGAGATACTGCAGCCCCTCTATTGAATGCTCTAGCCCCTGACCAGATGCGGCCCCACTGTTGGGTTCTCTAGCTACTGGGCTACTGCGGCCCCGCTATTGGGTTCTCTACCCACTGAGCTACTGCGGCCCTAATATTGGGATCTCTAGCCACTGAACTGCTACCATTCTTGGGAAGGGGAAAAAATAAACAATGCTTTTTTTATGCAGTAAAATTACAATAAGAATTTTCCTGAACGAAATGAGATATTTTTCCGAGGTGAGAAGAAGCCCTTTGTCACTCTTCAACTCTCCAACTATATCTGTGCAAAAAATCACGTCGAGCCGTTGCTCCGTTTTGACGCGAAAGAAGGACAAACAAACACTAAATATAATGTAAAATCTGTTCACAGTAATAAACCAAATGAAATAACTTTTCCACTGAGATAACTGTTCGGTTTTATTCGAGATAACAATGAAATTTGACTGGAAAGGCGGTTATAAAATTACTTTTATCTGAAATTCGTCTGATTATGTTTATGAAACTAAGAACGCAGAAAAGTTATGCTGATCCAGGTAAAACTGTTATTCAAAAATTAGAAATTATGTGACCAATTTTTGAATATGAATCCGACACAGCCATTGCAATTAAAGAAAAATATGCAAACATCCAAAAATATCTATTAGTTTTAATTTTTGGCAATTTTTAGAAAAAGAAGTTCCTGCCGGAACAACAGTTTTTAATATTTATATAAGAGATCAGAGTAATAATTTACAATTTGATATACCTGATTTTGTAACTGTAGACGTTGAAGCTAATAGAAAAAATCGTGTTGAACAGTATGTACAGTACATACTTCTATGCTTGATCACTGTAATGTAAGAAATATTTACGTTAAGAATGGAAGAAATGAGATCTTTCCTAAAGAAAATTGGAATATAGATATTGAAAATGGCCTTTGTGATAAAATGTTTCTTGCTTATAATGATTTTAGAAATTCAAAATCAAAACTAGATACTCTATATAGAAATAATGAACTTTATTATAAACCAACTGTAAACACTCAAGGTGATATCAATTATTATTCAGTTTAGGGGCGAAGAAGAATATTTGTTATTGATTGTTTATATAGAAAAACAACTGTTTTTAAATATAAAACAAACATAACATTTAGAGTAGCATTTAACAAAGCTGTTGAAGCGGGGACAATTTGTAACGTTGTTCTAATAAGTCTAACTTATGATTATTTGAAAGAAAATAATACTGAAGATGTGTAAATTTTTTAAATTAATAAGTGGAGGATGTAAACGATTTTACGGAAACAAGAAAATGTTTCGATAGTTTAATACAAATTTTTAAATCTATAGTTAAGTTGATTAATCGAATAAAAAACCATTTTGTTAAACCAGAATGAGATTTTGTCCTAGCGTAAATTTTGATTTGTAACATTTTTATTTGTGCAGAATTGGTGTGTCATTTTTATTTTGTGTAATTTGCTTTTCCTCTTAATAAATTTCTTTCTTTAAAAATAAAGATGAAAACGCCTGTGTTACCATGCAGTATGCCAATTTTTTTTTTTTAAGGTGGCGATGTTTAAAATACATCTTCCTATAAATTATATAGACGAACTCAGAGAATTAGTTTTCAAATTTTGTCTAAATAAACAAAACATAAAATGATTGCACTTAGAAAACATTGGCAATAAATATGCACTTCATGAAATAGGCGACGACTTTGAGATGATAGACGAAGTTTTTAAAAAGTTATTAGCGCTTCGAATATAATCTGTAAAAAATAATAAGATAATATTTCATTTGATTCCAGCTTATTTCGTTAGTTTTGACTTAAATTTGATTAATTTAGATTGCTTGATAAATTAACGTTTCTAGAAAACATTAAATAGTTGCTTGAAATCGAGAAATTTATTTTAATTGGCTTAAAATTTGCTGGTTTTTAATGTACACAAATCCTGCTCGGCCATTTGTGAAAAAATTAAAAATTTTTCTTGTTGTTAGCTTAAAATTACATGATTTTGGCTTAAATTTCCTTGTTTTTTAGGATCTAAAATTGATGCTTCTAGAAACACGAAATAATTTCTTGAAAACAATACAATTACTTGATTTTGAGCGTAAATTGCTTGGTTTTCCATCGAATTTCAGATTTTGAATTTTGAATTTTTTTTTCTTGTGCTTTCGTTAAAAATAGCAGGAAATATTAATGTTAGTTTTCCACGTTGTGATGGAAATTGCCGATTTAAGTGAAGCCACGCTCGCTCTCTCATTTCCTATCTACTTCTCTAAGTGTTAGAGGAAAGCCCGGTAGGTAGGACGGGAGCTCATTGCGCCTCAGGGCGAACCCCTGACGTCTACAAGGGGACATGGATCGCGGCAGAGAAGGTTTGGGCAGATATAGCCAGCTATAACTAGCTGGCTATAGCTAAGCTATAACTAGAAGAGACTGGGAAAAAACCGGCATTGGCACCGTAAAACCCCAGTCGACAGGAAATAATTCAAAATCGTTACATGCTTTAAATAGAAATTCTACGGGAGACAGAGGTTGAAAATCATTCTTTATTAGTAGAGATGAAAGACTAGTAGAGAAGGGGCGCTGTATTTGGAACTCTTTTTTATTTGCTCTGGCTTAACCAGAGCGATGCTAGTGCATTACTCTGGTGAAGGGAGTGGTGCTATTGGGCATCCCCTCCCCCCTAATCCCCAGCGGATTCCCTGAAAAAGAAAAAGAAAATGAGTGCGCTGTCAGTGAGTGTTAGCAGTGCCAACACGCACTGGCTTTTTCAAGATCCGCAAGAGACTGTAGAGACGTGAGGAAGGCAGGAGTATATAAAACATAGGAGACCTAATTCTACTGACCAAACTGACCTAATACTAACTCGGAGATATATACGTGTCTAATCCTAATTCTGTGTTACCTCGCTGCCGAGCGAAGCTATTGCTAATATTCTACCGTAGTACTCTTGCCTGTAAATGGACCACTTTGACTCGGAGTAAATAGGCGTGGAAAGACAAATGACTATCGAAAGGAACCGTATCTTTTAAGAGAAGTCAAAATAAGTGAGGTACGATATTTTTGCAACTCCAAACAGCGCGGTTTTGAGAGTCGATGAGGATAAGGCGAGGCGAGAATGGAGCAACGCCGGAACGGAGCACGGGAAACGGGAGATCCCCGAGAAAACCCGCCGACCAGTGGCATCGCCCGGTCACGAATCCCGCTTCCAAAAATCCGGAGTGACCCGGCTGGGGATTGAACCCGGTTCGCCTTTGTGGGAGGCGAGCAGTCTAACCGCTCAGCCACCAAGGACCCAAGAGTCAAAATAAGGATTCCCTCACTCCTTGGAAGACAATGGGGCGTATTATCACAGAGTAGTGTAATGGTTTCCTACTCTCCTTACTATTATTAATAAAAATAATTTTATTTTCATCGACTTGTTATAGTTGTGAAATGAGTCATTTGCACCAGCTATTCGATCAGCATAATAAAAGATTTTATTCAGCATTTACTTAATGCTTCTTTGGTGGAAGAGACCACACAAAGGAATTTTACTGAGATCATCATGGAAACGGGCACTGAACGGTTGAACATTGTATTTATTTACATATAAGACGGTTAGCTGTATTATGGGGAATCCGTAGAAAGATATTTAACTCCATAGAGTTACGCATGGCCATAAGGAACCATCACGTTCGCAAATAGCTGAATTTCTCGCAAATCAGATCTCTAAGAGTAGGATAATGTCATACGCCATGTAAGCCATTGGATTAACCCTTGACACTTATCCCTAATATACTCGTTCACGTGTCACGTGGTGCAAAATAGGCGAAATAATGGGCAGTGCTCTCCTAGATCAGAAGTTAATAGACACAGCATATTTTTCCTCGTCAATGCTGTTGGCTGCTGTTAGCACAACAAAACTATATTACTTATTGCTGCCGGTGTCATAGAACAACAGAAATTCCTAGCATGTGTTCCGGTGTGTAATTTATTATAAGGAATTATTAAATTACTGATAAAATAAAAATTGGGTTGTGGCTATGTTGGGGACACGGCCGTTTGTTTTGCGTGAATATGTTTACGTTGACGCGCTCCGACGCCTTGATATTTATTTTACGTTCCTGGCACCGCTTTACTCGATCATTGGGGTATTATGGGTATCAGTGGATTGCTTTTGAGATGCTCTTTCCAACCGTATACGATTTCTGTATTTCAACTTGGCTTTTTGACGAGTATAGGCCGAAATTTTGCAAAGTTTTCTTAATTTTTTGCTTTAAACTCATACAATTTCACCATAACCACACCACACAAATGTTTCTATACACGCAATCGATTGATATTGACGAGAGCTGTCGATTGAAACTTGAACGAGAGTCGTAGCTTCTCCTAGTCAAAAGTTATACTACGCGGAAATTATGAGACGTTGCGAAACAAACTCAAAATTGTGCTCCTCCCCCTCCCCCCTCACGTCAAGCTTGATGCTTCGCAGTCCTCACTCAACGTATCATATTCTTTGATTCTTTGGATATCGAGTGGTGTAATTGAATTTTGAATGTAGACGATAGATTCGGAGCTGCAATGCCAAACTCTATCCCCCGAATTTATCATCGGATTTTCTGGATTGACTCCTACTATGGTTGCAAATTTAAAGACGTATTCACGTCAAAAAATCTCCTCTTTTGCAATGACTGGAACGAAAAGTTAAACCGTATGTTAAGAGGCTGAACTGCATATGCCACTTTGTCTATTTTTCGTTCCCCTTAAGGAAAGACGCATAATAGCCCTAAAACGCTTTTTTTAAAAACCATTTTCACGATTTTTTTCTACGGATATATTAAATATGGTAAAAATGTGGCAAATACAGTTAATTGTTTTTTTTTTTTTTTTTTTTTTTTTTTTTTTTTAACTTTTCTGGGATAAAGTCGTATTATCAGACAATTAATTTACTGAGATACACGTGTACGCGTAAAAACTCATTGTACTAAAATATTTTACTATAATCCATTCACAGTTACGTCACACATTTCTGAAGCCCTGCCTAATTTCTACTTCCAGGATATTCCTCCGCCTTGTGCAAACTATGTTTAAATAAGTCAAGAAAATTATACCATAGGGCAACGCACCGAATTAGTGCGCACTCAGTTGTAATAATATTTTGCATGAGAATTATTTCTTACTAGGCGCTACCAACACACATGTTTTCTCACTGTTTATATATATATATATAATAAATTAAGTATTATAATTTATAAATAAAATGTTGGCAAAACTTTAATTTAAGGAAATATAAGATCCTTTTATGTTGAAAAAGGTATAAAAGGCTGGTGAAACATGAGTTATTTAGTAAACAAGCAAAAACGTTTTACATGGGGTGATTTTCTAATGGTTAGATTCAATAAGGGTGAAGAAACCGCGAATAGACTTTAGAGAGTGTCCTTAGCACGAATAGAAGCACAGAGTGTTACTGCACATGGTGCAGGATGGAGATTGCTATTGAGTGAGAGAAGATATTTGGTAGGCTCTTGACATCGAGGTCTTGCCCGATGAGAGTGACGCGAGGTGAGTTGGAGCATCACCGGAATGCAAAGGCGGGAGGTGGAGGGAGATCCCCGAGAAAACCCGCTGACCATCGGCATCGTCCGGCACTATTCCCACACGCGAAAATCCGGGGAGCATTTTTTTTTTTAGAAATGTAAATTTTGGCTTCGTCAAATAACCAATTCACTGAAACGTCTAAGCACATTAAGTGAGTGTATTTCAGCACGTAGAGGAAAGTTACAAAATGTGACGTATAAACGAACGTGGTCTTTAAATAATAACCTGGCACAAACGTCGTTCACGGCTAGAAACCTACTTCGTATGCGTCCAGAAATCATCGGAACAAACGTAACCAACGTAAGGATTCCGGAACGGCCATTTCATTATAAGTTCTCTTCATCGACCAACAAAAACGACACACATTTGCACCTGAATAAAAAACACGTTTATCACAACTTTCTCACTTGACTAGGTAGGTTTAAAGTACGTGTACAAAATTTATTTCTTGACTGTAAGTATTTTTCGTCCGGAAAAAAAATGAATACTAGAGATCAAGCAACAATTAATTTCGTTAATTTTGCCAACCTCGAAGTCGTAATTACCCCGCCATCACATCGAAATACAAATTTGATACGTATTTCAACATCAAAATAACGTTTCAATTATGCAACACGAAATCAGAAACAGTTTATTATAAAACTGAAAATATGATAAAATCGATCCTCTTGCGAGCGTTGAGCAACTTATCAACTGCGGAGAAAAACAAGTTCAGAAAAAAAAAATGTGACCAATAAACACAGTGTATACATTTCACCACCATCAAAATTTAATGCCTGAGGCTGCAATAATATATATTTACTAGCGGTTAATCCCTTTTGCGAGGGCCTCAAAAAGTGCTCACTTTATCGTGAACAGCCTATAAATGTGTGTTGTATATGGATTAGAGACCCGGAAATTTCGCCGATTCAACTGAGGACAAGTTAAACTGTATGCACGTGTATATATGTGTTTGTGCTTCCATTGGTCCATAGCTTGTTAGACACGCCCCGAACGACTGCAGGCCAACAACGAACCGGCAAGGAAAATAAGAATCGAATCCCGTGCTACCTTGTCTGGGGGGGGGGGGGGGGGGGGGTAAACTGGAGCAACAGCCAATTAACTAACTGATCCTCGAATGCACGAAGGATTGTGGAGTCTAGCTTGTTGCCGAGTGAATCCGCGAAAAAATCGAGGTCTCTAAATACGGTTCGTTTAATCACCGACCGACATGTTAAACTTGGTGTGATTTTTCAAAGGTATGTTTCAAGAATTGAGAAGTAACCGCGTATGGAGTATATATGTTGTTACTTCAACTGAACGTAGTGGTACACTTCTTGTAAATTTTCTATTCTTTGGCTCTCTCGACCCTTTCTCTTTTACCTGATTGCAGGCAAGTCCAGTTATTGTTATTTTTGGTTTGTTTTTATCTATTTGCATACAATCAATCCCTTGGTTAATTTCTGTTGTATATGATTGAATATTATATTCTACTGCCCAGTTTCCCGAAGGGTTGTGTCGCGCGGTTGAACCCGCCATCCACCGTGACTCTTCTAGCAACCTCTATTCTTAGATTTCTGCTCTATTATCCTAAGCCATTATATAGCGGCTCTATATATATCTACTTATCCATATACATTCCTCCGCTAGACAGCAGCCTGGAGGGAGACCTGTGGACCCCTTTTTGATCCCCCAACCCCCCAAAATCTACCATCAGTCTGGATTCTCGTCATTTATTGCTATTGTTCCAATTTCCTTTTCCAAGTCCGTATATTTTCAGTCTCATTTACACTGTTCCTTGCCTTCCGTTATTCATATTCGTTGTGTATTTCCAAGTATGCAGGCCTGGCAACTTGAAACTGACTGAAACACATGCAGCACTAATGCCCGGTTGCACCCACATCTTCCCCGATCCGAGATCAAATAATCCTAGTTCCAAACCAGGATCCAGTTTGATCTTGGTTCCAATATAAAAGTGATTCGGCGATCTTGGTTCAAAAGTGAGAGATCGAGATAAAGTATGAGACAAATTTTGCTATTAGTTCCTAATATATGACGTCATGGAAGTAGGCGTATTTTTCACTATAGATAGAACTAGATGTGCGATGTTTTATCTCATTTAAGTGAATTATTGGCAGCCCGGCAGCCCCAGCCAATAGCGAAAATTCCGCAGCACAAAGTAGCGAATCACACACAAGACCCGTTCCCTCAGCCTCGCGTAGCCGATCAGTGAATACGTACGTCTCACCGAGAAAAAAAAAAACGTTGTTGTGGGAACCAAATTTCTGCAGCAATAACCCACCTACGCTATTGATATAGGGACAGCTTTGGAGTGTGTTGTTGCTACCATAGAAAGAATGTTTACCTACACAGTGCATTAAAAGTATAACAACTGTCTGTTGTGGCCATGCCGGCAAGTGTACCTGTAACTATACCTAGATATAGTTCCAAGAACAGGGCAGTCTCCTCTTGCTACAGAACACATGATTTCTTCAACATAACAACTTCGGCAATGTTTGGATTTCTCCTGCTACAAACGTAACTGCAATAGCCTGTTTGGCCACACATTAGTTTCTGAGTTCAAGTTATAAAATCACGTAATCCTTTTTGGCATCAGCTGTACTTGATTGCAGCACTTGTATTGCAATCAGTGGAAAACTTGCTGCGTGCTCGATGGTAAAAGCTGTTCACGTTAAATTGAGCACTTTAGAAATTAATCTTAGAAAAAATTAACTACCCCTGCAGGCATATGATTTAACGGGCGCACTGAGTCACATTCGTCCAGTAAAGCTGGTAACGATGGATGGAAAATAGTTCCATATCTTAACGCGGAATAAAAAGTGTTAGGTAACCATTTGTGATAACTTCAAATTATTTCTTTCGTTTTTTTTTTCTTAATGCACAGAAGTGTAAAAATTAGCAGATTTGTAAGTATTTCCTTTTCTAATACTGTTACGGTCTCCCTTGACCGACGCACGAATAAGGTTATGAGGCCCATGGCAATGTTAATTTTACATATGGCGGAGGAATACACAACGTGAATACAAGTAGATCTTAAGCAGGGTTTTCAAAAGTGCTCATTTAACCGTGAACAGCCTATCTAAGCATTAGCCATTCGTATTGAAGAAATTTCACAAATCAGATCACCTACAAGGAAGACTGGGAAATGATGTCTAGCTGTGTACGGCATCACTCATAAGTATAATTCATTTGCAACGTGTCCACGATTACGATTGTGGGCACGGTAACCGAATGGAATAAACTTACAGAGCATTATGATGCTGGTAAAGGCTGTTCAAGGTAAAGTGAGCACTTTTGAAATCAATATTATAAAAAAATTCACTGCTCCTACCTGCATATATTTTAACGGGCTCACTGAGAGACATGCGCCCAGTAAAGTTGGTAACGATGGAGGGTAAGTAGTTCCGTACCTTAACGTCAAATTAAAAGTGTTAGGTGAACATTGGTGATGACTTAAATTGTTTCATTTGCTTTCTGTTTTTTAATGCATCTAATGTAAAAAATTGAGCAGATTTGTACAACATCTATTTTTCTAATAATTTCACAGTTTCACATAACCGTCGCATGAATAAAGTGATGAGGCCTATGGAAGTGTTAATTTTACATTACGCGGATGAATTCACACCTTGCATACAAGTACATCTGAAGGACCACTTTTAAAAGTGGTCGTTTTAGTGTAAACAACCTATTCTGAAATTCGGTTGATGCTACCCTGAACTCAGATTGCAGAACTGAAGTGTTGTCACTTCTCCGCTAATTTTTTTTTTTTTCAGTGCCTCTAGTCTCTGCGTACTAGTTTACTGTGTGGTAGCATGCAGCGGGCTTTGGTCTCTGAAGGGGCGTGGACGCGGAAATAGTCCAGCTGGGACAACGCACGTGACGTGACTGACCGCACGCACAGGTCCCTCCGCCCTTTGTCAGTATTCGAAGACAGGCCTTCGCCGTCCGAAAGGAGCGGCGGCCAGCTCTGCGCGCAACAACGATCTATAGGCGGAGCTCAGGACACACGCACAAGACCTCATATTTGTCTCTATGGGACTGTTTCACGGTGAACTGGGCACTTAAAAGCCCTACTTCAGATATACTTGCTCGCACATTGTGTATTCTTCCGCCGCGAGTAAAATTAACGTCTTCGCTGGTCTCATCACTTTGCTCATGCGTCGGTACGGTAAAACTGTGTATTTTGTAGAAGAGCGAATATTTTACCAAGTTGTTTGTTATAACAGTAAGATGCATTAAAAAACGGAAAACAAAATCAATCATCTCAGTATTCACAAATGTTAAGACATGGAACTACTTTCTCTCCGTGGTTTCTAACTTTACTGGCCGCCTACCAGGGAGTGCGCCTGTGACACTATAAACTTACACGACAAACGTCATGGGATAGCACTATGTAACTGAACGACTCGTGGCGCCACCGCTGCAGAACGACGTTGCATGACCTAAACCGATCTCAGTTGTGAACATTTCATCATCTCATTTGGATTGACTGTTGATTACATGCTCATGGCATGGTGACGTGAGTTTTCAGGATGGGGCATGATCATTTGTGCCAGAAGAATGGGACATTTAGAATCAGAAGTCCTGGAGAATTTCAATATTCCTCGATTAACGGTGTTACGTGTGCGCAGGGAATATCAAAATGAAGGCATTACGAACCACCGTGGACAACGCAGTGGCTGTACAAAGTTACTTGATGATCGTGACCGGCGGAGGTTGGGTAGAATTATCCGTGCCAATAGAGCAGGAACTCTCGCTCAAATCACAGCCACATTCAATGAAGTTGGTGTCAGATGTGTATCTAGCAAATCTGTGCATCGTGTATTAGCTTCAATGGGATACGGAAGCAGAAGACTCACCAGAGTGCCTCTCTTAACAGCACGACACCAGACACAACGCCTAACTTGGGCTCGTGAGGTTGCTAATTGGACCCTGGAGCTGGAAACATGTGGCCTGGTCCGATTAGTAACGATACAGGTTGTTTCGGGCTGATGGCAGGGTTCGGGTATGGCGCAAACCCAATGATATCCTGGATCCCAGTTGTCAACAAGGCCCCTATCAGGCTGGTGGTAGTTCTGTAACTGTGTGGGGTGTGTTTACATGGCATGGGTTGGGTCCACTGGTCCATTACCCACAAAACTCAATGGTAACTACAAAAACTCTCCTTGGTGACCATTTGCAGCCGTTCTTTGACTTCAGTTTTCCTGACAATTATGGGATGTTCCAGCAGTATAATGCCCTGTCTTATCGGGCTGCGGATATCCAGGACTGGTTCGAAGCGTATTCTGGAGAGTTCCAGTAAATGGAGTTGCCAGCAAGTACCCCCGACATGAACCCAATCGAGCATTTATGGGACGTGGTTGAGAGAGCCATTCGCACCCAATATCCTGCACCTAGATATACCAGGTAACTTTGGCAGCTATTCAGACAGCATGGCTTAACATCTCTCCAGAGGTCTTCCTTCCGCTTGTGGAGTCCATGCCAAGTCAAGTTACGGCATTTCTTCGGGCTAGAGGGAGCCCTACACGTTATTAGACTGGTATCTCATGACTTTTGCCATGTCAGTGTATGTATGTAGGGGCAGTGCTATTTTCCGAAGGTTGATTTCAGTGGTCAATAAACCGTGAGATGCACGTGTGTTGAATATCGTCTTGAAGCAGATTCCTTGTAATCACTTCTTTGTTTTGCGCGTGATGTCGCATTACATAAGATTTAATTTGATTGTGTGTACATTTTATTGGCAATGAGAGTAATGTTGGCTTACTGTAATAATTTATTTCCCTCTAAAAGACTACTAAACTGCAAATTTACTATTGATTAAACAATAATTATGAAACTGCTAAAAACATTTACAGAACGTATAAATACTGTCATAGCATTTACAAAATATAACAGAAATATCAATGTCTGGAATTGAGACAACTGAAAAAAAAATCTCAAGTCACAATTTTAATAAACATATAAATGAAACAAAAGCCACTAAACAATTTGACAAACGAACTAACAACGTTTAATGGCAAAAACTCAGGACAACATATGCTAACACTGACGCGAAGACGTAATTAGTTATACAAAACTGAATGTTATTACAATGACAATGCTGAAGTTTAGGCTGCTCTTGTCAGCGAGGTTTTTGAGAGCCGATGAGGGTACAGCGAGGTGGAAATGGTACATCGCCGGAATGCAAGGAAGGGAAAACGGGAAATCCCCGAGAAAACCCACCGACCAGCGACATCGTTCGGCACGATTCCCACGTGGATAAAGGGGAATCGAACCCGGTTCTCCTTGGTGGGAAGCGAGCGCTGTATCCGCTAAAGCACCGTGACGTCAAGTGTCCAGTGAGATTCATTAAAAAAAAACTGATAGCTACGTTCCGGGAACTGACATCTTTTCCTGTCCTCAAGCGGATTGACAATCTTGGTTAAACGATCTGTTGTTTTTGACTCATTTCGTTTTTTATGTTTTGACTAAATTAATCCCAGGATTTCCTATGAATTTTTTTATCATCTTGGTTACAGATAATCTCGGCTTGTTCTCGATATACATTTTCACTTCATCGTTGGTTTTCCGTGACAACACACCTGTGCAATGGCGTAGGTTCTCAATAATAATATTTAATTTCGTTAGTTGCCCACATTGCATGAATGTTTAAGGGACCTATGTACCTGCGCGTTCAAGGTCAAGAAGCGAGGGAGCGATACAGGCGACACTAACACACGCGCCTAACGCCTCATCGCTCCTACGCGCAAGGCATGCAGTGTTTTCGGCCTAACGCTTTACTGTGTAAACTACATCTGTAGAAGTGGAGTTTTAATACACACGATGAAAGTCCACAGATCAAACTACCTACGTATAATCGTACTTAAAGAAACTTCATAAGCAACCTTTAAAGCTGCTATATTTAACCACTTTCGCGATTTTTTTCTCCATTAATAGACTTAGTATGATAAAAGTAAAAAGATAGCGATATAGACAATAGCTTTTTAAATCCTTTCTGGCAAAACTTCGTATGTTCAGAACAGTTATTTACCGAGACACGCGTTTAGGCCCAAACAACGTTTTCACAGAAAGCGTTTCAGTACATAGTACCCTTAAGAGAACAGGAGAACTACAGTTTTCCCCTGCAGCTCCAATTCTTTCACCCAAAAAGGGCACCCAACCTTTTCTTTGCGAACCTCGGAAACTCAATGAGGCGCTACAGGTATGTCGGGCATCTCCAACAGCTGAAGAGGCCACGGTGTCTGAGCGATTAGCACGCTCGCCTTCCACTAAGGCAAACCAGGTTCAATCCCCGGCGGGTTCACCGGATTTTCGCAAGTTGGAATCGTGCCGGACGATGCCGTTTGTCGGTAGGTTTTCTCGGAGATCTCCCGTTTTCCCCGCCCCTTCATTCCGACGCCGCTCCATATTCACTTCGATCACCCTCATCGGCTTTCAAGGTCTCGCTGTTAAGAACCGCCCAAATCTCTTCACTCACTCCAACAGCTGAGCAGCCTAACCGAGTCGAAGACGACGATAGCGCCGAGCCGATGCTCCCTTCCGCCGGAAGTGGCGTGGTCTCTGGTGGCCATGCCAGAAGGGTTGCCTGCGTCGCCGACGGCGGCAGATTGCTCTGGGACCGATTATGTCCCCGGACTGCCGGAGAGATTAACAACGTCCTCGATTCCCTCGGCTAAGCCCCCCCCCCCCCCCCCACCTTTTTCCGACAAACCATCACCGGCCTAGACGGCAGCGGCACGTGGGTTTAAAAAAACTGGATCACCGCTCCTGGGTTGAAGTCCCTCAACCCCTTCCTCCCGGCAGACACTTCCGACGGCCTCATCAGCACGGGCACGTGGAGACGCCAGCGGTAGAGAGGGGCGACTTACTCGACCATCGACATCTCGACGGAGAAGTCGATCCAACGCCAAGTGGAGCGTGAATTTTCTCCGATGGAGACACGCTTAACCCGAGTAAGTAGATGTAATGAATGTGTTCGGGGCCACTGTATTATTATTACTTACTATTTATTAAACTTCCCCTTTACACAACATATGCGCTGGGAATTGTCAATTAGTGCATATTAGTACATATAAAATATATGAAACGCAATAATTAAATTAACAAAATATAAAATACCCACAAAAAGTTATTTGAAAAGTGTAGCCCCTATTAAGTATGCACAGTATATTATTTATTTTACAATATAAACGTGCAGTGCTTCTTAATTACAATAAAAATAATATCAATACACTCCACATATTTGCAAATTCTACCACAAATAGAGTCATTAATCTTCTACACTTTAATTAGCATAGCAGATAGTTTTTTGAGGTAATACGGACATAATGAACCACTGAAATTCCCTGCCGATCAATGTGATCTTGAACAGTTTAAATTGTAATTCGCTTTTGAAGAATTAACTGTTAACCCGAGTCACTGTAGGCACGCCGAGTATATGTGTCGCCAATAGTACAGGTACCTCTAATTTTAGTATAATTTTAATACATTCAAATCTTGAGAGTGAAATCCAGTAATGGCGACAGAGAATTTTCGACCCGTTACAGTAACAGTTTTTAACTTCCACGTCCCTCTTTCGGCTTTCAAGGCCTCGATTTAAGAGCCGCCCAAATCTCTTCACTCACTCACTCACTCATCCATTCTTCTGAAATTATGTATATACACGTACAAAAAAAATTAGGGACCTATATTTTGCATACAAGTGCGTAATTACATTTGTCTTTTAATTTTGCATTTAAATAGCATTTGCTAACGCCCCTGATTTTATGACATCGTTTATGTTCGGCGCCATGCTACAAGAATCACGATTGTAATATTTTCCTTGCAAGCACTAAAAGCAGCTTTTTATAGGAATTAATTCCCCTGCATATATTAGTATATGACCGTTTGCTTATCACACACTTCGGCCGCGAACAAGCAGCGGTTATATTGGTCTTGTAAATAGTCAATTGAAAGTCAAAGTCCAGCTCCGTTCAAGTCACACGAGCAGTTGCGATAAGTGAGTGGAGAGATTCGGGCGGCTCTTAAACATCGAGGTCTTGAGAGCCGATGAGGGTGAAGCGCAGGTGAGTATGGAGCAGGGCCGAAGTGAAAGGGCGTCGGAGACGGGAGATCCCGAGGGGGGGGGGGGAAACACAGCCGACCAGCGGCAACGTCCGGCACGATTCCCACGGCGACCTCACCGGGAACCAAACCTCGTTAGCCACCACCGCGGTCCCGTTGCGACAAGCATAATAGCAACTATGAAGAGCAGATATCGTGAGGCATGGGTAGCAAAACTCAGTCTAGATAAACCTAGACGCGCTACACTACACCACCACAGCTTCAATATTATAGTACAAGGTAATTATAGTTATTTTTTTTTTAGCAAAAGTCATGAATCGAACACGCCTGCTGTTTTTTTTTTTTCGTTTTTTAAATGGCGTAAAATACATACGATCCACAATTCGAGATGCTTCTTTTACACCGGTGTTGGTTTTAATTTAGTTTCCCAGGAAAGTTCATTCGTGTTACAAACGTCAAAGCGACCAACATTTTGCATTGTAACTGAGTTGTTCAATTTGTTCATTTGACACAGCAGAAGCGCTTGTTTAAACAAGTATTGATTACAGAGCCAATAATTCCGAGCGTTGGTGTATGCGAACATCACAAAACAATAGGCGTGGTTTACCTCCGGAATTGACACAGGCGACCTGCGCGCGCGCGTGTGTGTGTGTGTGTGTGTGTGTGTGTGCGCGCGCGCGTGACCTTTATACTATTCGAAATGACCCCCCACTGGCCAAAATAAATTGTAGGGCGAAGGGGGGGGGGGGGAGCAGGTAAAGTGAAAGCGAGAGAACGTGTTTAGTTGTTCAACTCTAAAGGTCATCAGCCGTGTTTCAATGCTAACAGTGAACAACAGTTCGTTGAAGGCGCCATTGATGTCCATGGATTGGCAATAAACACTCAGTATTGTATTGAACCCAATTAAGTATAGTCTTGTCCATTCAGGCAGCGCCGTCAATTCTGGCGCGTATCCACGATCACTTCTGCGCTAAAAACAGCGATGTGGAGGCGAATCAGTTGCAAAGTTTGCTCTTTGAAATGGGAATGTACAGCTGCTAAACGGTAAGGCTAAATAACAATTGGTGAACAAGGTGCCGAACGCTCTCATTTGAGTGTGCTGGGTCTACTCCGGAAAAAAAAAGTTACGGTATCTAATAAATAACGTCAATATTTAGTAAATAACGTAACTTTTAAACGAATGAAAAACATATGTGGATTTTGATAACAACACACAAGTGTTTTTCTCGTTATGATAGGTTTGGGAGGGGGATGAATCTTGCCGCCCCCCCCATCCCTTCCTCACAAAACGCTGTTTAAGTACGCACAGAATTTTGCTTGCTTCCAAACTACAATACAAAATTAATAAATTAACAAATCATAACGTACAATGATCGGAAAGGTTACAATGCATATCATTTTAAGTTTTCCATGAGGTAAATATACATTTTTATGTGAAATCCTGTATCTGCTTGGATACCCTGGTTGCTTGATAATAATCACTATTGCATTGCGAATCCAAGTATTAAGTTATCTCAGAATGACAACACAACTCTTGGTTTGGCTAACTTCATTTGCTAGTGGTGACTTTACTTTAATAAAACTACATCTGAGTAATATATTTTTGGCCCATAAAAAAAACTAAATCAAAATTCGTCACTTTAAATTAGCTAAATAATAATACGCCAAATAGAATTTTCACAAAAATGGCTTATTAATTTTGTCAACAATTAATGCACTACTAAAGTAGGTTTTGTAACACAAAAAACGAGCTAAATGTTCGACAATCTACTTTCAGTAGCAACAAAATTGACCAATCTCTCGGCTGACTGTCCCAAACTTCGCACAGTCCCAAGGGTGAGCGGCTGGCTCCGATCAGTCATAGTCCTCCCAACAGTCGCAACTCAGCCCAATCTACCCGTGCCACACCAAGAAAATTATCACAGTTCTCCGACCCTCTCTCACGCTCACCACTCCCAAGGTCGTCAATGATTTAGACTTAAGATTAAGTAGACTGCTTATTCGTCTTCTGCGCATGTACTTAACAATGACCTACCACAATCCTACACAACTGCCATAGTCAACATGGTCAACAATGATGAACGTGTTTGTTTGTATCTAAATTTTTAAACGACAAGCACTATTATGTGAATAAAACACTTTCGCCAATTTGCATTTAATCAAACTGCACTACAAATTGTTTAGAGGCAGTATAAAGACATCTCAAACACTTGTTTAGTAAACAGTGTTCTAACCTCTAATTCAATCCACGCCGTTTTTGCTAGTCGTGTTGGCAGAAAGGCAGATCAATGTTGAGACACGGAGACTGGTTATGAGCAGCCAGCAAGATCGGCCTACCTCATCTATGGACAATTACTCTGCATCCTAGTACTACAGTTACCAACAGCGAACTAACGTCTTTGGATTCATCTTACTTGGGGTCTGACTCCGTTCACTCGCTTACTCGCGAATTAAAACTTCCAGTCACAGTGTCCGATGCATATAGTTAGGGACACACGAATTTCGCGAAAAGATTTCCCGCATGTTACCCTACGGGCATATCAGGAGTCTTCTTTTGCTTATTGGTAGGGCCACTTGTTTTTCGCGAAAATAGTTCAAGACTACTTGTAATCCAAAACACTAGGGCTCAGATTCACTTTCGTGATTGGATGTTTTTTACCGTCACGCTTTGTAGGTGTCTGCCGGCTAATCACGGACATTCATTGTCGAGTCACTTAATTCTGATTGGCCCAGTCAGGTAAGGAACTCTCTGCCGACAAAGATACATGCCAATATCCAAAGCAAAACTTCAAGTATGCCATAGAACATTGGAGTCTATCCTTCGTGTAAATATTTTCGCGAAAAACTGGTGACCCTACTTATTGGTCACATATTTTTGCAAGAAGCCATTTTTTCACTGGGCTGGAATATCAGAATTAGGAATTTTCAATACTGCCAGGCCTTTGATCCTCGGGCATATACCTAAGGTGCGTAATACGTAAATCATCCAATCAAGTAAGTGGATTTGTGCTAAATGGTTATGAAAACATAACTGGTTATGAAATCTTTTCGCGAAGATCGGGTGTCCCTAAAAGGAGACGGGTTTAGAGATCGTGGGCAAAGGATTCATGATTTTGATTCTCGGATTACGCGCCTGCGAAGACGTCACAGGTGGCCGGCGAGCTGGGGCAGCCATGTTGTGATGTCACCTGAGTAGAAAAGTAAAAAGGAAGTCTAGCATCAGGGGGTGACATTTGATACTGACCCAATGCCAATGACCTTGAACACAAAATTATATAAAAAATTGCAGAAAATACAAAATCCCAAAAAATTATCAAGCAAAATTTAAACAATTAAAAAAACAAATAATTATTAAAAATATATATATTTAAAGATGTACATGTAGGAGGTACGGGGTTCGATTACATGAGGATAGACTAAGCTCCCGACACGACCGACCCTCGCAAGGTAGATCAGTGTATATCTCGTCAGCAACGTTAGTTGTTTATAGTCTTCCCTTCACACTCGACCTTAAATATTCTTGATGCTAAAAAAAATTCTTAAAAAAAAAATCTCAAAACAAATTATGAATATTTATGAACAGTTATTAAAAATTTATTTTAAAAATACTTATGTAAAAAAAATTATAAAAAATTATTCAAATGTAGGCTACTAAAATGTATTTAAAAATTATTATTAATTTTTGCTAACACGTCCGAGTAGTAGGGACTTGGTGATTTCATCCCACGTTTGATTAACTGGATTAACAATTTGATATAAAATTAATATCAAAAGGGTTAATCCTTAATCCGATTTAACCCGATCTTAATCCGATGAAAATTGTTGATCCTATTTTAATCCGATAAAACTATTTTCGTTAATCCTTAAACCGATCTTAATTCAATCGATTTTAATTGGGTAATTTGATCCTATGAAATGGTATGAAACATTGATTGATTGATCCAATTAATTTAATTGAGTTAATATATCAAAATATATAGTGTTGTGCAAAGGTGTGGTAAGGCACTTTATTATTGGGGACACTGTGTATATGTGTTGAGTTTTGTGCAAGAATGGATAAGTGAATTAATTTTTTGGGTTTGAAGAGGATATTACACGTAGAAGGTGTTGGGAGATAGCTGACTTTGAAAGTATTATTTACGTCGTGTATTATTCCAAATGAATAGCAGTGGTGACATAACAGTAGAGATATTTCTTTAAACGAATGTAATGGATATATTTCAAACGAGTTCTACCTATCAATATAAATAAATAACCTGAGAGAAGTATAACGAACACAACTATGTGAATAACCTGATCTCATAAAGAAACAAGTGCTAAACGATCACAACTACGTGAGTATCCAGGTGTCATAAAGAATATTAAGTAACGAGCTACAACAAAGCAAAACTGTCCTTATAAATTAAACTGCTGCTATTAACAAGGGATTTGAAAGGACAAATAAACTACACAACTTGATGCATCAGAGTTGTACACGTGCCTTACATGATTTTAAAACCATCCATCCGCCTGTGAGACTGGTGAATGAATGATGTCAGTATAGGATTTGCGGACTCCTGTAAGCTGTTTCGAGCACAGCTTGGCAGGCGACTTATCACAATAAAAGCTTAGCAAATCCTGTAGTTAACACTCATAGAAGATCTTCTGAAATGGAATGAACATATTAAAAGAAATTAATTTATTAATATGCTTAAAAAAAAAAAGAAAACGGTTTAATGAGAATCGCAGTTAACAGTTAGTGATTTTAATATATGTCCATTCGCTCGGGAGGTCGCTGCAGCACTGACTTGGATATAGCACTTACGTCGAATTATAAGCTGAATGAGGTGTTAAGAGCAAACAGAACCTGTGTGAGCGTTTGATTATAGACTGAGATGAAGAACTCGCAAATGAACGAAAAGAGATGTGAATACGTCAAATTACAAAACAAGTGTTTCCAAATAAATTAAACCGTTGATGTAACTGCATGAATATTATGTTTTTAAAATTAATGAAATCGGGCAAGCACCTCTCCCAAAATACGCCTGCTCAACTGTGATGCCAGTCAAGGAATGACTGCAGTTTATGACGTGCACCAACTTATAAGCTGTTAGATACGTGGAGCTTGCGGCCGAGTTGAAATTATAGCAAAAACTCTGAATATGACTCACTAAACGAATTACAAAACCTAGTTACCTACTTTTAATGAGTTATTATCCATGTATTCCTAAATGTTTCACATGAAATTTAAAAATAAATGTTCTCGGATTTTTAATGCAAGTTTTACTTCTCTGGGAAAATGAAATTTCGCTATTGTAAGAATAATTCACTTTCAACACAATTTCCGTCGAAACGTAAGTAGACTCGGATGGTGTGAAGGACATAATCCAACAACACTTTATAGAAACATATTATATTTTTTAACAAGCAATCAAACTTCCTCGAAGAAAAATAATTAAAATTAATGGGCATACTGTAAATAAAAATTTATAAAAATGTTTATATTAAATATTTTTGCTGAAGCCCGCAGCAGATACTATCACTTGACCAAAATTGTGGTTAACAGTCAGGCGTATGATATGCCTAGGCTCTCAGAAGCCCACTGGCTGTGGCTCCGATAGCCTTGGTCATTGCACGGGACCCCGGCAGAACGTTGCGACCAGTGAACATGTGCTTCAGAGGAGAGAGCGATGTACGGGTGTATCCAGGGTTCGTTTTGTCATCAAACTAACATGGCACCTGCCTGCAAGAACTGTTCAGATTGCTCCTGCCTGTCTACATCCCCTCACCCCTCGCCATGCTGCTACACCAGACCGCGTATTTGGTTTGCTCGAGGACTGGCTGCTCGGCGATGCGTCCCCGTCTGCCTCGCCCCTCGCACCTATCCAGGCCAAAACGCGTATTCGAATAGTTGTAATACTGCCCTGCCCACAGAGGGCGCTACTCACGCCCTCCCCAACTCACACCCCTGCTTCAGAGCACACATTTTCCGAGGCGATGAGTGTCTTCAGCCATTATGAGCCTCCTCTCCTCCCTCCACCAAGAGCCCAGAAGGTGTTTTTGTCTAGATCAAGACTAGCTGCTTGTCTACCTACCTTCCCTCGGACCAGCGAATTTTGAACTCACCCGAAGCAGAGAGCTGTTTGCAAAATTATGCTCTACCCATGAATTGTGGAATATCCCAAAACTCTGCCCTGTCCGGTTCTGTGAGAGGAGTATTCATTCCTCCCGCCCACTCCTTCACTTTACTCGCCATACCTGGAGCTGGCCAGTAGTCTTCAAAATTTTATGTCAGGGATGTTTGAAAAATTCTCGCATTTCGAGTTTCAATTGTCTGTACATTTATTTCAATCGAATAAATATTTAAGAAAATATCTCTACTGTTATGTCACCACTATTATTCATTTGGAATAATACACGACGTAAATAACACTTTCAAAGTCACCTATCTCCCAACACCTTCTACGTGTAATATCCTCTTCAAACAAAAAAAAATCACTTATGCCATTCTTGCACAAAATCCAACAAATATACACAGTGTCCCCAACAAACCACACCTCAGTACGACGCCGGAGCTCCAAGGGTCAGAACTTACCAGAGCTGCTCCCCACCCCAAAATTAAGTGCCTTAGCACACCTTTGCACAAAACTATACACTTATCACACAACAATCTTCAATTAATTGATGAAATGAGATTAATTGGATCAAACAATCAAAGTTTCATACAATTTTATCCGATCAAAATTACCCAATAAAATTCGATGTGATTAAGATCGGACTAAGGATTAACGAAAATTTTTTATTTGGATTAATAGCGGATCAACAATTTTTCATCGGATTAAGATTGGATTGAGGATTAACCCTTTTGATATCGAAAGGGTTAATCTCCAGCCCCTATTACTCAATCGTGTACTGGGAGTCAGCTAGTGGTGTAGCCATATATCTTGCTACATCGATGGGTACAGATTCGACAGGCGATTATGATGAGTCAGCTACTGCTAAAGATGAAATGAGTGCAGTAGAGTCGGTTTGTGTGAAATGTACACCAGCAAGGCTTTCGCGCGAAGTCGAGGAACTTAAGAATGAACATTCGTTGGCTATAAATACTGATGAGCTTACAACTCCTGCTACAAAAAAAAAAAAAAAAAAAAAAAAAGCAAATGTAATATAAAATATACTACAGGAGGCGAAGATGACCATTAAGAAAGCATTGAAGAAAATGAACTTGAACACAGTGATAGAGCTGAAGACGATGATGGCGATTTGATCGATGCACTGACACATCCGTGTAACACATTGGCTGCAGCAAGTGACGCGAAGACGGCAGAAGACGCCGAGATTACTTGCTACCTATTTCCCGAGAAACCGAATGAACTTGTCGATAAACTCAAATATTTGATTGCCCTTCAAAAACGCGGATATCTCACGCACATTAACCATTAGTAAACTGATGGATCGGGGATGTATTGCTTGATGTGATGAACTGCTTTCTTCTGAAATTGTAAAGTACAGAACAATAATACGTTATTACTATAAAAAATCCTTTTTCTTAATTTTTGATTGTCGCATCCTTTTTTTCCTTGTAAATGTGAAGTGGTACTATGAGCACTTGACTATTAACGGAATTATCTGCATCACAACATGGCTGCCCCTGGGCCGCCAGCAGCCTGTGACTTCATCGCAGGCTAGTAATCCGAAAATACTAATCACGAAGCCTGCTCCCAATCTCTCTAGACCTGTCTACTCCTGTATACAGACAATTCACGGTTGCTTCCATGCAAACAACGCATAATCGGGTCTTGGAAAATTACACCATGCGGACTACGCACCGCATTCGTGCGCACTCAGTGTAATAATGTTTTACATAAGAACTGTTTCTTACTAGGCATTACCAACACACCTATTTCCTACCTGTTTTTATTCATATTAGTTATGAATGAAACATAAAACTTTATATATAAAATATAAGTAAAATTTCAATTAAATAAAAAAATTAGTTTTTTTTAAAATGTAAACACAAGTATAAAACACCAGTGAAACATGCATGTTTTTAGCGAAAAAATAAGCACCTCGTACATGGGATAATTTTTCAAAAGTTTGATTTTAAAATGTGTGAAGTAACCGCAAAAAGGCTATAACGTGTATTTGTGTAACTTTGCCAAATTATGGCAGAACTAAAATTCGTGAGAGATTTACGATTCCGTAGTTAGTCTTATCTGTATTGCTGTGTAAGGTCAATAGCTAGTTCGGTAATAAGAGCAATTTTCTCTCTTAAACACTTGAACGATCTAGAAAAGCCAAGAAAGGGGGGATGTTGCCATTAATACGCCAGCTACCTGGGACGCATCATTCTCTTAACCAGGTGTGGCGCCGGGTCCACGTCAAGACTGAATCAGCTGCACTATTGAGGTGAAGAAGAGTCCACAGATCTTCCGCGTGATACATAACAATCTAATGGTTCCAACTGTTAAAAAAAGAAAAGAAAATTAGAAACCAATTTTATTTCCCCTTTTTCCTCTGTGTATTACCTAAGGCAGTTTTGGTTATGCTAAATACTTGAAACACTGCGCAAATTTCTGATTACTGAAATTATTCTTTCGCTTTTGTCGTGGATGTTCTCGGACAACTGGTACCAACTATTAGAAGGTATTTACTTCGGAAGAGCACAGGGATATATGCACGTATGCCTGCTAATTTCACTCCAATAAAAGAGCCTCCAGTTGTTATTCGGGTCTCAATGTAAGCAGATGTGTCTATTATAATTTTTAAACTCTTGAAAAGACTTCAATGTAAATGTTTTTTTCAGGCCGGAAATGAAATTCGATATTTTCCTAAGTTCGTACTTTAAATTTTTGATTATAGTCTATTCGCAGTTTCTTCACGCTTCACACTAGTTAGTTCTTAAGTATGCCGTGTATTACAATCGTATTATTCCTGTGTTAACACAAAAGTATATAATTTTTAGTTCAATTTAAATTTCACCTGGGCCTATATTTTATTTGCAAATTACAATATTTAATTTCTAATAGATATGATGTGTGTTGGTAGCGCCTATAAGAAATAGTTCTCATGCAAACTATTATCACAACTAAGTGCGTACGAACTCGGTGTGTCATCCTTTGGTGCAAATTTCCATACTTAAAGGCTGTTCACGATGAAGTGAGCACTTTCGAAACCAACCTCAGAAAAATGTCGCTGCCCTTGCCTACATATATTTTAACGGGCGCACTGAGTGACATGCGCCTGGTAAGTTGGTAACGATGGATGGAAAGTAGTTACATATGTAAACGTCGAATAAAAATTGTTACTAACCATTTGTGATAATTTAAATTGTTAAGTAACCATTTGTGATAATTTAAATTGTTAAGTAACCATTTGTGATAATTTAAATTGTTAAGTAACCATTTGTGATAATTTAAATTGTTAAGTAACCATTTGTGATAATTTAAATTGTTAAGTAACCATTTGTGATAATTTAAATTGTTAAGTAACCATTTGTGATAATTTAAATTATTCCTTACGCTTTCTGTTTTTTAACGCCTAAGTGTGTGAAAATGAGCAGATTTGTAAAATGTTTACTTTTCTAATAATTTCACAGTTTCACTTGACCGACGAATGAATAAAGCGATGCGGTCCATGGCAATGTTACGTTTAAGTAAGGTGGAAGTATACACAACGTGCATACAAGTATATCTTAAGTAGGGGTCTCAAAAGTGCTCATATTACCGTGGACAGCCTATATGCGAGACATTTTTCGTAACTGAAGAGGAATTTGTGACTGCATGAATCAGTGGAAATTTTCCAGTTCACTCGAGACATCTGTGAAAGATTGTGGCTAAACCTGGCGTGACATTACAACATGTGTGATATCCTGACGCTGCCACTCAAATAAATAGTGGTCTTGGATCACTTACATCTTAATCAATCTTAATTTCGGCTGTTGTAGCAACAAAAAAAAAGCGTAACAAATTTTAATAAATCACTGTAACTTATGAGAAGAGTTTTTGTTGGTTAAGTGCTCAAATAGTAGGTAACAACAAAATTAAGGCGTGCCAGTTGAAGTTAGTATTGTTAGCCACGTAAATTCGCACAATGGTTTCTGACAATGTAAAGCCCGAACATTTTTTTTATTTATTGTACAGCTATTTTAACATGTATTTATTAGGTTAATATCGTAAAGCCTAGTCAGGAGCACTTCTGAAAGCACTGCTTAAGATCTTCTTGTATGGACGTTGTGTGTTCTTCCGCCGTATGTAAAATTAACATTGCCTCATCACTTTACTCAAGCGTCGGTCAAATCAGGTGTGAAATTATTCGGAAAGTAAATATTTTACAAATCTACTGATTTTTACACCTCGAAGCATTAAAAGAACAGAAAGCGAAATAAATAATATGGGTTATCACATTTGTTACCATAACACTTTTTTATTCGACATGAAGTTATGGAACTACATTGTATACAACGTTACCACCTTTGCTGCCCGAATGTCACTCGGTGCAACCGCAGAGGCAGTGGCTTTTTGCTAAGGTTCATTTCTAAAGTGCTTACTTTATCGTGGACAGCCTCCAATGTCTAAAAGTATAACAGAATGTGTAACAAATATGACATAACAATTTTCATGGCCAACGCCATTAAATGCTGAAAATTAGATGCCGAATTCAAGCACATGATGCGTGACTTCCATGTGAGGGAAAACAAATAAAATCGAAATTTCCACTCTCATAGTTATTATCTACCGTAAACAGTCATTCTAATGCTTCGCTAGAATTTTAATTCGAAACAAATTATGAACATTATCAACAAAACAGTTGGATTTTAACGTGCGTCTGGCGACGAGTTGCCGTGGCGTGGCGTACGCTGCAAAAAATAATGGCAATATTACCTGAGAAGTGTAAGGTCATATTCGCAAACTTGTGTGGGAAACATAGTTTTCCTTACGTGTAAGATAAAATTACCGCACTCTGGAGTAAAATTCACGTACATGGTAGTGAAAAATCCCGCACCTGGATGAAAAAATTACCTTACGACGCGTGCATCCCGTCAGCTTTGTGTCAACAGCTGGGGCCACGGTGGCTGAGCTGTTAGCCTGCTCGCCTCCCACCAAGGTGATCCGGCTTCAATCCCCGGCCGGGTCACTCAGGATTTTCGCATGTGCCAGACGATGCCTTTAGTCGACGGGTTTTCTCGAGGTTCTCCCGTTTCCCCAGCCTTTTCATTCCGGCGCTGCTCCATACTTACCTCAATCACCCTCATCGGCTCTCAAGACCTCAATGTTAAGGGTCGTCCAAATCTCTTCACTCTCGTCAACTAAGTGGGAGGACTTGCGAAAGAAACAACCTTTTGACGCACGAATATTCACTCACACTGACATGTTGATGTTGTGGTGTAATGGATAGCACATCGGCCTATTGTGAAAGAGATCCATGATTCGCGGCCACCCACCAGCGAGTGTCGAGGACTTTAGACTTGAGGTTTCGGTTACTATTCATTACATGATATAGGTAAGAAGAAGAATTTACAGTACTATTACCCTGTGTTTTTTTAATTTAATTTATTATTCAATATAGTTCATTTTACCTTTATGGGATTTTCCCTCACTTTTGTCAGGTATATTTTCCGTACGATTAGGGAATAGTACCTTACTTGTTATGTAAATTTACTTCACATCTGACACGTAATTTTACTTACATGTAGAGGTAATTAGCTTCCATTTCATGTAAGGGAATTTTACCTCAATTTTTTTACAGTGTACAGAGAGCGTGATTGCTGCTCATTTCCTTTCCCCCCGTCTAGTTAACGCGTATAGTTATGTCGCATATTCGATATCATATACAAGGAGAATGACTGATTCTCGACGTAAATCGGCTCACCAGTCATAAATGGGAACTTAAGTTCACTACGTCACAAATTTTTAAGTTTCTGTATCAAATATGCGAAAATGAGTAAAATACAACAAACAGATGAAGACTGCAACAAGTTTCGAAATAAGGGCAGCAATTTAAACTGTTGTAAAAATTAGCGTTTTTAAAAATAAATCTTTGTTTTCATTTTTAGCTCCACAGTGAAGTTTTTGTCCTTCTCTTTGTCGTAGTTTCACATGCACCGAAAACATCTTTCATGGTTAAGTGATGAGCGGAGAACCTATAATTTTGCGTTGTAAAACGGCACAGACATTTACATGTTCAAGCAGATCTCACTTTCACATTGGCCACTTCCGCATTCGAAACCCAGTTCACTGCCCGACTCGACAAAACGACATGAAGCCATCAAAAGTGATAACTTACATGTTTACTATTAGTGCAGAGTCCTGAATGTCATGTCGTCGGATGGGCGGAGGTCCAATGATCCGCATCAAGCTAACGTGTACTTCTATGACACCTAGTCTACAATCATAACGTGAAGTATTAGGGTCTCTAATGATGAACGAAGATACGTCTTTCACACACGTAATTGGGAGTTCTCTCCAAGACCGGTTTTTTGTAGCCTTGTAGAGTTGGCCAAACCTTCAAACTTTTTTGCAGTGTAATGATAAAACCATATGGCTGGAGGAACCGTATAGGCTTCTAAAATAGGGCCAGCCATCTCATGTGTTGTAGGTACCATCTAAAGATTGTTAACCAAGATAATACCAACAGAACTGTTGTTATTCTGTATTATATTGTATTTGTTACTATGGTTGCTACACGAGAGCACTGCCTTTCTACTACAAAGCAGATGGTGCATCCAACAGAACAATTTCAACGATATTCGGGTTGTTCCCACGAAAATCAGAATTGTAATAAACTAACAGGATGTCCCAGTTGCTAGTAGGTACTTAACAGTTCTGTAATGGCGTTTGAAGGTAGCAGAAGCAGAATATTCTGTCAGGTTGTTAACCTCCTAGTTGTGCAATCCAAATACTGGGGAAGATGTTCTGTTGGAGGTATTGCTTACATCGCATCAGATGGCTGACCTAATTTTAACAGTCTTGTTCCTACAATCATATTTTTTTCTCAGTGTGGTGAATACAACCCGTTGCTGAGAGAAGTGAGATTATCAAATTCCTATGTGATAAGCGCTCGAAAATTATGTAATTTCCAATTGACTTACAAAAAATGTCCCGTACTATGTATAGTAAAAAATTCTCCTTTACATGTTTTGCAGTTTTATCAAAAAAGCAATATGAACAAAATCCCTCCCCTCCCAATTATTCTCTTTAACCCCTCATCGGCTCTGAAGATCTCGATGTTAAGAGCCACACATATCTCTTCACTTCACTTCACTTCACTTTTAACCAACATTTTTTTGGGCTGGGAGACTTAGAGTGGCAATTATGATATACATGAGGAAATAAAAATTTAGACTAAAAAAAATACACGCACATTCAAGGACAACCGAAGTCAACAAATCACCAAACAAACTTACTTTTTGTTCTGTTCGTTAATAGCCGGCTTTCAGCGATAATAATACTGCGTCGAACCCAACTGAGTGACCGTCACACTCGTGCTTTCACCTTAATGTTATCTTGCAGTGAACTTCATGATAATTTCTGGCGTCTAAATATTACGCTACCAGTGCTTTCAAAGAATTCGAACGTCGTAACCATTATGGAAAAAACTGCGTATAATTTTTGAATTCACATGACTTCGTGTAACTTTGGCCGCGCTTGAAATGTTATTAAAATAATCCACGTTCTCTTGTATCGATCTGGGAGAAGCCTAGTCCATTTCGTTCGACCAACTGCATTTTTCCGGAAACTATGTGTAAAGCGTGATGTCAGTCTTGTCTGAGTTAGCCGTCGGATCGAGTTGACGAGCTGAAGCTACAATTACACTCGCCCGACAAGTTTCTAAGACAAACGGGTTTCATTTGACTGTGAAGCATTTTTCTTCTTGTCTAGTCCGCGTCCCCTATGAAAACTGAAGTCTTAATTCACAGTATTTTTACTTCTATATCTCTGGCAATGACTTTTACGACCCTACGAAGACATAAAAAGAAGGAGACATTTTTCGAATGCTGTACATTCGTACTAAAAATGGCGCTAGTGGCTCTTCGGGAACAACCACAGCGTGCTGAAAGAAGACAAAGAGGTTATTCGACACATGCTTCGATGGTGCTGAGAACTGAATCGAACAAATTCAGTTTTAAGGAATTAATTATTTTTTTTCGTGTAATATTTGGGGGAGTCTTCTATTTCAATTTCACAGTGTGTAGGGGCCGTGGTGGTTGAGCGGTTAGACTGCGCCCCCCCCCCCAACCAAGGTTAACCGGGTTTAATCCCCGGCCGGGTCACTCTTGAATTTTCGCAAGTAGGAATCGTGCCGGACGATGCCGCTGGTCGGCGGGTTTTCTCGGGGATCTCTTCGTTTCCTCCTGCCCTTCCATTCCCTCACTGCTTCATTCTTACCTCGTTCCACACTCATAAGCTCTCAAGACCTCGTTGTTAGGAGTAGACCAGATCTATCAACTCAACTCTCTCCCAACTTATAGTGCGAAATGTTATTTCTTCTGTAGCTAATATCACACTCAATCGAGCACAGCAGAAGCTACAGCTGAAATACAACAAAAAGCAGCTGTCTTCCATCAACAATCCGATGTATTCAAGTATTGCAGTTTTTGTGAAGCTCATGTTAGAATTGGAGTCGGACAGGTGGCTGATGCCCATGATCTGAAATGAATCTGGGCAGCGTGTGTTTCGCAAGGCAGCTACTAAAATTCAGGTGACGTATTTTTAAGCCCTTGGGTGCATGAAAATACGAAGTACATATCGAAAGAACTTCCTCTTGCAGTGACGTTGCATTACTTCCAAAGCACGCGGGACGTATCTATGAGAGACGCGATTATCTGGGAGCCATTATTCCACATTTGAGGCATTCGAGAAAAGCAGTACCAAAAGTGACACTCGAACGCGCTTCAAATACCTCATCGCCTAAGTTCACCAGTCACTAAACTATTGCGCACTCCTGCAGTCTTGCAATGTGCGCATTTGGCTAAAATCATGAATATATGCTCCACCTCCTCGTTAACGTGTTCGGCCAAACATTTATTTCTGAGTTTAACTGTTGCGATCACAAAATTATTTTGGTATACGCTGTAGTCATGATAAGCTCTTGTCTTGCCAGTGGACAACGTGCTGCTTGCTTGCTCGGTGATAAAGGCTGTTCACGATAAAGTGAGCAATTTTGAAAGCAACCTTAGAAAAATGCGGGCGCACTGAGTGACATGCGACCAGTGAAGTTAGTTATGATGGATGGAATATAGTTCCATATCTTAACGTCGAATAAAACGTGTTAGGTAACCATTTGTTATAACTTAAATTATTTCTTTCGCTTTCTGTTTTTTTAAAGCATCGAAGTGTAAAAATTACCAGATTTGTAATATATTTACTTTTCTAATAATTTCAGTCTCGCCTGACCGACGCATGAATAAAGGGACGAGGCCCACTGCAATGTTAATTTTAAATAAGACGGAAGAGTACATAGTTTGTGTACAAGTAGATCTTAAGCATTGCTTTCAAAAGTGCTCATGTTTACCGCGAATAGCCTATAATGGCACTAGCCATTCATGGCGAAAGAATGTAGCAAATTCCACAATCAGATTAGCCGCAAGGGAGAGTCTCGAGTTAGTGGACGCTGGAGTTCTGCTTTGGGCAGCACCGGCCATAAGTATCGTCAATTTGCAACGTGTCCATGAAATTGGACACTTTCAATGAACTTGATTTTCCATGTAAGTCGTTTTCCAAAGGGTTTGTCGAAATTTTCGGCTTGACAAGACACACATAATAATGTTCAACGCTATTTTACTCATGTTAGATATTCACTGCCGTCATTATTATCGGGGCACTGATGGAAGAAAAGGAAGAATTTTCGTTTGCTGATCTTCAATCAGTGCTCCGAGAATAACGAACACAGCGAATTTGTAATAATTTAAGAAAGTGCTCAACGTTGTTATTTACGTCTTGTCAAGCCAAAAATTTTGAACAATCCGCTGCTGCAACAAGTTATGACAAAATTATATAAATATGCGGTTTGCGTGCACCTTAAGGTTCCCGCCGTACTTCAGTCCACGGCGCACAATCTTAGCAAGCGTGGATTTAAAAAAAAATCTGGAGATCGTGGCAAATGCTAAATCCCGCAGCATTTGTAACAAAAAAAAAATAATGGGGAGGATGTGAGGATTGTCGATGTGTGGGGAAATAGCCTCCTGACATATGACAAACCGTTGGTTCTACTACATGCGGAATTTGGATTTCTTTTCGACGACTTTAGTAACGGCTTTTCTCCGACCAAGAGTCGATTTTTATTTGCATTTTCTTTCTTTGCCGATTGCGACACGGAACGCAGGCACGCAGATGTAACAAGACGCGCCACGTCAAATGCGAACTGTGAACTTTCAGAAAACAAGAAAAATATATATATATATATATATAACAGCGCCTTCCAAACCGATTACTAACTGTAATGGTATTTCCCACTCTCCTTTTTTTTCTCTCGTCCTCTTGCAGATCAGCTGTTAGTATGAGAAAACAGTCATTTCTTAGAATCGGTTGTTGCCCTCGTACGCTCCCAGTCTGTCTCTAAAAATAAAACTTCTGGAAGGGCGATGCTCGTTCAATAAAACTTACATTGTCTCTCCCTTCACTTCTATTAACTCCTTGATATAAACATTAATTTTTCGTTTTCGGGTTCTGCAAAAGAGGTCATTTATGGCGTGAAAAGTACTTAAACGTTGTACACGATAAAGTGAGCACAAAGTCACTGCTCCTGCCTGAATATATATTTTAACGGGTGCACTTAGTGACGTGCGCCCAGTAAAGTTGGTAACAATGAAAGGAAAATAGTTACACGTCTTAACGTCCAATAGAAAGTGTTAGGTAACGATTTGTGATCATGTGAATTATTATTATTATTTTTTTTTTTGCATCGACGTGTAACAATTGTCATATTTGTAAAATATTTACTTTTCTAATGCTTCCACAGTTTCAATTGACCGACGCATCAGTAAAGCGCTAAGGCCCACGGCAGTGTTAATTTTACGTAAGGCGGAAGACTACAAAACATGCATACAAGTATGTAGATCTTAAACAGGGCTTTCAAAAGTGCTTATTTTACCGCAAACAACTTACGCGAATATTTTTTTATTACAGCTGACACTTGGGGAAATTGTGAAACGTGTTACATTTTATCGATGGCACAAGAATAAGCGGCCAATTATAAAATAGTATGCATGTCGGCAGCAACCAATAGCATTGTCCAGGGAACGGCGCGTCCGTATTGGTGCTAGCTTTTGTACTTGCACTGCGAAGACCGCGATGCCATCTGTTCTGCATTGCGATGGACGTGAGCTAGTGCACTCGGGATACCACGTTATAGCCTGTTCAGGGTAAAATGAGCACCTTTGAAAACCCTGCATAAGGTCTACTTGTATGCATGCTATGTATTCTTCCGAATTATGAAAAATTAACATTAATATTTTTTAATCTGTTAATTTTTACACTTTGATGCTTTAAAAAGAAAACAGAACACGAAAGAAATAATTTAACTTATCACAAATTGTTACCTAACACTTTTTATTCAATGTTAAGATATGGAGCTACTTTCACTCCGGAGTTACCAACTTTACTGGGCGCATGTCACTCGTACACCTGTTAAAATATATGCTGGAAGGGGGAGTGACTTTTTTCTAAGGTTGATTTCAAAAGTGCTCATTTTATCGTGAACAGCCTTTAAGTGGTTAATGATAGCTTTGTATGTGTGGTAAAGGCTGTTTACGGTAAATTGAGCACTTTTGAAATCAACCTTTGAAAAAAGGCATTGCCCATACCTGCATATATTTTAACAGGTGTACTGAGTGATATGCGCCCAGTAAAGTTGGCAACGTCGGAGAGAAAGAAGTTCCATGTGTTGACGTTAAATTACAAGTGTAAAGTAAACATTTGTGAATAGTGAAATTTTTTATTTTACTTCTTGTTTATTTTGATACATGTAAGTGTAAGAGTAAAAACATTTCTAAAATGTCCACTTTTCTAAAAAAAAAAAAAAAAAAAAGTATTTGCCATTGATCGACGCCCGAATAGAGTGATAATTGCCATGGTAACGTTAATTGTACATATGGTGTGAGAATACATTATTAGCGTGCAAGTAGTTCTTAAGCAAGGCTTTCAAAAGTGCTCATTTTAACCGTGAACAGCTTATATCAAGTTATTATTACAGGATACTTGAATCGCACATGTCAACAGCACGTCACACCGCCATTCGCCAATCAGCACGTGGTAACTCACTCGCCAACCTGTAGCCCGGCCAGTATAATCCATTCACGGTTACTTCGCACTTTTCTGAAGCCCTACTTAAGTTATACTTCCTGGATAATCATCCGCCTCGTGCAAACTAAGCTTAATTAATTACACCAAACGACAACACACCGAATTCGTGCGCACTCACTTGTAATAATATTTTGCATGAAAACTATTTCTTACTAGGCGCTACCAACACACGCGTTTTCTCACTGTTTTTTTCCTAGTATTTATTATAAATTAATTATTATAATTTACAATTAAAAATAAATTAAACCACAATTTAACGAAAATTAAGATAATTTTTTGTTAACAGAGGTACAAAACGCTTGCGATACATGTCATATTTAGGAAATAACTAAACACGTTATACATGGGGTGATTTCTAAAATGTTTGATTCAAAAAGTTTAAGAAACCTCAAATAGACTATAGGGAATATTTTGCAGCACGCTCTACACAAACCTCATCCCAGAACCTCGTGCAGTTAGTCACCGAATGAGTACATACATACACATCAAACCGTGAGTGCAATATTTAATGCTAGTCTATATTATAATTGATTTCCTTATCACTGACGTTATACTACATACAGTTACTCGATCTACACTTGTTAGTTACTCATGTACGATAAAATTTTCCATTGCCATACATTCATGTTTTTCCAAATGTCCACTACTCACGGATTAAGTTCCACTTTCTCACACGGCCGAGTCGGCCGTGTTAGTAACTTCATTTGAACGACTTAATCTAAATTCCTTTACATATCACACTAATTAACAGGTATTTTTACATGTTGTAATTTATTTTAATCAGTCAATGTTAACTATGTCAAAAACAATACTGCAACTTTCATCCACACTCTACTAGATTGACAGTTTAGCTGCGTCTCAGGGCAATCCCCTTACGCTTATAGGGAAGGAATTCATGCAACGGGACATGCATCGCGGCAGAGAGGAATTGGGCAGCCATGGACAGCAATTTGTGCCATTACCTCCCTAAGTGTACTTAAAGCTAAGTTATTACTAGACGAGACCGGGAAAAACCGGCACAGACACCGTAAAAACCCAGTCGATAGGAAATAATTCAAAATTATTCATGCATTAAACAGAAATGCTACGGGAGAAAGAAGTTGGAACTCGTGCTTTGTTAGTAGAGATGAAAGACTAGTATAGAGAGAGCACTTCATTTTGTACACCCGACCCAGGGACACCGCAGCTTATATAGCTGAGCCGATCCGGCCCAGAAGGTTCTCCGTCCCCACGAGTCCTTCTGAGGGGGAAGGGGGAGCTACGACCACAAAGTTCGCGAAACGACTGCTTGAGTCATTCAGTCTTCCAGGGTCAGGAGCGGCATCAGTTCCGATAGTCTTATCGCGGCAGGCGTCGGTGTTCCATGGCGTCCAGTTAGTAACCCTGTATTCTATTCTCTACTTTCCGGTGATGCGCTTGGAGCATTGCCCTTCCATTTTCCCCCCTAGGGGGTGGTGGCAAGGGAATGGATACAGGGCGGTTGCATGTAACACTACATTTCACCACAGCTGCAGTGTATGCTCTGTGAAAAGTGCCTATGACTAATCCAAATTCGTCAACACTCCCAAAAGCACAATGGTACTCTCAGTGGCAAACAATAAGACTTCTTATAGAATTTGCAGAGTAGTATCCCTGATAACAGTCTTCCTAATGCATAGAACAAATTTATGGTAACGTGCCTTTAAATGCAACATAATTTTAAGTGCTCGATGCTTTGTGCCGCGTGAGCGAGTGGAAGTGAAGGACAGAGTACTTATATGAAAGCGGTGGCAAGTCAATGGAATGTTTTGATGGCAGGTGAGCGATAAACCAGGAACCGTGTATGTGTTACAAAAAGCGAGCAGACGCGATAATCCTTTTTGAGGCTGACACTGCTGTCCTTGGTTGTACTGAGATTCTGCGTTTATCTGAAGAATTTTCTAGTGGTTTATTGCCCTAGTTTCTGTCAGCATGGCTAGGGGTGAGTCACGGCTAGCAGACGGACAGTTTGACGGACCTCCGGGCCGGTTGTTGTTGAATGGATTAGTGACTGTAGTTTGAACGATAGACGACAAGTGAAGCCAGCCGCGAGAGAAGTGACCAGCGGAGGAAAATCTGTGAATGCAAGTATCGGCGCAACGTAGAGTCCGACCGGCAGGCTGGGCTATTGGACTGGATGCGTGAGTGAAAGACATTACAGATGATGGCAATAGACAGACATAGAGTGTGTTAATGAGTTTGAGTTAATTGACTATAACCAAACAACAACACAAATAAGGTAGTTGATTAGAGTTAAAATAGGCATTATATATTGCGCCCACTGAGAAATAACAAAATAATACTGGAGATAGATAAATCATTGCTGTGAATAATAGCTGTGTAAATAAATTATAATCAAATTTAGTTATTTTATTTGTATTAAGACCTCCATCCCTCACTAACTCAGATACGCCGCTCAGGGTCTTATAACGATATATTTAACTGTCGTTACGCATTAACACCATTCACTGAAGTTGGAAAAAAGGAATGTTTTTAAAGTTTAATTTAAAATTCCGGTTTCCTAAATATAACAACAATGAATTGCACAATGACTTCATTGTTAGCACTGAAATCTTCGAATATAAAAAAATACTTTCAAGTAATAGAACATGTTATTTGTTATAATTCCATTTATGGAAATAGCTGGAAAGTGTTCTTGTGGGAATGAAAGCAAAACAAAAATGAGTGTACTGAGAGCTGCGAACATCAATTTCACATACACTGGCACACTCACAGTCACTGAACATTTCAAATGCTCCCTCTGACAACATAACAGAAATACCTTTTGGAATTTAGCGTGCATGTCAACCACATAAATTTAGAAATTGTTAGTATCACTGTTTACATAAACAGTTTGAATATCATACGCTGTAAAATAAATATTTGTCCTTTCACAAACAATTGCTAAGATAATTCTGTAACCCTAGAAGTAGATTGAAGCAAATTTTACTACACGTTACTACGAAATGTGTAAAACTAAAAATGGATTTTAAAAAGGAAATACTGTTGAATATAAATTTATTACAAAATGGAGATAAAATAAATTGTAGATATTACAAAACGGTTTTTCATAAATATATAATTTTTTACTTGCAGTAATATGAGAACAATTTTGGTTAATTGTTACCAAAGAATTGTTACTAAAACGTATAGAAATTTTTACTCGGTATACTGAACCGTAAATACAAGCAAACACATTCCTGCAAGCCTGGTGTCTTTCCATTGCTAAGCCAGTTAATAAAACTTGCGTCAACGCATGCCTACTTCCCGCGGGTGATTCATTTTACAGTCCACGCGCGTTACTCCGTGGGTGTCTATTACATGTGCACCTGTGCCGCTGCACTTAAACCACAAACTGTGATTAATGTTACCCTCGTGCAGGACTGCACTCTTTTGGGTTGCACCTGTATTCATAAATCCTCGTAGATTACGGTATTCAGGGTTACCTCACGAGGCAACCTTTCTATCAGTTTTAACTTGCTGATTAACAACGTGCCATTCGGACACCGACTGCGTTTTCGCGTCGTTAAATTTTATCAAACGTCGGAGTTATTAACGACCCAATAAGTTTCACGGAACATAGGTACTAGTTGTTGGCCGTGTCAGAATGTTTAGCGGCGGTACAACGACATCCAGCAGTACACGCTTAAGATATTTATATTTTTGTTTAGGTATATGTTAATGTCGCATGCAGCCGCTCTGCGTTCTTTACCTTGCCCGACCCTTTGTGTGTGCGATGCTCAATTCTGGAAGACCATAATAGATACCTGTAGAAGCGCGTGCAGAATTACTAACGAGCCGCCGTATGTTATCGGCTGTGTGCCACAAAAGTCTATCGGGACTCGTGTCATTCCCGTCCTTGGAATATTACATGTCTTGGAATAGCCGCTTCAGGAATTTTCCGGTCGACACCCCGCCTCCTCTTCAACGCAACTTTGTGGGTACGAAGAACATTCTGGGCCAGGCCGACTGAGTTATATAAGCCGCACCGTGCCTCTGTGCCGAGAGCCAGCAGTCTCGTACGGCCGTTAACGCCGGGCGTGTGATGCCACCGGAGCGACGAGCGAGTAAAGTATGCGAGCACCTGGAGAGTACACTCTAAGAAATTATTTAGAAATTTACCATACGAATGTATACACTTATTGAGAAAGGGGGAGTGGTAATTTTTGTCCCCTATACATTCACTGTAGAGTTTGTAATTAATGCTGAGGGAAGTTCCCAACTTTGTATAGTAACGACACTGAACATTCCCATTTTTGCACCTTGACGTGGTGTATTGTTTACATACAGAGTGTAGGTTAAAAACTTCCATTTCTGTTCAGGAAGTTAACCAGAAAATTTTGTACAGTGTAGAGAGAGAGAAGGAGAGATAGATAGATAGATAGAGAGTGAGAGGGAGGGAGAGATAGATAGATAGATAGATAGAGAGAGAGAGAGAGAGAGAGAGAGAGAGAGAGAGAGAGAGAGAAAAGACACACACCCGCTGTACTGAGGTAAAATATGACTCGATGAATGAGTGGCAGACATTTGGAATGGTGTTAATGTAAGACAGTGGAGATTTTGATCGCTTATGTATAAGTATTAAGGCTCAACCTCGCGCCTTTTGCAGAAAGTTTCCGTTTTCGCATTATAATTTCAGTTTCACAGATATCACTGAAATTTTTTATTATAGAAAATTTTCAATTCATTAGTTTTTTTATATATATATTTTTTGTGCGTAATTTTAATTGTCTGTTATCTGCTTGCTGTAATAGGCAAAGAAAATATTTACATTTTATCAATAAATCCTTGCCTTATTGCAAGCAAGAAATAACAAACTGTGATAGTTAGATGCAGTAGTATTAAATAACTAGTAAGTTGTAAATTTTCTATAATCAAAAATTTCCAATAATACCTCCGAAATAAACTATGACACGAAAACGAAGAATTTCTGCAAAATAGGCGATAAAGACGATAATTAGAATTGAAATTGGCATTAAATATTGTGCTCACTGATTGTATAATATGTGTATAGGCTGTTCACGGTAAAGTGAGCACTTTTTAAGGCCCTCCCAAAAGTCATTAACCCCTAATAAATTTATTTTATTGCAGCCTCAGACGTTAACTTTTGAGAGTGATTAAATGTGTACACTGTGCAATTGATAGTTGTGAATGTTTAATAACATTGCAAATTTATAAGAGATTAAATTTATCTATTTTATTTTCATTAAAACCTACATACCTCACGAACTCGGATATGTCCCTAGCAAACCGCATAGCAAGATTTGTGTATACAATTTTCGTCACAACTCGTCATTAGAGTTCATTTTCCATAATAAAGCTGCGCTCACAACCATCCGTCGCATCTGTCAGTCGCCCGCCCGTCAGTCAATCATCCGTCTGTTTTTTCATCTGTCAGTTGAGAGCGACTCACAACAGTCCGTTGTCCGTCAATCCCTCTGTACGGCAAAATTTTAGAGTGACAACATAACATCGTGATCTTTCTTTAGTTGAGGTATATTTTGGCAGAGAAAGTATTTGGCGGAAATAATTTCTTTACGCGATAAGAATTTTAGACTAAATTATTGTTTACACTTCATATTCCTGACTTTACCACCAAAGATAGGGAATATACACAAATCCACAGCTTAAAATTTTATTTCAAATAAGCTGCCATGCGATCGGTTGAAGATCACGTGACCGCCTGACGGACGGGTGACTGACGGATGTGGCGTGTGCCCTCAAAACAAAATGTTTCGAGGCAAATCCACAGCCATAGTTCGCGGCGCTATTCAGTTACCTCATGCATACGGCGTCTCATGCCTGGACCCACAACAAACACCGGGGATCCAGAGTCGATAAATACACAGAGACGAAATTGTGGCTGTTCTTCTTATGTGAGAGTGCCCATTGTCCGATTAGCTGCTAAGGATCTGGCAGCGGGCTTTGCGTCTGATTGGCTGCAACATATTGCGTAAGGTTCCCTATTGGCTGTGGTGCCGGCTGGCGAGTAAATTATCCAGGCACTGATTGGCGAACGGTGTTCCAACACGTTGTTGGCCAGTGACGCCATCTTTCTGGTGCGTGCGTCTGGAGCACGCGGTGTAGGTATAAGAAGCGGTTTGACCTCTGTAATCGTAAGTTCTCTGTGCTGGGGACTAGTCACTAACCAATGAACATAGAGTGTCCCCTGCTCATTTCCTGTATTCAACAAGCAGGGGGTCCCCCCCCCCTCCCCGCAAAGTCACCCATGCAGTGTGAAGTTTTTCTCGAGATAACCGCTTTTTACTTTCGTCTGCAAACAAATTCATATTAGCCAAGTCAAAACCTTGTTCATCCAATCACGATGGAATAAATTAGCTAGAGTGTTTAGAAGATATGTTGGCTCAAAATATTTCCGTGATTTTCCATCACCTCAAGCCAACAGTTGTCCTTAACTGCTATACAGACTGACACGGTATCCTGGATTAAAATTGAAATAAAATTCCGTTCTGCGAAATGTTGCTCGTACAGTATGGAAATACTGCATGGTGGATAGAACATTCCTTGAACCTTTCAGACAAGCGCCAATAAGCGTTTCAAGGTGTTGTAAAAATAAGCATATTTTTTTTTTTTTTGGTGGGTGTTGCACTCAAACCGTCACAGTATTTGTTTTGTTGCCACAGCCAATGAGTTGTAGGCTTTGTGTTCGACTGTAGTGATATGAACCATTGATAACGTGGAGCGGTATTGCCGTTTGCGTATCAGTTATACCCACACAGAAAGTCATTGGGAGAGACTCGCAAAGCTCGCGTTATTATTTGGCATCAGGCTAAACTTCATAGTGCTGTATATACTCGGACCGGAGTCGTTTCTCCATTGGCTGCTGCACTGATGTGAAGCAACTTCCTTTCTGACTTAACTGCACCTGATTGGACTTCACAATTGAGAAGTGTTCATTTACTGGCGCAAAGTTAGGTAGATCGTAACAAAGAAATTGGGGTCCAATGGCGAGCTTATTGCGTAGGTACATGTGTTTGAATTTTAACATGTCCCTAAATAATAACGCGAATTCCGCAGGTCTCTGGTCGTTGGGCGTCGAGCCACACAGAGGAGAGTGTACAGAAACATAATGGCGTGCCGGTTGCTTTGGCGTAAGCGGACTCGGTTCCCATATCGGCTGCCTAAAGCTGCGGAAACATGCCTTGGGTCTGATTTTTATTGCGCGTTATGTAATATCCCCTGTTTATCGGGCTGCCGCCTGGCAAGTTAGGCTGGATTTACAATGCCACGACGAGGTCGTCACGACAGTCAGACACGACGTTACAGCCCGACCATTTCCGTCACCAAAATTAGTTCACTGTTTACAATACCCCGACAGTTTCCTTCCGACAAGTGTTGCGTGGCTTTCGGAAAAATCCCAGAGCCGTCACTAGCTTGCTATGAAGTGTAAGGAAATCACAGATCATTGTACAGTATTTTGTTTTGATAACTTTGTAAACGAAGTATTTTTTTGGATATTGGAGCAGTTAATTTTTCACGAATATTTATTTTCGTCAATTCATTAGCTTTCTGTTACAAGAAAACCAGGATGTAAACGAAAAAAAAACATATGTTTAATGCGTAACTTACCACAGTAATGAAATCTGCATGACATTTTGTTTTGTAAGGTTATGTTTCTGTTTTTTTTTTTTTACTGCCAAGCGAGGCCGACCCGACTGGTTCGACGCCCTACGAAAGTAGGGTGTACCTGTCCCCAGATGTGACATCGTAAGCACTGTCTTAATTGTAAGTATACAAGTACACGAATATGTATACTTCTCGCGTACTTGCGATATATGTGCCGAAATTTTGACATAATCATTTTATTTCGGTATAAGTGGGGCAATACTATTACTTCGTAGCAAAGCATTTTAAACACAGTTAATAATTATCGCCGGGTTTACCTTAAAAAAAAAAAACTAAACAATAAATTATAACTTGCCCTATGTTCGTAAAACGAGCAATCAAAATGTCAAACTAACGTGGAATCACCGATACAATAACTGTTACGTAAACAAAAATGAAATATTATTAAATCCTTGAAATAACCATGTCACTTTCGGCAATTTACTATCAAGTTATTCTTAGCAATACGCAGTCACTAAAAGTAATTAGCTGGCTAACAGTTGTAGCCGAAGCCAACAAGACTTCTTTTCCTAATTCATCAAGTTTGTTGCCAAGGGAAAGAAAGTATGCTAGTATGCAAGTACACCAGCATATACCTGAATTCAGAAACGGCCTTAGTCTCCAGGAGCGAGTGAAGTGAGTGAAGATATTTGGATGGCTCTAAAGCAGTGGTTTCAAAAGTGCTCATTTTACCGTGAACAGCGTATAACCAGAAAATTATTTATGAAACAGTTAGTTTATCCACGCGGCTAAAAAATATTCTTTCAAACATCAAGAATTAGCATCAGATGTCTGTAACACACAGCAACACTTAAAAATATACTAATTTTATATAAACTTTTCACACTTTCAAGTCGGCTTACCAATTTTACAGACAAGCTAGACGTTAGTCACCTATATCCATACCGCTGCAGGGACATTATGTTCTATTGGTCCCTATTGTCACTCAACGCCATTCCATTGGTCAAAACGACACCAGTATACCCGTATTGGCTGGCTGCCAACCAGTGGAGTGTCGAGTTTACCGTTTTACAGCCAACATTTTCTTTCGTATGTAACACGATGTAGTACATCCCATCGAGGTGATTCCAACAACTATACAAAAATCGGTCTTTTTTTTTTACGAAGATAGTTGTTGATGCTGTATTAGTTCTTATTAAAAACCCTTATGAAATATGGAATTGATGTAAGTATATCCAGACCAGTTTTGTTTTATATGTAGAAAGAAATATTCAAACAAGTTTGTCCCGAATTACACTCGGGTATAGTGTCTCTGTACAAGAAATAGCCATGTTATACCAAAAACGTTATATGATAGATGCAAGTGACGGGTTAGATTCGTCGACTTTTTATCTCTCTGACTCGGGTTCTAAACTTGATAAATATAAAATATTTTAACTTTTTTTAAATGTCTTTCTTATACACAGTAGAACACCCACGTAAGGAAAATTAAAGATTTTTCATTATGTCTCTTTTTTTTTTAACTGGAACTAATATGGAAATATACTGAGAGGTTCGCGAATTCACGGGAATTTTGTGAAAATTTAGGGCAGGTATGTTTTTTTTTTTTTTAATCAATATGTCTGTTATTTTACGGAAAGTTCCCGGATACTCCTGTATACATTTTTACCAGCACTTCTCCGTATAACCAAGGAAAGCATTATTAACACTGTATTTCACCTGGCGCCGAATGCACAACGGCGTCCTGCAATGTCACTCGCAATACCACTATTCCGTTAGCTTGGTTCGGCTGGAGTTCGCGATATAATAAGCTACTTCCGTTCTGTATTAAGGGTCCTATGTACTGAACAGTTTTATGTGAAATCGTTGTTTGCGCGTAGACGCGTGTCTCGGTAAATAAATGTTCTGCAAATACGACTGTTTGTCAGAAAAGACAAAAAACCATTATCTATGCCCCTATTTTTTTACTTTTGTCACATTAAGTGTATTAATGGAGAAAAAAAATCGTAAAAGTGGTCAAATATCGCGTTCTTAAAGGTTGCCTATGAAGTTTCTTTAAGCGGTAAGAGAGAAGTACGATTATACGGGTGTAGTTTAATCTGTGTACCAATGGCTAAAGTTACATAAACATACGTGTTTTTGAATCCTAGCTTCTCCTTAAATGAATCCGCGAATTCTTCAGATCTCTGTAGGTATAATCCATTCACGGTTACTTCTACACTTTTCTGAAGCCCTGCTAGAGTTCTACTTGCTGGATATCACCCCCCCCCCCCCCACTCACATACAAATAAAGCTTAGCCAAGTCTAGAAAATTACACCAAAGGACAGTGTGCACAGAATTCGTGCGCACTCAGTTGTAAGGAATGATGTTATGCATGTGATATATTTTTTCCTATGCCCTACAAACACACATATTTTCTCACTGTTTTTCCTCGTATTTATTATAAATAAATTATTATAATTTACAAATTAAAATACAGACAAAACTTCAATTGAATGAAAAATAATATACTTTCATGTTAACAGATGTAGCTATAAAACGTCTGTGATGCATGGCATGTTCAAGAAGCAACTAAGCACGTCTCACACGGTGTGATTTTCAATGGTTTTGTTACAAAAGTGTGAAGAAACCGCGAAAAGACTATATCACGTCTGATTCTCGGTGGAAAACAGGAAGTATTCAGTAACAGACAAATTCATTTTAGGACAAGCTAGACTCCAAACTCCAAAAAAAAAAAAAACTTCCTTCTTCAAATAGATTGCAGTTTATAGGCCAAGCCCAGGACGAATTACAGTCTATAACTAATCCGCAAGAAAACCAAGATTAAATCCTGTGCTACCTAGTTTTGGGATAAAACTATATCATCGGCCAATGAGCAACTGATTGTGGCTTGAGTACAGACATGCTTGTGGAGTATAGTCTGTTGGCGAATGAATCCGCTAAATTGCTGCGTCCCTAAAGATAAGACATTTTCCTACTCCGTTAAAGATTGCTGTCGGACAGTGCACGTACATTTTCGTATGTCCAAGTTTCGTAATTCTGACGTTTATCCCCTGTTTCAATTGCAATCCACGTGGAGTAGGTGGTGGGCACAAATTTTTGGGACATGCTGTATTTTCAATCGTCACGCCCGGAAAACACTGCGATACTACGTTTTGTAACCTGGAACCTGGAAAAGAAGTTACTGAAAAACTATTGGTTTTTTTTTATCACCAGTCGACTTCTCGGTCAAGGTATTGTTTAATGATCGGGAGCGGATTTTTTTAATTTTTTTTATTTGTCGTCGCAAGACGACAAAAGGCGTAAGTAATAATTCCTTATGGCTTTGAACTTGACAAACAGCAAAGCGGTCACTTCGCCTTTCTCCAATTCCAAGGTCACCCGGAACCTCGACGAGGGAGGGGGAGGGTGAATTGTTGGTGGGGGACGGCGGGGTAGAGATCTAACTGCGCCTCAGCGTCACGGGAAAAACGAGCCTCCCTTTAAAAGAATAAAACAAAAAACGACGACGCGAAAAAAAGAGTTTGTTGCTGCCAAGGACACATCGCCGTTTAGTTGGTAACAGAGAAGGAACGGAACGAAGACGTGAGCGGGAGAGAAAATGCTAGAAGTTGTTGGCACGTCGCGAGCGGAAGGAGGGGAGGGTATTGGAGCTCGGAATAAACACTGCTCACAGACTGCTTTTATTATTATTTTTGTTGCACGTCGGCGGGATATTTTATTGCGTTCTGCCCCCCCCCCCCCCACCTTCAGCGATGCGAGCGCTGTGCGCTCCGATGCAACTCTGCAAGAGCGCAACGAGAAAAGCTAGAATCGAAATTCTTAGAAACGTGAAACTGCCTGGAACGAGAAGAGTTCTTCAAGTACAGGCTATTCACGATAAAGTAAGTACTTTTGGAAGACATCTCATTTGGAATAACAGTCAATTAATATATTTTATTTTATCCTTTGACGTTAACTTCCGAGTTCGGTGGAATCTACACGCTGTGTTTATCACTTACGTGGCAATATTTGTTTAAAAAGTTGGTCGAAGGACAACAAAAAGGCTGAAATAAAAAGCAACTAGGACCTCAAAAGTGCTCACTTTACCGTGAACAGCCTATAGCACACTGGATTCGACGCGAAGTCTCGCAAATGTGTGCGTGTGTGTGTGTGTGTGTCATAATTCCTCGCGGTGGGGTGTGGGAACAGATATTTCGCCATCGACGAAGCTACTGCGAAGCGAAGTTCTGATGCGTCAGATTAATTTGTCGCGAGGATCCGGCAATTTTTTTTTTGCAAAGAAAACTACATAGTATTGCATTTGCAAGGTTTTCTTTTTCAACGACAACATGACTACTTCTTGTGTTAGAAGTTCAGTATAAAACTTTTCAGACCCTACTAGAGCTCGCAGTATGTTTCTATAAAATAATTTTTTTTTTTTTTGTTGCCCTCCCACTTTCATCTCATGAAAGTAGCATAGAGTTGATACACTTTCCGCTCCCCGCTCATACCCAGGGCCACCTGTTTTTCGCGAAAAGATTTACGCGAAGACTAGACTACAATATCCGATAGCATAATTGAATTTTTGCCTTGGTTATTGGTAATGACGTGAAAAATTCGTGATTTCAATCACCTACGGGTTTGACTTTCCACTAATATGCTGATATCAACTGCGCATTGGTTGCCTGCTGTCACAGTGGAAGGCGACGATTGGCCCAGCGTTTTCCAGGAGGTGTTAAACGCCACGTGAACCAATGGCTAAAGTTATATAAACACAAGTGTTTTAAATTCTAGCTTGTCCTTAAATGAATCCGCGAATTCTTCAGGTCTCTAGTTATTGGCCACGTGTCCATGTCGGCAGACGGTTCCTTACCTGACTGGGCCAAACAGAATTGAGTGACTCGACACTGAATGTCCGTGATTAGCCTGCAAACACCTACAACGCGTGACAGTTAAAATCACCCAGTCACCAAAATGGATTTGAGCTCTAATGTTTTGGAAAACAAGTAGTCCTGAAATTTTTTCGCGAAAAAACAGGTGGCCCCTACTCACAGAGTGGTTAAGAATGCAGAGGTAAAACAGCCCATTTAACGCCAACTCCTGCCGCACGCGCCAGCAAAATGGCGCCACCGGCAAGTAACAAGTCGGAATATCATTCGCCAATCAGCGCCTCGTGAGATACTTCACCCTGCGGCCGCCCAGCCAGTAGAGGATCTTCCGCAGCTCACAGTAGCCAATAAGACCCAAGGCCAGGGCTGTCAACAAGTTTCTATGAAATTTCTGTAATCAAACTTCAAAATTTCCGTACGCATAATAATTCGATAAAAAAAATTGTTTTGGCTGTGTTGGATAAACGGCCGTTTGTTTTGCGTCGATACATCTACGTTGACGCGCTAGGACGCCTTGATGTTTATTTTACATTCCCGGCACCGCTTCACTCGATCATATGGAGTTGCATGGGTATCACTGGATTACTTTTAAGGTGCTCTTTCCAACCGTATACGAGTTCTGTATTTCGACTTGGCTTTTTGACGAATATAGGCCAAAATTGTGTTAAGTTTTCTTAATTTTTTACATTAAACTCATACAACTTCACCATAACCACCCCACACAAATGTTTTTACGCACGCAATCGATTTATCTTGATGATAGCTGTCGATTAATACTCAAACGACCGTCGTAGCTTCTCCTAGTCAAAACTGATATTACGCGGAAGTTATGAGACGCGGCGAAACGAACTCAAAATTGCGCCCCCTCCCCTCCCCCTAACCCTCACAATGTTTCGCAGGCCACACTCAACGTAACATATTCTTTGATCCTTTGGCAATCGAGTGGTGTTATTGAATTTTGAATGTGGACGATAGATTCGGAGCTGCAATGTTAAACTCTATTCCCTGATTTTGTTATCATCGGATTTTCTGGACTGCCTCCCACTGTGGTTGCAAATTTAGAGATGTATTCACGTCAAAAATTGGGAAGAAGCCTTCAACAAAATATAAATTTACTCATTAATGTCTTCACCAACGAGAGACAGTGCAAAACACTTTATATGCATACAAGAGCGTACTGTTTTTACATAGTAAGAGTTTTTTTTTGTTAAATATTGAATTTACGGATGATTTGTGAAACTATAATACACGGTATCCATGAATTAAAAAAAAAAAATACATTAAAAATTTTCCTTCCAAGTTTTAGAGCATAGAACAAAACTTTTCTGACATTAAGCAACGTGGTTCTTCAAAGTACCAAATTCCCGTTTAATTTCACTACTGCAAATAGTACTGTAAAACCAAAACGAAAATATGAGCAACCCAACTTTCTAATTAATTCCTGAGGAGTTTACAAATAATATCGTACTTACTGACTCAAGGAGAACAAATTTTCACATCGTGATATCGGTTAAATATATATATATATATATATATATATATATATATCTTTGTCATGAGCCGCATAAGAAAAGACACCTACTTTTACAAACTGCCATACTCTTAGTGTACCAACCATACAACCGTATATTTAGGTATATCTTTACTTGAATAATTACATTTGCGTTCGTGTACGTGTTGGCGACGCTGCCCAAGGGGTACAGCTAAAGTCGCGCACCGCCAATCGGCGAATGAGGAACAGCGAATCAATTTTACATCTGTATAAAGGCTGTTGGCTGTAAAGTGAGCATTTTTGAAAACACCTTCTTATGACCCACTTGTTTACACATAGTGTATTCTTCCATCATATGAAGAATTAACATTGGCATGAACCTGATCACTTTAAGTATGCGCCAGTCCAAGCTGTGAAATTATTGGAAAAGTTAATATTTCACTAATGTTCTAATTCTCTACACTTGTACGCATTTAAAAAAAGCAAAGTAAATGATTTCAGTGTTTACAAATGCTTATCTAACAGTTTTAATTTAATGTTAAAGTATGGAACTAGTTTTCCTCCTTTGTTACCAACTTTACTGGGCGCATGTCAGTCGTTGCGCCTGTCAAAACATATGCAGGTAAGGGCAGTGACATGTTTCTAATGTTCATTTCTAAAGTGCTCGCTTTACTGTGAAGAGCGTATACGTATAGGCTGTTCACGGTAAGTGAGCACTTTTGAGACCCTAAATTTTTTTTTTCTTTTCTGCAATTTTTCATCCTTTAACCACCATTTGAAATAAATATTGCCATGTAAGTAAACACAGTGTCTAAGTTCCACCCCACTAGGAAATTAACGTCTAAGGCTAAAATAGAATATGTTTATTGACTATTATTCCAAATGAGAGGGCTTTCAAAAGTGCTCACTAAACCGTGAAGTGCTTATACGTATAGGCAGTTCACTGTAAAGGGAGCACTTTTGAATGCCATCTCATTTGGAATAATGGTCAATAAATATATTTTATTGTAGTCTTAGGCGTTAACTCCCTAGTGCGGTGGGTTATAAACACTGTGTTTATTACTTACATGACAATATTTATTTAAAAAAGGGTGGTTATTGGATAAAAAAAATTGCACAGCGGAAGATATAAGTAGGGATTCAAAAGTGCTCACTTTACCGTGAACAGCCTATAACTACTGTGCGCAGCTACTGTCCAGGCGGGCGGCGACCGCACGAGGGGACGTAACTCTCAGCTGGTTGGTTGGCGGCCAAGGCGAGGGACGGGGTGGTTATCTCATGCTGCCTGCCAACGCGCAGATCCCTCTCACCTTGCCTTCATTCCTTCCTCCATGAGGCTACCCCCCCCCCCCCCACTAATTCGCCCTGACTCCAGGGGGTTATATCCCTTCCCTCCCACAGGCGCCCACTCCAGGGCGATATTCCGCTGAGGATTACGGACAGACGCCTAAAGCTTCTTTACACGATAGAAAACTTAAGCACTTGACTTTATGTTTTCTTTCCTCTGACGAAACCACCAACAAAACACAATTGTAAAGTCAGAGTTCAGACACTTGAACATCGGATCTGTGAGCTTCGTAAAACTGTGATTCTTGCTATGGAAATAATTATGACATTATCCAGGATTGTATTTTACGTAACTTTTATTTAAAATAGGCTTAAAATTTATATTAAAAGTTTATTTTAATACAAAAACTCATTTGTTTACTTTATTAAGATATGTAAATTCATATATTGCCCCTTCACGTTATATATTGGTTTGCCATTTATTTAATTTAAGAGGAGCTTTATTTTATGTACCGAGATTAAGATCGCCCTACAATAAAATAATGCACTTTCCACATAACCTCTGTTCGATTCTCGCAAAATGGCTGCTTGATTTTGACTTTAAATTTAACTTTTCGAAATCGTAAAGTCAAGGGTGCTTGACTTTACCTTTGGCAGTTACAATGTGGCAAGTTTTTTAAGAGACAACATATCGGAAAGCAAACATAATGTCAAATCGTAAAGTCAAATGTTAAGGTTTTCAATTGTGTAAGGGCCTTTAGTACTCGACGGTGTCAAATTCCCCCCCCCCCCCCGGTTATTCTGCATGGTCTCTTTCAGTTCCAGTGCGATGGTTCGCGGTGTCTGAGCGGTTAACCTGATCGCCTCCCGCCGAGGCGAACCGGGTTCAATCCCCGACCGGGTAACTCCCGGATTTTCGCATGAGGGATTCGCGCCGGACGATAGATACCGCTGGTCGGTGGGTTTTCTCGGGGATCTCCCGTTTCCTCCGTCAATTCCTTTCGGCCCTGCTCCATTCCCACCTCAGTCACCCTTATGGACCCCAAGACCTCGCTGTTTAGAGCCACCCAAATCTCTTCGCTCAGTTTCAGTGCACAACAATCGTGTATATAACACGCATGAAGTTTAAAAGGTTCATTTATCTCAACCGCGCATGCTGCAAAAACTCGCAAATCTGCACAGAGCTGCAGAGAACAGTGCGACAGTCGGGTGTAACATGATTGCAGATATTATTTTTGTGCACTTTGTGCGGCACCACTTGCACTAGCTTTTGAGGAGTCGTATTTGGTACTGTAAAACAATAATGGCGTGTTTTCGCAGTTGGGCTTATTTGTTTGGTTTGATAAAGAATGTCAACATGACATTAAAGATTAGCGTTCCTCACTCTGTCACGTAGATGGCTTATAAATGTGTGCAATGGCACGAAGCAGAAACTAAAACCTGAAAGCATTGCGTTATTTCGGTGTATCCCAGATAATTAATGCAATGAACATATTCACGAACAATTAAACAATCGAGGGTATTTATAAGTACAGTATTACATAATTTAAAAAAATTCATCTTCTTCGCTTGAACTGATTTCTAGTTCATCTAGCATTTCGTTCATGTCGCCAAAAGTTACGAATCCTGCATAAACGCCGCTTCAGTTAATTCTGCTAGCACACTCAGACACAGACAAAGAATTTTGGTGTAATTGCGCAGTACAGATCTGCACAATACTTCCCTGCACTGCATTGCCTAGACTATGGTTGAATGAAACGAAGTAAATGTTTGGCCGTTACTGTAAATAGCGAGGTCCGGTGCCCAACGGTCTCCTACGCAGGCAACTTAGGCCTATTTGTAAAGCGTGCTACTGCTAAGGGTTATAACGATTAATTGAACAATTTTGTAGCTAACCTTTGAAAAGTATATCTACCCCTACCTGGATATGTTTTAACACATTGAGGACTATGCCCGAGTCTGTCTCGGCCAACGGCCATATGACACACTTCTTTGCATTTGAAGACAGAACTCGCATGGATATGCTTCCGTTGCTTCTCTAGATTTTACGTTAACCTATCATGAACACTGCACCACATCAGTAGTAATTTTACGTTAACCTATCATGGACACTGCACCACATCAGTAGTAATTTTACGTTAACCTATCATGGACACTGCACCACATCAGTAGTAATTTTACGTTAACCTATCATGAACACTGCACCACATCAGTAGTAATATTTATGAATGAAAATTTTAATTTTTATTCAGTTATAATAACGCACTGGCTAGATTGCATAGCGTGTTACATATGACAAGTCACTGTGATTGTGATACAGTCAAATCGCAAATTCATTAACTAGCAGATATCAAATAATGAAACTTGTCAATATGGTAAGCCCGTTTGGTGTAATTTCCACCAATAAGAAGCTGGTAAGTGGAAACACACAGGCCAATAGAGTCGGTACTCCTGTAGTGTATTATATATATACAAATCACGTCGTGACTGCTAGGAAATATGTTCAGACCTCAAAGAGTTAACCAGTACACAAATGTGCTTGCGTCCGGTAAAGTTGGTAAGGACGGAGTGAAAGTAGTTCCATGTGCTAATGTTGAATTAATATTATTAGGTGACAATTTATAAAAACCAAAACTGAAGTTATTTCTTTTGTGTTCTTTTAATGCATACATAAAAGTTTAGTACAATAAAATCTATAAAATAATTTTCATAATAATTTTCTAGTTTTACTTGACCGACGTATGAACAAAGTTATTAGGTTTATGGCAATGTTAATGTTACATGTGGTGGAAGAATACACACTAAACGTACAAGTAGATTCTAAGCAGGGTTTCCAAAAGTACTCAGTTTACCTTAAACATCCTATACAGTTTACGACGTGGTTGTGTCTCTGCCGCCGAACACAAATCCAACAGCTCAATAATACCTATTTCCGCGAATTTCGCTAATTTTATTCAGTGACTAGTTGGCCTTCAAGAATGTACAGTATACTCGCGTGTTCCTCTCATGATCGTTATAACATCAATTCGGACATGCACACTGGACGTTTCTACAACCTGTAATAAAAGAGGAGAAATGTCGTGACCGCATTACGATGTTATGGGCAAGCCCTTGATGTGGCGCCTGTATGAACGCACCAGCACACCTCCAAGGCGAGCGAGGTCGCGGAAGCGAAGCGCAGCCGCGACAATCAGGACACGAGCCGCAGGAGCTGCTAGCAAACAAACGGAGTAATTTGTAAACCAAGCAGTATACAACGAAGCCAAGGAGTTAAGCTCGAGTCTGGCTACTACGTCCAGCCGACGACGGGGCAACATGTACCAGCTGATGGGGTTTCGTCCTCCGTAGTCGTAATAGCAATCAACCTTCGGCAACGCAAATGTAATGCAGTTCCAGCAGAAGGCAGAAGGACTCTTAGTTCTATGCGTGCGTAATGGTATATTAGATAATATATAAATACTTGCAGGAATAGAGTAATTTAACGTAACACGCTCCTCCGGTGCAGTTTAAGGTATTCACGTAAAATGTAAAGTGCTGTAATTTATAATGTAACAGGATGTAATCTTTTATTGGTTCTAATTATATTGACGGAGTGAAATAGTATTGTGTTCTGCATCAGAGTTACATTTCCCCACATAGTTTGTGCGACCCCCATAAGGGGCCGACATAACATAACAACGTGCAGTCAAGTACAATAAAAAAACGAGCGGCTAACGAATAAACATTTGTAGCCCAAGCACGTGAATGACTGAGAAGCTTTGGAAAATGCTAAAGTAATACGCGGAATTCACATACCTCTATTTATTGGTTGGGATTAAGATAGATATGCAGGTATAATCCATTCACGGTTACTTCACATTTTTCTGAAGCCCTGCTAAAGTTCTACTTCACGGGTATTCCTCCGCCTCATGCTTACAAAGCTGAACCGAGTCTATAAGATCACTCCAAAGGGACTGTGCACAGTATTCGTGCGCACTCAGTGTAATAGAATTTCGCATAAGAACTATTTCTTACTAGGCATTACCAACACACCTATTTTCTTACTGTTTTATCTACATTAATCATAAATGAACTATTGTATTTTACGGATAATTTAAAAAATAATAATTTAATAAAAAATAACGTACCATTATGATAACGGATGTATACAATGCTTGTGATACATACAATATTTAGGGAATAACCAAGAATGTCGTTAATGTTTTTTTTTTTTAAGTTTTATTCAAAAAGTGTGAAGAAACTGAGAATAGACTATAGGGCTTAACATCTCTCGACCGCGAGGTCAACAGAGACTGGGTTGTGAAACAGGAACAAGTAATTTTTCAACTTAATCACAGCCCGTATCGAAAAATGCCTTACTTGCAAACCTTAAATTAAAGTGAGCCTGAATCTGGGAAACTTATACTAACACAACTGGGCTTGTATTACTTAGTTCGTAAGCTTTGATATGTCCTGCATTGCACTGAATAAAAATTGTTACTCTTTTATAGTTTAATCATGGGTCTCCGCCAAAACACTTTCGATCTTGCCCAGACATTCGCGGCATACATCCAATATGTCCCTGGTGTAATTTTGAATATCAATTTTCATGGCGAGGAGGGAAATTAAGGTCGTGAATGTTTGTCATATATCCTTCTACGTTTTTCAGATGCTTTTTATTTTGTGCAGATGCCACATTCAATCTGCCGATAATTTGCCTTTGAACACTCGTTACATGCTCGTCCATGGCCACCATATCACGGACGATCTCCGTCTTTGTACGCTCCATTTTCGCCTCGAGCTCGGACAGGTAGTTCTGAAAGAATGTGCTTTGTTCGGTCAACATATTGCGCAATTTTGTGATGATGCCATTACCAGTTTCGAGGAAGAAATGTTTACTAGCTGCGTCCTCGGACCGTAAAGGTTCGCGAAAATTTAAAATTATCATTCCACCAGCAAAGCAGGTTCCATCGTTTCTTGGTACGAGCCAACCTCTATCTTCATCTTTGTCAAGATGCAGTTTGAGGCTACTTTGCCCGAATTTAGATATGCTGTAACTCATTCTTGACGGCCGACGATGAACTGATCGAATCCCAGTCAGTACTTCCCGTTGTACAGGAGACAGTCCTTAACGATAGTCAAAAATCTGTGTTTGTCTTTCCAGCACCAGGTACACAGACTCTTGAGATCCGATAGTAACATGTCCGTATCGCTGTGATAATCGTAAGATTGCCGCAAATTCATATCGCCAATGCGAAACTGAACCAACATGTTTACATTGTCGGATATCAGCTTTTCGGGTATGGGCAAATAAGTCTGGCCGAAGTACACACAGCCCATCTTGAATACAAGTTTGTTTTTCCCAGGGAATGTCATCAAAGACAAATATCGAATTTGGCAGTGCACTCGGTGGTACTCCGGCTTCATTATCACTGCAAAAGAAATAACACACACCATCCTCAGCCTGCAGTACATGTGGCAGTGGTTGGTATTTCAATTCCTGGAGCGATTTTTAATTTAGGCACACATTCTCGAACCGAAAGGCCATTATTTTCTTGCAGTAGGCTCAGTAGAATGCATGTTTTCCTGCAATTTGATGGCCCTGTGATGATGTAGCGTTCTGTATTCAGAAATAGGCTTCCAAGTCGCGATTCGTGGGAGATAGCTTCATCTTAAGCATGAATGCATATGGGTAGAGTAACACCTTGCTTAATAATATGTACGTTACCAATACTATCTTGCCATGCAAACTGTGGGGTTAAGTGCAGTGCTGTGGTGCATGCATTGCTAACTGTGGTGCATGAGGTGCTAACTGTGGTGCTAACTGCAGTGCAGGCAGTGCTGACTGTGGTGCATGTGATGCTAACTGTGGTGCTGATAGTAGATGCAGAGAATTAGTGTTACAAGTTTTAGACCGTCTCTTCAAAATATCACTCCGGCTAAAATGCCTCTGGCAGATTTTGCATTTAAAAGTCACATTTGAACTTTTTCATTCTGTAAGTTCATGTCGACTCATGCTGCGCAGATCTGAAAATTCTTTACTGCAGAAGTGGCATTGCAGATGCAGCATTAGCATTTTGCATCGATATCGTTCCAAATCTAAAATGAAACTGAAACAAAATGAAGTATAAAATAAGTATATTTAAACTTTTCTTGCCCAATTCATAACGATGCCTCGAAGAGGTAAGACCGTAGGTGGAAGCAATGTCGTTAATATGCTGATCAATAATCTACCATTCGAGCTGCACATTTCTGGATACAGGTTCTGCGGTCCAGGGACAAAGTTAGCTAAATGCTGTCATGTGGTGACATTGGTATCAGTACACTGTACGAAGTGTGCAAGCAGCACATCATCGCCTATTCTCAGCGCAAGGATAGGCAAGCCAGGCACCAGGAAGACAGGATATTTGCACAGAAGGCTGACGAGATAAGAAATTCAACAGACACCAAACTCGGTGAAAAAATTGCCGCCTGAGGCGTATCCAACGTGATGAAGGCCAAGGTGAAGATGGAAATGGAAGATAAGGGCAAGAGAAAGGCACAGGTTAAAATGGGAACAGGTAGAGAGATCAAGAAAAAGGGACAAGTGAAACAAAAAGCAGTGACAAAAGGAATAATTGCATGCAGCACTAAGAAAACATCTAACGTGGCTTTTTCCATTACTTTTGCTGCACTGGGGGCCCTCGGGGGCTTAATCGGAGCCACGAATGGTATCGTGCGAGCTGTCAACACAACATCGAAAGAACGGAAACAGTTGTCCGAGGCACAAAGACACAATGCAAATATGGAAGCTATAGCTGCGGATTAAAAAAAAAATGGTCGAGGCCTTTACCTAAGACTATACCCAGTAGAAGGTGGAAGTGCGCAAAAGTGACACAGCATTAAAAGTTGTTAATCAAATCTCTATCGAAACGACCACTCACAAACGTGGATTTGGAACTCTTTTCGTTCAAATTGGAAGTACCACATTTCACGAGAGTGTTTATGAGAGATGCTTGGCCCCCTAAACCCGAGAGAGATGAATGTGCCGCAATTAATCTGGACACGACAGCCAGCCCTGCAGACTATTATGAAAGTTTTGGGAATTGGCATCCTCCACTTGAACTGCGATGGCACCTGTCATATAACAAACTAACATACAATTATGAAACGGAGAAGGTGCCTAACATGTGACACTGTGAGAATTTGTGTCTTCGCATCTTTGTTCGCCTGTTCAAGTAATTGTAAAACATGGCTATACATAGAAGGGAAACCATCAGTCATGTCGATAACACTTACCTTGATGGGTCATAGCACTGAACTGCGTGCGGTATATTTTAAGCCACTCAAACTGGAGGGGGAACGGTGCATAGGCCTTGAAGATTTTCAAACCTACAATGCAATTCTGAGCGTCGATTAAAAAACAGCAAGCTGTACCTCGTAAAAAGTGGTCATCTTTCCCATGAGGTGTCGCTACTCATAGGCTCTTATAAAATAGATGACATTGCAAGATAAATTGAAGATTCACTGCCCCCCCCCCCCCCGACAGAGAATTCAAACTACGTGAAAATCCCAATACTCTGAAGAGTGTTATAGGATGCAGTGAAGATATCGACTTTACGAAACAGGATACTATAAGCACGATGCTGGACTCCGAGCCACACATCTACGAAGCTGGCAAAACACACGAGTCGTCGTGGACCGTAAACAACTTACTGGTCAACAATATACGAATAAACTGCAATTTGGCCAGTGGCGCATACCTCAAAGGAAGGCTGAGCAATATGCTGCACAAATTTTCATCTATGGTCCCACCAGGTTTTAGACTGGATATAGCACTGCAAAGCATCATTTACGTTCCGGTCGTCGCGAAAAGAGCTCATGAGGTTGTCGTGTCAGTCGTCGGCCAGCACGGGAGTTGGCAAACTTTCGAAATGAAGAAATCACCCTACACCTGCATTTGAAAAGTTGGGAATAAGATTTACATCGACCAGAAGCAATAAAATAAAGTGTCGCGCAAAACCTGCAATCAGTACGCCACAGGTCTCCATGGTTGACACGTGCTAGCGAGATTTTCCTCCACAGTCTCGGATTCAAAGTCAATCCTCATGGAAGATCTCTCATTTTGAATAATAGTCAATAAATATATTTTATTTTATCCTAAGATGTTAATTTCGGAGTGCAGTAGAATATACACACTGTTCTTAATTCTTATATGGCAATATTTATTCAAAGAGTTGTTCGAAGAATAACAAATGGCTGAAAGGAAAAAAGTGTCTAGGGTCTCAAAAGTGCTCACTTTACCGTGAAAAGCCTATATCAGTCAGCATAATCGAGAAATCAGCATTACCTAAAAATTTAAAATAAAATCCAGTATGAAGGGCGCCAACTGCACCACCAATTCTTTAAAAACATAAACAAATTTGGCTGCCACCTGGGTAGCTTAATTGGAAGCTCAGCTGGTGACGAAATCGATTATTAATACACTAGCGCCGCTTAGGTAATGTGGAAGTAAACATATGAAATCCAAGATGGTGACCTCATAAATGTATAAACAAATGACATACGAAAAAACCACCAAGATGGCTATATTTGATGAAATAAGTATAGATGAGGGAGGAAGAGAGGTCAGTCGTATACTAGGGTGGTGCTTAGAAAACCTCAGGAAATGTAAAATTTTTTGAAATAATTTTTTAATAATAAACTTTAATGATAGAATTTTAACAATAAATTGCTAATCATAGATTTTTAAATATTTTTTGTAAAAATCTTAAATTCTTTTAAAAATAATAGTTTATAATTTTTGGGGATAAAGTTTTTTTGGATTTCTAAAGGATTTTTGGGTATTCAAGGTCAAGTTTCCATAAATCCAAACATGGCGGACCAGATGGCCGCCGGGAACCGGAATGACAGAGCATGAACAGCTCCGAGCTCCAATTCCCTTCCCTTTGGCGCAGACTTTTCATAATTATTCAACTGAGAACCTTCCGCGGCACGAAGTAGCCAATCAGACACAAGGCTCGTTCCAAAAGTCTCGTGCAGCCAATCAGAGTGAATGGAGAGATTTGAGCGGCTCTTAACATCGAGGTCTTGAGAGCCAATGAGGGTGAAGTGAGGTGAAAATGGAGTAGCGCCGGAATGCAATGGCAGGGGAAACGGGAGATCCCCGAGAAAACCCACCGACCAGCGGCATCGTCCGGCACGGTTCCTACTTGAGAAAATCGGGGGGGGGGGGGGGGGGGCGAACTCGCTGGGAATCGAACCAGGTATGCATTGGTGGGAGGAGAGTAGTCTAACCACCGCGGCCCCTGCAGTCAATTAGGTAAATGAGCGCGGCCACATGGCAGAAACTTCCACGGCATTTCGTTTCCGTGTCCGCATCTACTCTGCGCAGCCGGTAGTGAGGCATGCAGGCAGACCTGCGGTATTTCGCTCGCACGTGTTTCCGCGGAAGGGAATTGGCAGCAGTTGGCGGCGGCGGTTGGCCCAGGTCAGCAACGCAAACAAACACAGCGGGCAGACCGCCGAGGTGTCGTTGAACCGTGACGTCACACGGCCGGCACCTCCGCCGTGACTCGTAGCCGCAGCAACACGCGCGCGCCTTGGAGAAAAAATAAAACTGCTGCTGGTGAACAGGAGGCCCTCGTTCTGGGATACCGCCCCATCCTCGTTTCAGTCCGCAGGCTACTTGTGGACGGGCCTCTTTAATTGCTCGTTGGGTCTTAGAGACAGGCATGTTCTTACTTATAAGCCATTCATGTTAAAGTGAGCACTTTTGAAAGTCCTCTCATTTCGAATAATAGTCAATATATAATTTTTATTTTAGCCTTGGGCTTTAACTTCCGAGTGCGGTGGAATATACACACCGTGTTTATGACTTACATGGCGATATTTATTTTAAAATATGGCTAAAGGATAAATAATGGCTGGAAGTAAAAAGTAACTAGGGCCTCAAAAGTGCACACTTTACCGTGGGCAGCTTATAGATTATTATTTTTAGCGGCTGAGTCATTTTTGAAATCCCTGCTCTTTTCCGGATTTTATGTCCGTTAATTTTATTTTAACAATATTTAACATTTATTAATGTTTTTAAAACGTCTGGTAGTGAGTTAAGCATATACACAGTTTAGAAAAAAATGATAAAATTTTAATAACTGGGGAATTCACATAAACAGTCATGGATGATAAGAATGCAATGAAGCTCCGGAGGGCCGATGTGCTGAGAAAAACCTTTTGTTTAAATATTTAACTGTAACTTTTGTATATTCGTCCATCTCAAGTACAGTACACGGGAAGTGACTTCGATGACCTGCTTTATAGGCAGAAAAACCGAGCTTACAAATGTATGAGCGGCTGTTTCAGCTCTGTGTTCTTACCTGCTCTGTGTTCTTACCTGCTCTGTGAGGCACGACTAAGCAAATACGAGGAAAATTCCGCCATGTTTAGAATTTTTTTGCGCATTGCGCACTTCTTCACGTACTGCTATGATGTGATCAGGCCTTAGGTGGACGGCCTGCCTGATCACACCTTCAAAATTTGAACCAGGGCACGAGCGTGATTGCAGTAATCACCTTGCGAAAGACAGTTGTAGAACCTCCCCCCCCCCCCAACGGGCCAGTAAACAGGGCCGAATATATTAAACAACGCACCCGATATAGGCCAACGTGACACTGGGGGCGAGCCTTTTGTCAGCAGGGCTGCGAACCAAGAATATGTGGAGAAGGTTATCGCCGGCCTTCGTTAACGGCCTCCTAGAATCAGCCTCCGGCAATATGGACAAGGTTGGGACTTTCCAGTAAGATTATAATAGTAGTGGCGTGCGGTAATAAATCTTATCATAATTAATTAGCATCTTGGTATTCCATTTAAGCACCCCCGAAGAGTCACGTAAATAGTTATTACATAATACTCATGTTCAATAAACCCTATCTGATATTGTTGTGTTCTACCTAATCACGACTCATTATTTAGCTGCAACCATAACTCCTTTCAGATATCAATTGACTTAAAAGCTAATTTCTAAGAGTATGGCGCTTACTTGAAGTGTTTTGAGTTTTTCAAACACAAGATTGTTGCTGATATGCGTTGCAATAGAATATGGGTTCTACACGAAAGGAACTGAAATAAATTGTATGAACCTTTACCGTGTAAACGTAGGACTAAGCGGAGGCTCTACGATCTTTTTTATGGAAATTTCAGCAATAGATTTGCAGTTGGTAAATAGTTCTCTTATTGAATAGTATGAAACACAGATCAAATGTGCAAGTCGTTTCCAATAAGCACTGTTATCAACGGTGTAGGCTTTAGTCCCTTCATGGTCTCATGTACTATTATGAGATTGGAAGGGAATGTTTATAAAGATAATGGCTGTGTGGGTGATGCGAATTTACATTAAGTTGGAAACTCGTGTAGCTGCGTGGTCCTTAATTTTTGTCCGGAATATAACTGACCTACAGTAAATCAAGTAGCCGCCTCTTCTTCATAACATTGCATTCCATTCAAAATACGGACTTTTAATACGATGAGGAATATAGAATTTGAGATACTTTAGGAAGATTGGCTCACACATGCCGAAGAGAAACACTCGATTCCTTGTGGAATACCTCGGTCAGAATTCATTAATCACCAACTTGAAATAATTAAATTCAATATTAAGACACACATTAGAAAATCAAGACACCTTGAAAAAAAAAATCACCTTACAACTAACATACACATTGAAACGACAGATTATCTTTAGATACAATTTTTAATTAAAGGAACATATTTAAGTTTACTAACCCTTCACGACAAGTTAAATTCAAAGAAATAGAATAAAGTTCAAAATTCATGCCATCAGATACCCATAAGGAATTTTTGCCAAAGAAATCAGATTGAGAATTACTGCTTTGAAAACCTGCAAAATTCCACATGGAGAGCGCAACTAAATAAAATCTGCTTTAATACTACTGCATGCCATTTTGCAGACAAACTTCAGATAGTCCGTCTCTTTTCATAAAATTGAAATTACTTTACTCGGGGTAAAACACGAAAACGAAATGGCCACTGGGAAACTTTCACCAAGGAAATTCCATTAAAAAAATTTATAACAAAAGCGATTTTCATAGTGCAACAACAAACTAAACTTGACTTCCTCATTAAAACAGTTCCTCGGACAAATCTGACAGTTAAGCAATATTATCAGAAGTCTTCACAAAGATTGCTAACTTGCGACTATACTTTAGACTCGTGCCATGGATAGGTCTTACTTGACAGCTTCGGAAGTGATGGCGTCGGCATTTTCCAAGCCGATTACGACAGGCATCACTGAAGATTCCATTCGAACGGAACATCTCCGTCCTTCCTCCACCTGGTTACACGACGCTGGCCATCCTCCACCCTCCCGAGTCGTCACGTACGCTGCCATTAAGGCGCCGACGTGCGGGGCACTTAACTGAAACGTCTGGCCATGTTGGATGTCTAGCCCTAGAGAAAGGACTCATCAAGCCTTTACTTCTTCGGGATATCACGATGCGACGTCATATCCTCCCACAATCTTACTTTAACAAACGCCTTAGCACATTCTTCCTTCGTTAATTCAGTTTGTATATTTGTTCCAGCTAAGAGTAATAAACGAAAAAAAAATTTAGTTTTAGATACATTCCTAAAATTGTTGTAGGAAACTTAGTGGCAGTCCTACACCTGATTAGCACGGAAATTTTAAAACAGATTTTATACAAAAATAAATGTAAACACTGAAAGTACTCAATCTAGGGAAGTCGCATTTACCAAGGTAAATATAAATATTAATTATAAATATAAATATTATATTAATCATTTTATAAACACAATATCAATTATAACTTTATACTACAATGGCAATTGGACTTTTCTGATGCCCTCCTGAAGTTCTACTTTCAGGCTATTCTTACACTTCACTCACACAAAGCTTAAACATGTCTAGAGAAGTACATCAAAGGGACAACGCTAAACACATTTACGCACTAATTTTTATAGGCTGTTCACGGTAAATTGAAAACTTTTGAAAGCCCTGCTTAAAATCTACTTGTATACACTTTCTGTGTTCTATCGCCTTACGTAAAATTAACACTGCAATAGGCCCCAATACTTTATTCATGCGTCAGTCAAGTAAAACTGCAAAATTAATAGAAAAGTAAATATTGAATAAAGCTGATTATTTTTACACTCCAATGCCTTAAAAATACAGAAAGTGAGAGAAATAATTTAAATTATCAAAAATGTTCACCTAACTATTTTTGTTCGACGTTATTACACGGAACTAATTTCCCCTCCATCGTTTCCAACTTTACTGGGCACGTGTCACTCATTGCGCCCGTTATAACATATGCAAGAGTTTTCTAAGGTTGCTTTCAAAATTGCTTACTTTATCGTGAACATCACTTAATAATAATTTGCATGAGAATTATTTGTTACTACACCCATATTTCCTCTGGTTTCATTCATGCTAGTAAAAAAATGAATACTATAATTTATACATAAAATATACCTAAGCGTTAAATTTAATCAATAGATAAGATTATTTTATGGGTATCGGACAACAAAAAATTATTTATTTTATAATTGTATCAATTACTGTTTAGATCGTACTCACTGTATGTGATGACTTTTCCTCGAATAAAAAGTTTACATTTGTTTTACCAACTTTACTCCAAATACAAGATTCTTATATTTTGTATCAATTACTGTTTAGATCGTACTCACTGTATGTGATGACTTTTCCTTGAATAGAAAGTTTACATTTGTTTTACCAACTTTACTCCAAATACAAGATTCTTATATTTTGTTGCACTAACAAAAATATACAGTTGGAAAAATTTACAGAGTAAACTAATTCCGTGGGCTACTGCTTGACATATATGTTATAACCAAATAATATTTCATATCTTTAAAAAAAGTTAAATATATGCCAAAATATTTTGTTAAATTGAAAATTTTTCATATATGTGGCTTGTTCTTTGATGGTTGCATATGTGTCACGCGGTAGCAACATGGGATTAGTTTACTCTTTATAATTTTATTCTTATCTCAAAAACTTACTTTTTGTTGTTACGGCTGAAAAAAGAAACCAGATGAGTTTAGTAGTTTACATCAAAATATCAAGGAATTTTTTATTCGAGAAAAATGTAATTACAGTACGTACGAGTTGAGAAAAGTTTGGTAAAAATATTAAGTTGTTGATTCTTTGTGGGACCGACACTTTAACATACGTATGATAAACTCGTGTTACATGAAATATTTAGGAAACAACCAAACACGTCATACTTGGGGTGATTTTCCAAAGGTTGTGATTTAAAAAGTGTGACGTTACTGCGAATATAGTCCGTTCACGGTTTCTTCGGCCTTTTTGAATCAAACCTTTGAAAAATCTCCCCGTGTATAACGTGTTTAGTTATTTCCTAAATACGCCCTGTATCACAAGCGTTTTATACTTGTGTCCATAAAAGTTACTTTTTTTTTTTCTGTTAAATTGAAATGTTATCCATATTTTATCCATAAATTATAATGCTTCATTTATAAATAAGCTGAATAAAAATCAGGGAGAAAATAGGTGTATTGGTAACGTTTAGTGAGAAACAGTTCTTATACAAAATATCATTACAACTGAGTGCGCAAGAATGCGGTGCGTTGTCCCTCTGGTGTAATTGTCCAGACTTAGTTAAGCTTAGTTTGCACGAGGCGTAGGAATATCCTGGAAGTAGAACAATAGCAGGGCTTCAGAAAAGGCTGAAACCGTGAATGGACTTAAGACTACAGCTGCTCTAACACACAAACAGGCGATAGTGAAGTCGCGCCTTCAGGCGATTGAACCCGCGAAAATGCTCCAGTCACTGTTTACTAGCGAAAATTGTGCACAGCAGGTCACGGTTACTTCAGCGCTTTAAATTCTTTCCGTAATTTGTTTCCGTCCATTGTGCGGTCTTTCGTCTCACGTGAAAATTCGCTCTGCTTGACCTGACGGCAGGTATCGACGCTTCAGTTAAAGGATGCGGTGCCAATGATTAGAAACATAATTGTGCTCATAATAAGCCAGTGGTATTACAATGCACGTGAAAAAGAATCACTTCAGTCGCATTTAATTAAAAAATTATATTTTGATTGAAGTCCATCGATTTCACGCGAAAGTTTCACAAGTGTGTATTTCGCACTAACCGACTTCACTGTTCGTCGTAGGTCACTTATTCCGTCTTAAGCATTAACTGTCTCTTTATAATCGATGCTGTAATCAGTACCAGTTGATGCAGTAAGAGGTATTGCCTACAACACTTTATACCATTAATAACATTAAAATTGAAACATGGGCAATTCATATAAAAAATTCCCAGAAATATATTCTTCACAGCATTTCGATGACACGGGCAAGTATTTTGAAGTAGTTTAATATATATTAATGCAACTGAATTGTAAGATTTTCACTAAAAAAATTATATATAAGTTTAAAATTACTTGTGTTCTTTTCATTAGTTTTTTTTTTAAATACGATTCAGCAAATTTAATACTTTTTTTTTTTTAGATTACGATTTTTATAAAAACGGGGGAAAAAATTATATGCTAAAAAAGTAGACATTTTTGAACGCCCGTATTGATCGGTCAAATTTCTACACTAATTAAAATGCTCTTTGTGTTTGATGTTACTGTCAGCATTCGTTTATGAATCTGCGGGATATAGTCTCAACAACGACTGATGTCTTCCACAACGCGAGAGATTTATATTGTTGTTGGATGATATTTCTGCTATGTACAACGCACATCATTAAATATAATCAATTCACGGTTACTTCACTCTTATCTGAAGACCTGCTAAAGTTCTACTTCCAGATTATTCCTCCGCCTGGTACAAACTAAGCTTAGCAATGTCTAGAAAATTACACCATAGGACAGTGCACTGAATTCGTGCGCACTCAGTTGCAATAATATTTTGTATGGTAACTATTTCTTGCCAGGCGTTACCAACGCACATGTTTTATCGCCGTTTTTATTCATACTTATTAAAAATTAAACATTGTAATTTATTAATAAAATATTGGTCAAACTTCAATTTAACGAAAAAATTAATTTTTTTTTTTGCCAGAGGTACAAAACGCTAAACACTAAACACGTCGTACGTGGGGTGATTTTTCGAAGGTTTGATTAAAAAAGTGTGCAGAAACCGCGAGTAGACTATACACTACTATGACATGTCCCTTAAATACACTGAGAAATAAAGTGGCTGTAGGAACAATTTAAGTGTCTAGACTGTTAAAATAGGGATAGCCATCTAATGGGCTGTACTTTCCATCTAAATAATGTCAACATAGATAACACAAACAGATAATAACACAAACAGATAACACAAACAGATAATAACACAAACAGATACTAACACAAACAGATAATAACACAAACAGATAATAAAACAAATAGATAATAACACAAACAGATAATAATACAAATAGATAATAACACAAACACACAGTTAGCTGCAGCAGAGCACCGCCTTTCTACTACAAATAGATAGTACCTTTGACAGAACAACTCCAAAAGTGTTTGGATTTTCCCCACAATAACAAGGATCGTAATAACTTACTAGGGTGTTCTGTTGCTGCTACTTTCAAACTCGATTAGAGAACTCTTCAGTACTAGCAACAAACTAGAGGGCTGTCCCTATTTTAACAGTCTGTATGGTTCTTACAACCATAGTTATTTTTTCAGTGTAAGACACACGGAGTTTCAAATTTAATTAAAATATTTCAGCAGAAATATATCTTCTAATATGTGTAGCAATTGCTAGATTTTTAAAGTTTGTTTATGAAGCGCTGAAAAAACAGTGAGCGAAAGATAGTGAAGTTTACTGCAATCACATTCAGACCCATTCCATCGCCCATTTTAACTAGACTTTATTTAAAAGCTGCAAAATGATTGCAAAAATTAAATTATTTTCGATGTTTCATTGCCAGGTTGTCTGTAGTGTGCACTCGTCGGTTCATAAGAGAATAATTTATATAACTTTGAACGATTCAGTTCATCAGCTCGCATTTCAAGCATGCTGGAAAAAAAAAAACCGAACACTCTGTGCAGTCTGACAGACGACCTTTGTTTGTCTGCGCATTTGTTACGAACGAATTCCAAGTCCGTGGTCGCTAAACCTTTGCCTGCTGACCGAGAAGTATCAGGTTCGAACCCTTGGAGGGTGCTAACAGTCTCAGTCTCCATTTGAAGGGAGCTAGATAGTCCTAGGTTCGAACCCTGAGTTAAGTCACGGATCTGCGTACCTTTCGTGGTGTAGATTTGGTGTAACTACATTATTATCCCTGTCAACCACAACGTCGTGTATGTGGGACGTTGCATAGGCAGGGGCTTTAATGGTCCGCACTGTACACAGGAGATCATACCTTCCAATGAGAAATGTTCCCTACGTGTGGGGAAACATAATTCGCTGTTGACTCTATATTCCGTAGCCTTATACATAGAGACCTGAAAAATTCGCGAGTTCGCTGACCTGTAAGCTAGACTCCGCAGTCTTTGTGTTCAATCATGCAGATATCAATTACTCATTGGTTGCTTGCTATCACAGCGGGAGGCGAAGATTGGGCCTAAATTTTGCTGCGTGTTTACTATTGGCTCATGATTCAACATGAGGTGTCAAACAGTGCGTGGACCAATTATAAAAGTTAAACGAACGTACGAATTTTTCAATTCTAGCTTGTCCCGAAATGAATCCGCGAATTTTTCAGGTCTCTGCATATAAAACCGCTGCTGGCAGAAAGAGAAAGCTCGGACATATATTACTTGGTGCCGATGTATGACAAAACGTCGTCGTATCGATATCAGTACAGTTTCGACCAAAAAATGTTGATTGTGCAACGTCTAGATTATTGATTTATCTGTGACTGAAAGGGTGAAGCACTGTACGTCACTGCCGCCTTCAACTGTCTTATTGGTTCTCACAACACGGGACACGCTTACTATACTTCTACAGAGTTCGTTACTACCTAGCTCTTTGCCAACACAGCGTTGAATTGAAAGTGTCAATCAAATTCTCCTTCCCTCGCATAATAGTATAGGTACAATCCATCGTGTTTATGTGATTAATTTACATCCTGAAAGTCGACGTGATATTGCTTTGCGAATGAGTGAGTGGAGAGATTCGGTTGGCTCTCATCAGCATCGAGGTCTTGAGAGCCGACGGGGGGTGAAGCGAGGTGTTAAGCAGCGTCGGAATGAAGGGGCAGAGGAACGGGGAGATCCCCCGAGAAAACCTTCCGACCAGCGTCATCGTCCGGCACGATTCCTACATGCGAGTAATACGGGAGCGACCCCGCCGGGCATCGAGCGCGGTTCGCCAAAGTGGGAGGCGAGAAGCCTAATCACTACACCACTGCGGCCCCATTACTTTGTAGAGAACATTCTAAAAATAATAATTGCGAAGCCGTATCACTTCTCCGACTTCTTTTTAAAAATTGCGGGTGACGAAACGTTACGGAAAACTTCAAAAATCTCAGTTAAATTCATTCGACATGTTATTACGCCAACAGCACTCGAAGTGTTAAATTTGCGCATATCGCACATATAAAAATATAATATTCATTCGCGACATTGTCAAAATAATGCGGTAGGCTAGTAGTAATTCATGGATTGTCAAACTTTTGATTCGTGTTCAATCTCGCTTAAGATTTAAATAATTTTACTTCGTTACATATCTTTTAATGCAACGTAAAACACCCGCATATCGAAAATTGAACACTAATTTTTCGTAATAAAGCTAACCATCAAATTTACGGAGAGATTCCGCGAATTCGCTGGTAGTCTTGTAAAATTTTCGGAAAGCCCGTTTTTTTTTTTTTTTTTTAAAGCAACGTGTTCGTTATTTAAAGAGAAACCTGGGGGAATTTTCGCCACCGCTTTCCCGCAGATAGACGGAATTTCTTTTTCGCAGTGTGGTTGGGGAGCGTCACAAACATTCGACTGGAGTAACCGAATGGGAATGAAAGCGCCGAGTGTTGCTGAATGCCAGTTAAAATTAAAAACCTTTGTGAGCTGCCATTTTACAGTCGACCGGCTTCCACGTGATTCTACCGTTCTTTGTCACGCGCGCGCTCTTTATTGGAGCGTATTCCACCATCGTACGTCAAATAAAATGTGGTACGATTGCAGAAGTAATACCAACGCAACAGAGTTTGAAGTTTCGCCAGCGACCACATAAATTAACGCGTGATCCCTGCCTTTATTAAAACCATTCCATTACTGTCGTCTTTTTTTTTTTTTTTTTACTACACGCTATTTGCTAAATGCAGTGCGGTGAGTAATTTAATTGCAAATAAAATTGGCCGTTTCAGTGAGCTTGTCATAATTGTGCGGAAACAGGTGAGATATCAGTTTACTCTGCAACGAAAACACACATTTTCAAGTTTTTCCCTTAACAATGAGCACTTTTGAAAGCTCTGCTTAAGATCTACTCGTATGGATATTGTGTCTTCTTCCGCCTTATATATAAAATTGACATTGCGGCGGGCCTCAACTTTATTAATGTGTCGGTCAAATGAAATTATTAGGAAGGCAGATATTTCAAATATTCGACTGGAGTATTTGAATTGAAAGTGTCAATCAAATTATCCTTCCCTCGCATAATAGTATAGGTACAATCCATCGTGTTTATGTGATTAATTTACATCCTGAAAGTCGACGTGATATGCCCATTTTTACACTGCTATGCATAAAAAGGCAGAAAGGGAAATAAATAATTTGTTATCACACATGGAAACCTAGCACTTTTTATTCGACGTTAAAATATGGAACTACTTTCCATCCTTCGTTACCAACTTTACTGGGCGCATGTTACTCATTGCTCCCGTTAAAATATATGCACGCAGGACCAGTGCCTTTTTTGTAAGATTGATTTCAAAAGTGCTCACTTTATCGTGTACAGGTTATGCTTGGTAGTTTCATAAACTTTTTACAATACAAACATTAAAAGTCACACAAACATAAACACACATACAAACATAAGAAATTATTATATTTTGCTATCGATAAATTTAAATCTAAACCCTGGACCATGTGTTATCTCGAAAACTGCTACACCTGACACAATTTAAACTGCACCATATTCAGAAAAAAAACTAATCCTTAGCATGTTATCCCGACTATAATCGTTCACATTTTACGTGTTTTGAGATTGGTGACATAATGGTCGGTGCTGTACAAGATCAGAAGCTATCGCCAATGCCAACAACGTTATTTTCCCTGGTTATTTCAGTTGGCTGCTGTTGGCACAATAAACATTTATGATTTGTTGCTGCCTGTGCTATAGACCAATAGAAATTCCTTTCACATAAGGTTACAAGGAATTCGTAAGTACCTGCCATACCAAAAATTCCCTCTTTTGCAATACTTGGTACGAAAAACGAATTTGTAAGTTAGGGGCTTTAATTAAATTGAATATCTTGGTGGATTTTATGATAATTACAGGGGACACGTCGTTTTGCCTAACAGCGTTTTGCCTAACGTTAGATATAACGCCTTTAGGCAAAACGCCACTTAGGCAAAACGCCGTTAGGTATACCGCCGTTAGGCAATACGCCGTTAAGCAAAACTCTTTTAGTTGAAATGCAATTTTCATGTTTTAGGTAGAACGCCATTAGGCAAAACTTCACTAGGCAAAACGTCATTAAAGGAAATACGTTTAGGCAAAATGCAGTTTTTTCATGAAAGTAATATTTTAGGTAAAATTATGTTAGGCAAAAGCTGTTAGGCAAATCGTCATTAGGTAAATCGGCGTTAGGCAAAATGTCACTAGGCAAAACGTTGTAGGAAAACCATCGTTAGGCAAAGCGCCGTTAGGCAAAACGCCTGTCACCCTAATTACAGACTTATGTGATCTTGTGAACGGAATTGCTGACGTTATTAGATACAATTTGTTTGTAGCCGGAATTAACCATGTACAAGCAGTGGAGAGAAAAGAGACCCCAATTATGATTTCATGTAATCAACCTAACCAAACCAGAACTAACATCATATTTCGATGAAAGATAGAGGCCGTTTAGCACAAACTTAACATTTCTAGACAAATTGCTAGGGTGTAGCATAGTCAAAGCCAACGAGCGCTAAAACTGACCCACCTGCCTTACAACTGTCAACTCTTAGAAACTTCATTTACAAGCACACTGCAGGTTGAACTTTCGTGCCTTTGCGAAGAGAATGAAAGCTCTACAGCCATTACGGAAAATATCAATTTCGAATTTTTGCATCGCCACGTCTATCCGCGACTAAAATGGCTAGCAGCGCAAGGCACGTTTCTTCATTCCTTAGATGGATCTAGAAGGGCATTTTATGTGGTAAAACATTTGTACATGCAGTCGCGCGTAGGAAGGAACACGCACGTGAACTGCGAAATTAATTACACACAAAGTAATTTAGGTTAGGCTTCCGTCACGTTACTAAACGCCGTAGTTAGCGTCCGTCACTGCCGTAAACACCCAAAGGCTGGAGACATTGGAATATCGCAAAAAAAAAAAAAAAAAAAAAAAATGAGCTGAAATATATTTGATACCACTCTCGATAGATTAACCTTTTGTGATTAAATCGTCAAGATTTTGAATAAGATAATTTATCTGCAAATCAGTCATACATGATCTACTTGAGAGTACCAGAATCCTCATTGTCCCAGTGAAATGGGATAGTAGCTTTGTTACATGATTGACAGCAAATGATGAGAGAAAATAGTCGGACGTGTGTATACTGCGTTGAATCGTAGCAAACAGCTGACTGTTCCTGTGATAGACTATCTTTAGAGATAATGGGAAATCGCGAAATTTCTTTAGCCAATGTATTATCTATAGGCTGCTCACGATAAAGTGAGCACTTTTTAAGGCCCTCCCAACAGGCATTAAGCATTAATAGATATGTTTTATTAAAGCCTCAGACATTAACTTTTGACAGTGGTGGAAGTATACACAGTATTTATTAGTCACGTGACAATGCTGATGTTAAAAATGGCTTAAATATAAAAACTAGCTTAAAAGAAAAATTTGGAACGGCCTTAAAAAGTGCTCATTTTACCGTGAACGGCCTATTTTACCGTGAACAAACACTATAACTAGTTTATTCTTTCACGGTTGTATGGCCAAGGTATTGACTCGGCTAAGTTGTTTGTAGATCAATCACGAGCGTTCTGCCTTATAAAGGCTGTTCACGATAAAGTGAGCTTTTTTGAAATCAGCCTTAGAAAAAAGTCACTTCTCCCAACTTGATATATTTTAACGGGCGCACTGAGTGACGTGCGCGCAGTAATATTGGTAACGAAGGATGAGAAGTAGTTCCGTTTCTTAAGATTGAATAAAATGTGTTAGGTAACCATGTGTGTTAATTTAAATTATTTCTTTCTCTTTCTTTATTTTAATGTATCGTAGTGTAAATATTACCAGATTTGTAAAATATTTTCTTTTCCGATAATTTCACACTTTCCACTGACCGACGCATGAATAAAGTGATGAGGCTCATGGTAATGTTAATTTTACATGAGACGGGAAAATACACAACGTGCATACAAGTAGATCTTAAGAAGGGCCTTCAAAAGTGCTCATTTTACCGTGAACGGCCTGTAGCATCAGAATCCTCGTTGGCCCATTGAAGTTTTGAACATTTTGAACATTTGCATTTGTGTGACATAAACTGACACTATTAGTCCAAAAGAAGTGGAGTAGAATGGAGAGATTTGGGCGGCTCTTAACATCGAGGTCTTGATAGCCAACGAGAATGTAAGGAGGCGAGTATGGAGCAGCGCCGGAATGCAAGAGCAGGGGAAACGGAAGAATCCTGAGAAAACCCGCCGGCACTATTCCGACATGTGAACATTTGGGAGTGACCCCGCCGGAAGCGAGTCCGGTTCGCCCAGGTGAGAGGAGAGTAGTCTAGCAACTAAACCACTGCCCCCCCCCCCCATCTTTCCATGTGCAGTAAACATGTACAGTCCCCGTGACCATGATCGAGATGATGTACCACATGAAGAATACTTATGGTCGGCACTGTACACTACAAGAAACCAAGTAATCAGTATTGCGAGTGTCTCCCTCGTGAAAATGACTATTTGCTGAATTTTCTGCACTTCTCATTTGTGAACGGTTAATGCTGATGTCAGCGAACACTCAATCAGTTGTTTGTTGGTTACGAGAAGCACGTTCCGCAGAAGTACACCGCACATCAAAAATTTTAACAATGGCAGCACGTAGGCTCCAGACTTAATTCGAGGCCGAAAGGGTTAAGGTAAATATTACTTAAGAACACTGAGGCCGGCCTGTAGTGCGTTTACGGTTACTTCCAACTTTCCTGAAACCCTGCTATAGTTCTACTTCCAGGGTATTCCTCCTCCTCATGCAAACAAACCTTAGCCGGGTTTGCAAAATTACACCAAAGGGACAGCGCACTGCATTCGTGCGCACTCAGTGTAATTATATTTTTCTCAAGAACTAATTCTCACCGGGTATTAACAGCACACCTATTTCCTCACTTTATTATTTATATTAAATACAAACGAGATACTTTAATCCAAAATAAAATATAAGTAAAAGTTTAATTTAACCAGAAATGAGATACTTCCATGTGATCAGAAGTATTAAACGCTTGTGATACATTACACATTTAGTAAACAACCAAACACGCCATCAAGGTTAATTTTCAAAGGTAGAGATTTACACATTACTGGCATCTGAGACAAATAAGATGTGATTCACCTATATCGACTACCGCAAGAACACCTACACTCTTGGTGTCTGTGATAGAACTCACCATCGTCCTGTTGGTCCATACCACACCGGATAATAACCTGCTCTTTACAGCTTTTATTATGAACCGGTTATCAACCAATGGAGATCCGAGCTGATATTGACCCAATCACATGTCCTTTATCGTATAAAATTGAATTACAATCCATCATGACCCTTTGAGTGGCTATAAAATAAATTCTATCGTTAGCAATACCATTGTTACCGCTCTGTGGTGTTCTTGTGAGGTCATGTTAAACACCAGCCGGCCAAAGGCTGCACATCGATGTGAGTTTTGTTCTGAACAACAAAATAATTTTTCTAATTAGCTTTGCTCGAGCCACACTCGGTCATAGTCTACAGAGTGTTAAAAAAACATAATGCGAAGAAATTGCGAAAAAAAACCGCATTCCGCGAACTCCAGCCGCACTTGCCAGCATAATGGCACAACCTACGAGTAACATGTGGGTACGTCGTACGCCAATCAGCACCTGGTAACTTACTCGCCAAACCGGCAGCCCAGCCATTAGGGGAACCTTTATGCAGGACGCAGTAGCCAATCAGACCCGAGGCGCATTTCCAGAGCTTTGCGAAGACGATCAGAGTAAGAGAGTAGGAACTGTAATGCCATTTCGCCTCTGGGTGCTTATCTACTCTGTGGTTAACCCATTAAACATTTGGATAACAGCAGTATAAAATAGTATGTTCTGGGACATCAGGCTTCAGGCTGCGGACCCCGCGGACCCAATTAGCATAATTTCTGGCGTCAGGCTGCGGACCTGAAGAGCGAGAATTTCCCTTTTCCCCCCTATTTCCTGTCCAAACAGTCCGATTTCGCCTACGAAAATGCCATTTTACAACATTTTCCCCTCAAAATTTCCCGAATTTCAATACCACCGCCGGCGGCCACCTTGCAGTCAATGCCGGCCGCCATTTTGTGCCCTAATTAGCATAATCCAGCAGGTGGCCCCTCAGGTTGGCAAATCACAAATTTTTTGTGAGGGTCCCCATGAATGTCCTCACCGCCATCTTGGATCACGTGCCCCAATGACCAACAATATGGCGGCCGCATGTCAACCATGTAAACATAGTTGGTTGTAATTCCTGAACTGTTATAGGTACAGTTGCCATATTCATAACACAGACATCAATCACAACAAGGAGAAGAGCTGTGGCGTCAAATATGACCTATGCCAACAGCCGTCTTGGTATGGAAGACGTATGTTTACCAGGACACTTGTCGACCAGCTGAGGATGTCGACCATTTTGGCGGCTAGCGCCTCGCTGGCGGCGGCGTTGGGGCATCAAAGTCTCGCGAAAGATCGGATCTTGTGTAACACTGCCACTCGCGGAATCAAATAGGTCCCATGTTAAATTATAAACATAGTTATCTGTCATGTCCGAAGCATTTAAGTTATAGTTGTCAGTTTCATAACATAGGCATCAACCACGACTAGGAGGAAGGGTCGTGGGGTCAAATATGCCCCATGTTAACTTATAAGCATAGTTAGCTGTAATGTCCGAACCGTTTAAGTTATAGTTGACAAGATCATAACATAGGCATCAACCATAACTAGGAGAATGGTCGCGGGGTCAAGTATGCTCGATACGATATCAACTTATAAGCAAAGTTGTCTATAATTCCCGAACTGTTTAAGTTAGAGTTGTTAAATTCATAACACAGTCATCCAACCCGACTAGGAGAAGGGTAGAGGGGTCAAATATGACACATGTCAACTTATAAGAATAGTTGGCAGTAATTACCGAACCATTGTATTTACAACTACCAAATACATAGCATATGCATCAACCTCGACTATGAGAAGGGTTGTGGGGCCAAATATGACCTATGTCGCCTTATAAGCTTAGGTGGCTGTAATTTCCGAACCATTTAAGTTATAGTTGTCAAATTCAAACCATGGGCATAAAACACCGACTACAAGAAGAGTCGCAATATCAAGTATGACCTATGCCAACTTATAAGCATAGGTGGCTGTAATTACCGAACCATTGGATGTACAATTACCAAATTAATAACTTATGCATCAACCCCTACTATGAGAAAGGCCGCAGGAACAAGTAAGACCTATGCCGACTTATAATCATAGTTGGCTATGATTTCCCAACAGTTTAAAATATAATTGTCAGCATCATAACATAGCCATCCATCCTGAACAGGAGAAGGCTCATGGGGTCAAATATGACCTATGCATACTTATAAGCATACCAAATTTATCCATATGCATCAACCCCGACTATGAGAATGTTCGCAGGGTCAAATACGACCTTCATCGATTTATAAGCATAGGTGGCTTTAATTTCCGAACCATTTAAATTATAATTGTCAAATTCAAATCATAGACATCAACCCTGACTACGAGAAGGGTCGCAATGTCAAGTATGACTTATGCTAATTTAGAAGCATAGTTGGCTGTAATTAGCGAACCATTGGAAATAAAACTACCAAATTGATAACATATGAATAGGGTCGCAGGGTCAAGTATTACCTATGCCTACTTATAAGAATAGTTAGCTATCATTTCCGAACAGCTAAAGTTATAGTTGCCAAATTCATAACATAGCTATCCGCCTCAACCAGGAAAAGTATTGCGGTGTCAAATATGACCTATGCAAACTTATAGGCATAGTTGGCTGTAATTACCGAACTAATGGAGGTACAACTACCAAATTCATAACATATTCATCAACCCCGACTATGAGAAGGGTCGCAGGGTGAAGTATGACCTACTTATACATATAAGCATAGTTGGCTGTTATTTCCGAACTGTTTAAGTTATTGTTATCAAATCCATAACATGAGCATCGCCCCAGATGATGAGAAGAGACGAGTGGTCAACTATACCATATGCCTACTTATAAGCATAGTTGCTATAATTTCCAGACATCTAAGATATAGTCATCATATTTATTACATTATCATCGCCCCAGATGTGGAGAAGAGACGAGTGGTCAAGTATTATCTATGTCGACCTATAAGCATAGTCGGCTGTAATTTCCGAACTGTTTAAGTTATAGTCACCAAATTCAGTACATGGACATCTCCCCTGACGATGAGAAGTGGCAAGTTTCCAAGTATCCTCTATGTCGACTTATAAGCATGGTTGGCTGTAATTTCCGAACCATGAGAGATTCAACTGCCAATAAGATCTAGTCGCCCAATTCAGTACATGGACATCATCTCCGATGTCAAGAAGAGTCGAGTGGTCAAGTACTGCCCATGTTGATGTATATAAGCATAGTAGGCTGCAATCTCCGAAGTGTGTGAGATACCAATACCAAATGCATAACATGTATAACCCTAGACGACAAAAGACTCGCAATCTCTAGTGTGTATCCTATGACTACGTACAAGAATGGTTGGCCTGAACTGTCCGTGATACAGTAACCAAATGAATAAACTGAGTATCACCCCAGATGACCCCAAGACCCAGTATTTCCTATGTCTACCAATATAAATTGTTATGCATAATGTCCGAACAAGTGTTCAAATTCATAACATAGACACTGCCCAGGAAGATGAGAAGGGTCAAGTAAATCCTATGTCACCATACAATCATAGTTGGCTATAAGTTCCAAACCATCTAAGTATATATCCCATGAATATGTATAAGCATAGTTGGTCGTAATTACCGAACCGTATGAGATACAACTACCAACAGTCACCGAAAAGGATCGAGGGGTCTAGTGTGTCCTAAGCACAAACATGAGCACCACAGCTAGCACCGATCAGTTCGGTGTTCGTACACGTTCGGACACGTACATGTCATTACATTAGTTCACGATTAACCACCAGCCTCTGAAATACACTTGATGAAAAAAAATATGATATCCCTAACATTATGGAAATAATGCTCCCAGCCATATTGGGAAGGAAACAAGAATTCCACCAGCTCAAAAGAAAGCATTATAAATGTAACCCTTATGCGGGCACACACACACACACATAGGATGAATTACATCCATTTTTCTTTTCATCAACGACTTGCACTTGTGTATCGAAGCAGGTAATAATAATTACAGAAAGATATAGCCGAACCTTCAGTGCACATACATACTTCCAGACAGGCGGTTAGTACCACACAACTAAAAAAAGGGGGGGGGGGTCACCGACCTTGAGCTCATGTGTCATGTACTGAGACTTCGATGTATGCACATAATGAGATGTCACTCGGTACATCGCAACAAATACGCAGCGGAATCCCCACACATATAACAACACATGCTAGAACGATAAACTTATTACGAAATGATTTATCCCTTACCTTAACCTGTATAGCAGTGAATTACCATTAGGCTGCGAGCACATCACACTGTCATCGACGTGACCTCGTTGGAAGCAGAGACTAGTCCCACCCTCCGTGCACGGTAGATACCGACCAAGTACTACATCCCCACCACCCCCCATCTCAATGTACATAGGGGTATACTATTAAAAAGAAACAATGCATGTACCCTGAACAATCCACGTGTTATCGCAGGTATGATTCCCGTAGAGAGTGGTAATACAATTCGTCATAAAGCTGACATTGGATGTTCGTTCCTCGAGGGGGAAGGCAAGGTGAGCCCCCACAGCTAAAATACTAACATGAAGAGAGTAACTATCATTTTCTACATCATAAAGTCGGGCAAGTCTACCATGCACATGACAAATCTCATTTGTGCTATAAAATAATGTTTATCAAATGGTAACGTACATATCGAAGGATATCAACAAGTTCTGCCAACCCCCGAATCTGATTTTTCTCTTTTAAGCAGTAACATTTTCTAAGTTCTAAATGGTGGCTAAATGTCAAGGTCAAGGGTGCATCAAAATTCTGTTCGCCCGCCTCCATCGCCTGCCACCACGGCCCTTCTGACCGCCCCCTACCAGCAGCTGCCCACCAACATCGTCGCCAGCATACAGATTTCTGGCTGCCCGCCACTGGCAGTCACCACAGCCCATGCCACTAACATGCCGCCAACATGACCACCGGCATTGTGTGTCACCAGCACCTGCCATTTCACAAATGGCTGTTGTCATTGTACTGGCCATCAACATGGCCACCAGCCCTTTTGGCCACCCACCAATGGCAGTCACAATTTTGCACATGGTTGCCGGCCACCAACATGACCATCCACATTCTGACTTCTGGCCGTCCAGAGCGACGTCCGAGATTTGGCATTCAGATTGAATCCTTACAACAAAATGCGAGTCGTCAGTGTACTGGCTGCTGTAATGATCGCCTGCCACCATACAACATTTTTGCAAATTGACGTCGTCGTCGCACTGGCCGCCACATGGCTGCCCACCATTAATGTACAGGTGGTCATGCTCTGTCTTAATAACCTATGTGCAATGACCATCACCGGCACACTCGCCAACACCATGACCGCCCACCACGAGCGCTGTTCTGTTAGACAGTACGACTTTCCAGATTTGGCACTCAAACTTCATCCTTACAACAAAAATGTCAGTAGTCGATGTACTGGCAGCTGCGATGGCCACCCGCCTCATGCCAACATTTTTGCAAATGGTCATCGGTGTACTGGCCAACAATATGGCCGCCCTCCACCAGCCAACATTTGACTAGACAGTGCGACTTCCAATATGACAGACCAAATTGTAAGAACAGAAAGTTCTACCGAGTATGAAGGGGCAAATCCATACCCACACACAGGTAAGTTGTTGCGGGAGAGATGATCAGAGGTGCTTCAGCTTCTACAATCCCAGGGCGAGGAACTGCCTCCGACTATGCATCCCGACCTGGCTGTCCTCCCGAGGGCAGATGCATATATGAGGTAATGAGTGACCAGGGTCCAAGACCACAGTTGCGTGTTCAGGCATGGCATGCACTCGTAGTTCGTAGTGTACCGAGACTTTAATGTACGTTTTGATGGTCAGTCATATGCTCTCTGTACATAGCATACATCTGTGCTGCGATGAATACCCAGCCATTACTTCTGATCCGACGTTGCCAGCCTCCTCCAACATAAAAGGTGAGTACATCATGTATTGTATCACATTCAACATTACCATCGCTCAAATTAGGAAGTAACCACATCGCACATATAGTATAACCTTCAATATGTCTTGTAATTTCCTTACTTATACAGATTGCGTTTGCAACATGGTGTGTGAGAAAAATGTTTATTAAAAATGTTTAGCAGGCTGCTTTAGGGTGTATAAAACTCAATGTGACTTGTAATTTCCTTACTAATACAAATTGTCAGGTTGGCCGATAGGTCTAACACACTGAATTTAAGCTCCGGTTCCCTGTGTGGGAAGCGTAGGTTCGAATGCTACATCTGACAAATATTTTTCTGCTTGCTTATTGGTGTGTTAGTCAAGTTCGATAAGGATTTTGTGTGTGCATAAAATGACGGTATATACAATGTCACACGAGCTCTCTGGTTCATTCGAGCTCTGACAGACTTGAGAGTGTATCATTTTAGGTCAGCAACAGTTTGTTCTATAGCTATGGTAAACACTTTTCGTGGAACACAGTGACAATGATGGCATACTGTTCTAGCAGTCAGAAGATTCTATCAGCTGTATTGGCATATGGAACACATACCTCACTTGCAGCACTCGACAAAGATCTGAGCTAGTATACTTGCCTAAAGAATTCCTTCTGACATATGCTCTACATGAAATGTGGTATGTCTACAAACATCTACCTGCATATCTATGGCAGGATGAAGACATATGCGACTATCTCCAGTATACAGAGTGTTTACAAGGATGTACTACTGTTATGGGCACACCACATTCTAGGGGTTGGTGTAATGCATGTCAGGAGAGTGCTGAAGGAAATTGCAACACCGATAGTATTCATTTCCTCAGGAAAACATTAAACTTAAAGTAGAAGCAGTAGTGGTGAACCTAGTAATATGATGGTTATAGGCAGACTGACCCAGTTCCCATGCAGACTACGAAGAGTGAACAGTGGCTATGGAGAACGTGATCTTCTACGACGATAGTAAATATTCGGAAAGTTATTTGTTTCGCTACTCTAAGAAGACCTTTTCTAAAAGCTGCAATGCTCGTCGACATGAGAGTGGGTGTCCACACAATATGAGGCATGCTTATGTGTATTGTAAAGATTGTCAATCGCTTTTTCGACTACATGATAACTTCAAACAACATATTGCAGCATTCAAATAACTCCTTCCTGTTCAAGCCAAACTCTAGATACTGAAATTTAAGGAAAGGAAGTTACCTGTGAAAAAAAAAACCCAGCAACATCAGTAAAGGACCCAACAGTGAAAACAGTGGCTGGATCAACTCCTAGACATCCTTGCAACTATTGTAACAGGACATTCGCACATGTCCCCAGTGCAGAGAGGCATATGAAGCACAAATGCAAGCTGAGTCCATATAGTACAGGCTATCGATGTAATAAGTGTCATGGTTATTTCACACGTATAGACAGTTAACACATAATATGAAAAAAAACTAGTGTAAAGACTGTGCGCCTGCTGAGACGAGTATGGTCGTCTCAGGTTACTTTTTTGGGGTTCTTTAATAAGTTTTTTTAGCCAGAGTTGGCAACCTGTGTAGCATGAAAGATGTATTGAATAGTATTTGTATGAGCATATTTTATTGTATGGTATATAAATATATTTTAGGCCAGCCTATTCCTACTATTATTAATTGGTATTTATTTATTGGAAATGCTTTTGGTATTTTTTATGGTGCTGCTCTTATGTACTATTAAATATGTATAATCGATACGCAGAGTGTTTAGTACATTATTAATTGTGAAGTCCGCCCCCAGAATACGCTGATCGCTCGGGGTGATGTCACGACTGCGATGCACGAGGGGAAGCCGTGAGGGGAAGGGAGGGCTCAGCTGTTCCGCTCGGCGAGGAGTAGCAGCCTACCCCCGACTGTCGGTGTATGTGTGCGCGCGTGGCTGATACGATATTATTCGCAAATATGACGGGATTGATTTTAATGAGAAGGCATCCCAGGCGCACCCAGGTAATAGTGTATTGTGGCAATATTCGAACATGTTTTCTGAAAGTGACTTAAATATGAGCGGGTTAAGGAAATTAACTTTCTACTCTGTTTGCCACGAAGTACAAAATTCGTAGAGGGTTAATATGGAATGGTTCTTGTGAAAGTATGCAAACTTTGTGATCGTAAAGTTGATGTGTGGCATGGGTAAATTTAGTGAGAGTTTGCTTGCCAAGTGGAACTATATTCACTTTAAAATTGCGCCGATGCCCATGGGCTGTTTAACTGGTTGCCGGCCTGGTAAACTTTGTAAACTGTCATCATCAGACGTGTGCAGTTAATTCAAAACTTCTTGCATGCCCTAAGAAATTACGTTTTCTATGAGTCGCACTATTACCGCTGCCATCTGGAGGCGGATATATATGCTGTATTTGAAGAGGTGCATATGGGTACCGATCATATCGCTGTCACCGGCAGTAACGGCTGGAGGTTTGCTTCAGAGAAATCGTATTTTGACTGGAAATTCCACCAGGTATGAGGCGATGAGATGTTTTACGCCGCTAATTTTCGTGGGCGTTACAGTCAGCGAACTTCCCCATGCAAATGAACGGAATGGAACAGTAACATTGCGGCCAGATATTGTTTAACGTATAGTATGCATTTAACGTTATTTCAATTATGAAAAATGACTATAATCCAAAGCAAATATTTTCTCAATAAACTAAAACTTTCAATAGACTCATGTTGTGTAGTGTTAACCTCTTGTAAATTGGTTTTTGATGTTGAAGAAAGAGCCTGCTACTTCATATATTTTTTTGGAGAATAGTGTTTATATTGGAATTAGACATTAAATTTGTGCTCAAAAGTTTTGAAGCTGAAATCGCTTTTGCTCTGTGGTTAGGTGTAGGAGTATCTGTGGTAAAGGCACGAGTGAGGTATTTTTGAGTAGCCTGAACCCAAGCGGGGAAAGGGCATCTCACTGCTACACAGAAAACCTGTAGTGGTCAGGTGCGTTTGTATCGAATGGTGGTGGTGGTACACTGCCAACTTTAGACGTGTTCCTTCAGGGCAGAAAAAAGTGTCGCTATTATGGTAAGCTCTTTAGTATAAATAACAATGTACATCAACATGAGAGATGTATCTGTGTTGGAAAAAGGTCAGTGTTAATGTATTTGACATGATGTGAAATCCCGCTTCTACCTTGCAGCTGCATGTCTGTGTAGTACCTGAGATACAACATCAACTAGATGAAACCATGTCTCCTAAATGCTTAATTCCCACTGATGGAATATGTAAATGTGTATATAAACTACATGTAGGATTGGTGGAAACGTTAGTGTGTTGTTGATATTCGAAGAGTGAACATCGGCTTGAGCAATGATGGAAGTTACTTCAGACAGCCAGTTGTGCCGGTTCTGCAAGAAGTAATTTTCCAGCAGCCGGCATGCTCGTCGACATGAGACTGGCTGTGCTATGAACACGAAGCGTGTTGCATTAACATATGAACAGTGCAAGTCTCAATTTGGATGACGTGATAATTTAAAAAGACATCTTGCAATGTGTGATGGACTCTCTCCCATGCCTACCAAGCACAGTAGGTCCACAGTGGATACTGGTGCACGCTCATCATTGGACCTGAACATTGTAGACCATTCTCCACAGACATCGAGAGTATGGGCTGCACTTGCTATAGTGGATACTCGTGCACCATCACCATGGGCAACACCGATTCTGGACGTGTATAATTTTTAACAGTCATCACGATATTTATGCTGCTACTGTGGTAGGACCTTTAGTAAAAGATTCAATGCATGTCAACATGAGAAACCCGGTCAATGTTCGATGAAGTTGAGCACAAGTTCGCATGTTATGTACCTACAGGAAGCATTCCAGTCGAAACACGGTGCAAAACATGTAACTACCCAGAACAAATATTTTGTGAGACATGTGACAACCATATGAAGAATTGTATGTATGAAAAAGCAGCTACTATATCACATCCACCTGTTGCGAGTATACCTAATGAGAATAGGTTCATCCTGAAATAATCTGCTTTCCGCAATCTAATGAAGACATACATTGCATCGGGCATGGCGAAAGATATTTGTACATACATTAAGCAAATGAAGCCGAGTATCATAGATCAACTTACAGATGAGATGGAAAAGGACGACGTATTAAAATATGATATGTTGTTGAAATGTATATATACCAAACCAGAACCACATGATGATGAATTTAGTCAGAAAGCCTTTAAGACAATGAATGAGCCTCTGTATAACACAGTTGAAATTTTGGCTAGTGTAGAAGCAGGTATACAGCAGATTTGCAATGAGGAAGAAGTCTACTTGGGGAAAGGTTCCGGTTGGACGTTGCATATGTTCGATAATCTCCAGTTGAGAATGAATTCGTATAGGCTGCTTCGCAATTAGGTGCTTGTCAATTGGAGGAATTGAATCAGGGCTTGAAGCACAGTCCCCTGCTGGGCGAAGGTCTAGAAAAGTCATGCACTTGCTCGCTCATCCTGATATTCATGTTACGTTCACATGCATAGTAGTTTAATACATGCCGGAATAGGCTGGTTGGCACAGTTGCTCTTCAGACCATGAAGAGTGAATATTGTCTTTGGATAATGTGCTCGGCGATGATGATGGAAGAGGGCATTTATTTACACTGCTACTGCAAGGTGCCCTTTTCTGAAATAACCAACTGCAGACAGCATGAGGCCAGTTTTCATCAGAATCCAGAGCCTACAGTGTTCACATGTGAAACGTGTACGTCATGGTTGTCCAATGTGTTAACATGAGAAGTCATCTTGCAATGTGTAACCCTGCACTGTCTGGCATGATAATTATCGAAGAACATATGCACATGTTGATGATTGAAAGAAACATGCTTTCAAGCTGATACTCGTGTCGGGTTGACACTGTAGAGGTGGAGTGGGTGCACATACTGATATTCCTTCCACTACTGAGCAGATGGGGACATAGCTTCAACTGGTAGAAAGAAGAGCATACTACATCCACAGTAATTCACACAAAGTTGTTAACCCCAATTTGCATGTCTGCTGCAGTGAGGGGTCAGCTGCAGTGAGGGGTCAGCTGCAGTAAGAGGTCAGCTGCAGTGAGGGGTTAGCTGCGGTAAAGGATTAGATGCAGTGAGGGGACACTTGCAGTTAGGGGTCAGCTGTAGTGAGAGGTCAGTCTGCTGGGTGAAGGACTTTCTACTTACAAGACATTGTACAAGACACTGTACAATGCATAATTCCCAGTGATGAAATGTGTGTGAGTACCTATTTATACCCATGAATCTACTGTGGGACGAAATTCTGTTTAGTTTTGCATGAATAAGGCACTACCTGATATGATGTCTATTGTAGAGCATGCCTCTATATATATAACTGCCCCCATGACTGGAAAACAGTGTTGTTCTTGTGGAATGATCTTCAGCAAAAGCTGTCATGCTCATCGCCATGAGAAAAACAACTGTTCAAAAGGACCGACCTCCAGAATAGTAACATATAATATGTGTGGTGTTGCATTTGGTAGAGACGATAATCTCAAGAGACACACTGGTACATTTAAAGGTGGCACACCTTGCTTGGCATGCGCCAGCATGTGTTTTCGTATGACAAGGATAGTCTTCCTGCTGATTCGTAATGTAACCTAATGTTCATTGAAGCACCCATAACTTTACAACGACCTGCGTGGTGTTACAAATGAGTGTGCAAAGACGGAACTACAAGTGCTGCAGCGCACGATGTGTGTGAAGAAGGAACTATGTGTGCTGCAGGGCATGATGTGAGTGAAGAAGGAACTATGAGTTCTGCAGAGCATGATGTGTGCGAAAAAGGAACTATGAGTGCTGCAGAGTATGATGTGTGAGAAGAAGGAACTGCGAGTGCTGCAGAGCATGAACCAGACAGATAGAAAGGAGTTTTAAATATTAGACCTGCACAGCTAACATGTGAAGTGAAAATCGAAAATGCTAACCAGGACACCGATAACGAATCTGTGACCTCCAAGTCTGCTGGTGATACTGATGTGTCTTCTACTGATGACGATAACGTGTCGACAACTGCAAAACAATAGTGTGCACATGTTGCTGGCGATAATGCATATTCTAATAATGACGATGAAGTGGCGACATTTGCCAAGCGAAGACAACACATGGTTCTGAAGACCCCAATGACCTGGTTGATAGACTTTGGTTGTTAGTTTCCTCATAGAGGATTGGATATCTTTCTGTCACCAGAGAGATAAATGCATTTATTGATGAACTCAGAGCCAGAGGATCTAATGGATGATATAATAGATGTGTGTATGTGTGTGTTTGATTTGATTTGATCATGCATGTAAATAAATACATTAAGAACAGATTTGCTTTTTCTTAATTCCTGCTGGCTATGCAATCAGTGGCATGTGTGCTATAATTTCATGGGCAAGGTCCTGCGTACAGGGGCAGTAGTGACGTTTATCTCCCGCAATTAAAAGGGGAGAGGGTTCGGGGGCCCTCCCAAGAAAATTTGGATTTCAAGGTGCAAAATGGTGCCATTTAAACATTTTTTGTACATAAATATAAAATACAATGCTTGTAAAAATATTAATATTTTTTAACATAAAGTTTGCCCTAGCAAAAAATATTAGAGAGATACCTTCTTGAAACCCAGAACCTTGTCCCCTCAATATCAATATTATTTTAATACCCATCGACAGTGAACGTTGTCACCCAGAGCGATAGTTCGCTGTGCAAAGGTTGTCTTGCAACCCGATACAGATATAATATGCCTAGATTAGACAACACACACATCCCACAGGCCACGTCACTAAATAGCTACAGGAAAATATGCCATGAAAAACTGCCTTGTGCTTTCGGAACATGTGGTATTGATACATTCAAACATGTATGCAGGCCTTAATAGTTTTATTGTACTTATAGAGCAAATATTTACATCAGTCTTGAAATGTGCATATAACATAATGCGTACAAGCATTTTTCCAGCACAATTCACCTTCTGAATCGACATTGTAGGAAAACAAATCATAATTGCACAAATGCACTGGCCGCCTAAACAATTGGTCGACAGTTATCAAGCATATGGGAGTTGTTTATTGTCCACCTCACTACCTGAATGTCAAAATCATCAATGTTAGTCTTAATTTGTCATTTCGCTCGATGTTTAGTGTCATTACTCAATGTACGAACACCGAACTGATTGGTGCTGGCTGTGGTGCTTATATTTGTGCTTAGGACATACTAGACCCATTGATCCTTTTTGGTGACTGTTGGTAGTTGCATCTCTCAAGGTTTGATAATTACGACCAACTATCCTCATACACAACCATGGGTCATATACATAAATGGTTGGAACTTATAGCCAACTATGCTTGTATGCTGACATAGGGTTTACTTGACCCTTCTCATCTTCTGGGCCCCTTGTCTATGTTAAGAATTTGACAACTGGTTTGGGCATTACAAATAACTATGCATATTGGTAGACATAGGAAATACTGGACCTTGTGGGTCATCTGGGGTAATACTCATTTTATGCATTTGGCTACTGTATCTTGGACAGTTCAGGCCAACTATGCTTATATATAGTCATAAGACACACACTTCTCATCATCGGGGGTGATACCTATATTATGCATGTGGTAGCTATATCTTACATACTTCGGAGATTATAGCCAACTATGCTTATACATCAACATGGGGTGTATTTGCCCACTTGACACTTCTCAACATCTGGGACGATGTCTATGTACCTACTGAATTTGGCGACTATAACTTATTGGCAGTTAAATCTCACAAGGTTATGAAATTACAGCCAACTATGCTTACATGTCGAAATAGGGCATACTTGGAAACTCGTCACTTCTCGTCATCAGGGGTGATGTCCATGTACTGAATTTGTAGCTATAACTTTGGAAATAACAGCCTACTATGCTTATAGGTCGACATAGACTATACTTGACCACTCACCTGTTCTCCATGTCTGGGGCGATGCTAATGTTTGAATTTGACGACTATATCTTAAATAATTCAGTAATTATAACCAACCATCTGTATAAGTAGGCATATGGCATACTGGACAACTTATCTCTTCTCATCATCTGGGGCGAAGCTCGTGTTATGAATTTGACAATAACTTAAAGGTTTCGGAAATTACAGCAAGCTATGCTTATATATAGAACTAGGTCATATTTGACATCGTGACCATTCTCATAGTTGGGGTTGATGCATATGTTATGAATTTTGTAGTTGTATCTCCAATGGTTTGGTAATTACAGCCAACTATGCTTGTAAGTTTGCATAGATCATATTTGACCTCACGACCATCCTCCTGGTTGGGGTGGAAGGCCATGTTATGCTTTTGACAACTATAATTTAACCTTTTCGGAAATTACAGCCAACTATGCTTATAAGTCGGCATAGGTCATACTTGACCCTGCGACCCTCCTCATAGAAGGGGTTGATGAATATGTTATGGATTTGGTAGTTGTACATCCAATGGTTCTATAATTACTGCCAACTATAATTATAAATTGACATGTGGCATATTTGACCCCACGACCCTTCTCCTAGTCGTGGTTGATGCCTATGTTATAAATTTGACAACTATAACTTAAGGGGTTCTGACATTACAGCCAACGATGCTTATACGTTAACACAGGGCATGTTTGACCCCACGAGCGGCAGTGTTATGCAAGATCTGATCGTTCTTGAGGCCTTGATGCCCCACCGCCGCCACCCGCGAGGCGCTGGCCACCAAAATAGTCGCCACCCTCAGCTGGTCGACAATTTTCCTGGGTTGACATATGTTGTCGATACTAAGATAGCCGTTGACCTTGGTCATATTTGACCTCGCGACTCTTCTCCTTGTGGTTGATGTAGATGTATGAATATGTAGATGTATGGATATGGCAACTATACCTTTAACAGTTCGATAATTACATCCAACTAAGTTTACATCGTCGACATGAGGCCGCCATATTGTTGGTCATTGGTGCACATGATCCAAGATGTCGACAGGGACCCTCATGGGTAGAATCGCAAAAAATTAGTCATTTGCCACCCTGAGGGGTCACCGTTTGGATTATACTAATTAGGTCAGAAAATGGCATACGGCACTGGTTGCCAAGATGGCCACCGGTGGCGGGAGAGAAATTCTGGAAATTTTGAGGGGAAAAAGATAAAATGGCGTTTTCGAACTCTAAATCGGACGTTTTGGACAGGGAAAAGGGAAGAAAAGGGGTAATTTGTCGCTCCTTGGGTTGGTACCCCGACGTCTGAAATCATGCTAATTGGGTCCGCGGGATCCGCAGCCTGAAGCCTGGTGTCCCAGAACGTACTATTTTATACTACTGATGACTATACCTTGAACCACCTGTTTTTCGCGGAAATATTTAAGCACAAGCTAGAATCTAACTTGTTACGTGCATGCTTGCAAATTTCCTTTGGATATTGGTCGCGTTCTTGTGTGAGGAAAACATTTTCTTCCCAACTGGGCCAATTAGAATAAAGTTAGTTTTGAATAGGAACTAATACACCATCAATAACGATCTTAGTAAATAAATGAATCATTTTTGTATAGCTACTGAATGCAACACAATGGGATGTGCATTCTGTTATACGAAAGAGCGTTTGGTTGTAAAATGGTAAACTTGACACTGCGCTGATTGGCAGCCGACCTATATGGAAAGATTGATGTCGTTTTGACCGATGGAATCGCGTTAAGTGACAATAGGGACGAATAGAAGATGGTTTCCACTGCAGCGTAATGGATATTTGTGACTAACGTCTAGCTTGTCTGTAAAAAGCTGGCACAAATGTTCGTGTCTGATATGCTGCAGAAAGGTTGAAATCATGGTCGTTTCTGAGCGAGATTAGAAGTTGGCGCCGATACAGATAACTCCTTTCCTCGCGTGATGCTCTTGGTCGCTGTCGACACGCCACACGCTTTCATAATTGGTGGCTTCGCTAAGAAAAAAGTTTTGTTGAATCAAACAAGATTTGTTTGGTGCAAACAAATCATTTGTTTCTATAGAGGCAATGAAATATCTTGTTGCCGAAACCAAATCATTTTGTTGTTCTCATTTGGTTGCCCCAAACTGTAAGATTTGATTGCTGCAACTAAAGATTTATTTGGCTACACGTGCATTAAACAGTTTGGGACGACATAAAAAAAAAAAGTATAACTTGGACCAAGTTTCGAACCTACGTCACCTGAGTCCGAGAGCTACACCTTATTAATCTCAGTTCGTGTGACAACTGAGGATAACGGAAATACTTTAAATAGATATACTGCATATATTGGGCAACATGTGCAAACAAGTATTTAAACTTTTACAGCATTACTTGTCAGTTTCTTGTTGCATTTTTTTATTTATATGTCTATACGATTATCAAACATCAATAGATGCACTAACAAACACGGTTACTATCCTAATTGTCACAAAAAAGACAAACAAGCTCTCGAGCTGTATTTTCGAACGAAGGCAGTCAAATGAGTGACCAAACAAATATATACATTTGATTCAACAAAACATTCAGTTGACAGTCTAGTTTTTTTGGCCCATCACAGAGATTTTGTTTATTCAAGCATATATTCTGTTAGACGAATAAAAGTAATTTTGTTGCTTTTCAAATTTTGCTTTATCAACACTATATTTTATTAGGGCAACTAAACATATATTTCGCCATATGCAAACAAATGTTTTGTTATATTTTCTATCGGTGTTCTTGTGCCGTGGATCTACTGAATACCTTTCCGTAGGTTGCAAAGTGTCAGCTGTTGTAGTAAATTCGTAAGTGCTCGTGTCACCAAAATTTTCCTCTTTTGCAACACCTGGCATGAAAACATCATGTGTACGTTAAGTGGTTAAGGCGCACGTTCCTTTCAGCAGGCTATTCGCAGTAATCTGAGCACTTGTAAAAAGCCCTGCACAAAATCTGCTTGTATGCAAATTGCGTGTTCTTTCACTACATGTAAAATAAACATTGCTATCGACCAGATTACTTTAGTCATACGTCGGTCAAGTGAAGGTGTAAAATTACTATAAAAGTAAATAATATTAAGATATGCTTAATTTTAAATGTATATACTTGAAAAAATTACGGAAAGCAAAATAAATAATTTTGGTGTTCACAAATGTTTATCAAACAGTTTAAAATCAACTTTCAAAAGCGGAACTACATTCATTCCGTCGTTACCAACATGACTCGGAGATGTCAGTTAATGTGTCCGTCGACATGTATGCACGTAGGGATAGTGATATTTTTCAAAGGTTGATCCCAAAAGGTGAGTTGAGAGAGTTGAGAGAATTGGTCGGCTCTTAACAACGGGGTCTTGTGAGTTGATGGGGGTGAAATGAGATGAGTATTGAACAGGGCCGGAATGCAAGTGTGGTAGAAACGGGAGATCCCCGAGAAAACTCGCCGACCAGCGACATCGTCCGGCACGATTCCCACTTGCGAAAATCCGGGAGTGTCGCGACCGGCGATTGAACCCGGTTCGGCTTGGTGGGAGGCGAGCAGTCTAACCACTCAGCCACAGTGGCCCTCTGATCCCAAAAGTGGTTAAATAACAGTGAACCGCCTATACACGAAGTTAAAGGCTGTTCACGAAAAAGTGAGCACTTCTGAAATTAACCTTTGAAAAAAGTCACTGCTCCTCAATGCATATATTTTAACTGGCGCACTGAGTGACATGCGCCCAGTAAAGTTGGTAATGATGGGTAGAAAATTAGGTCCAGATCTTAACGTTGAATGGAAAGTGTTCGGTAACAATTTATAATAACCTATATTATTCCTTCCGCTTTCTGTGTATTTTTATGCCTCGGATTGTAAAAATTGACCAGACTTGTAACATATTTACTTTTCTAATAATTCCACAGTTTCACTTGGCCGACGTATGAATAAAGTGATGAGGCCCATGCCAATGTTAATTTTACATAAGGTAGAAGAATACGCAAAGTGCATACAAGCAGATCTTAAGCAGGGCTTTCAAAAGTGCTCATTTTACCGTGAACCCTGTTTCGCTACACCCTGACGTCTCGAGTGGAATTAGTCTCGCATAGTCGTGCAACTCGACAACAACGCGACAGTTGGCCTGTCGATGAAAACTTGATCGGCGCCGTGTACAGGCAGTGCAGATGTTAAGCATGCTGTAACGGGACGCAGCTCGCGTGCCGGCGATGTTTACATAATGCTCGATGCACCGTGCCAGGGCGAAGTTCTTCTAGGGCGTCTGGAAAGAGCCGCTTTTAAATTTCGTCTGCGGCGGGCGCAAAACCGAGCGGCGTTATTTTCGGAGGACCCAGTTTTATTCTCGGGTCCCGCGCAGGTACTCGCCAAGTTTAATCCCAGCAATGTGCTTGTTGCACGTCCACGCTGAGAAACTTTTTTTTTTAGAAGTTTTTCCCTGAGCCATTAAAATACTTGTTTTTATATCAAGCCCTGAGAATTTCGTGAGTTAATTTTAGAATAAGCTAGAATTCACAGTCCTGTTTGTATCTGAGATACTATAGTCTATTCACGGTATCTTCACCCTTTTTGAATCAAACCATTGAAAAATGTCCCCATGTATGACGTGTTTAGTTATTTCCAACACATACCATATATCACAAGCGTTTTATACGTGTGTTCATAAAAGTTACATTTTATCTATTAATTTAAACGTTATTCATATTTTATCTATAAATTATAATGCTTCATTTATAAATTATTAGAATAAAAACAGTGAGAAAACATGTCTGTTGGCAGCGCCTAGTGAGAAATTGTTCTTATACAAAATACTGTTACAACTGAGTGCGCGCGAATTCGGTGCATTGTCCCTCTGGTGTAATTTTCTAGAAGCTCAGCTTGCACGGGGCGGAGGAATATCCTGGAAGTAGAATTTCAGAAAAGGGTGAAGTAGCCGTGAATGGATTATATTGTTTGTATAGAGGCTGCTACAGTGTGAAAAGTTTATACAATAATGTTCATAAAGGGTATTCACGGTAAAGGGAGCACTTTTTGAAGCCCTCTCGTTTGGAATAACAATCAATAAATATATTTTATTGCAACCTCAGACGTTAACTTTCAAGTCCGGTGAAATATATACACCGTGTTTATTACTTAAATGGCAACATTTATTTTAGAACGTGGCGGAAAGATAAGAAATGGCTGATAGCGAAAAAGTTGCTAAGGTCTCAAAAAGGCTCACTTTGCCGTGAACAGCCTGTACCTTCGCCACACTGCCACATCGTGCCACCATGGGCTCACAGCTACACAGAACGCGTCTAGATAAATACGGTGTAATCTTAAAAACAGTTTCGGTTAATATTTAAAAAAAATGAAGCCGGACCGAGATTCGAACCTGGGTCAGCTGCACCAGAGTTCTGCGGCTTAGCAAACCTCGATTATCGTAACCGCTGGCGACGCGGGACTGATTTTAAATATATTTACTTGAAATGCTGGACAATGTTCGCGATTAGACTAAATAGGTCAGAGCTGTCCTAAATTTGTCAGTAGGTTTCTTGCCTGTGTTGGATTCTATGTGTTATCTGTTAATAATGTGTGTGTGTCTGTACACACACACATATATATATTTACATATATTTTTCGTAATTATACCCGTTCAGTTTCTCAACTCTATTCACTCTTGGAATTTTCCAGTGTTGTTTACATATATTAATTTTCTCGTCCATAGGTTGCGTGCATTTTTAAGTATTTTTTTCGTGCTCAGTCCTACTTTTTCCATGACAGAGATCTGCATCGCATTGGCGAATATCCAAAAATTTCCATCTTGTGAATATTGAAATTATTTATTTTACTTTCTGTTTTTTTTTTTTGCATACAAGTGTACCAATTAGCAAATTAAAAAAAGAATATTTACTTTTGTAATAATTTCATAGTTTCAGTTGGCCGACGCAAATAAAATGGCCATACCCATGCCAGTGTTAATTTCACGTGTTGGAATAATACACAATGTCCATACAAGTATAACTCAAGCAAGGCTTTTAAAAGTGCTCAGTTTATCGTGAATAACGTATAGTAGGTAGTACAGGATTCAGTCGTTGGGTTCTTGCGGGTTTTTTTTTTATTAGCCCCGTGTCCTTCAGGGCGTGTCGTAATGAACTGTGATCCAAGTGAGAAAGAAGCTGAAATGTACACGTGTCTGAAGTCCAGCTTGTCCTGAAATACATTCGCGAAAATTTTTCGACCCTAATAATTCCTGTTTAGTAAGTGATTCGCAAACCGTGTAAATGCTCTGGGTTATAAACTCTGCATTATTTATTGCGACAGCCGAACACAAAGCGTACACCTAATTGGTTGCGATAATGAAACCACTGCAGTATGAAAGTGCTTGGCACAACAAAATTTTATCACGTTCAAACACAAAAAAAAAACCCCATAAATTAAAGTTGGCCTGCAAGGATTAAACACTTATCATCTTACATTTGAAACTTTGTTAGGTGTGCAGTATAGATATTGTGAGCGCAAAAAAAGCACTTGTCTAACCATGCACAAGAAGAGTATTTTCTTGGGTGTAACACACCTTTGTCACAGAGTGCGAAAATTAGTGAGCCGTCCTCCGTGGCACAGCTGGTTGTGCGCTGACTTACTGGGCGAGGGGTTCTAGGGTTGCGAGTCCCTGAGAGTGGAATGGGTGTCAGTTTGCGCTCGACTTCATGAGTCATCGTGTCTGCAAAACTGTCACTTGTCACTTTAAAAGACACCTTCTTCGACCCTTTCATCGACACATTAATTTATGACTTCTGGTGTGGCAAATAACCACAATTTTTATCGGTGCCATACTGAAGCTGACAGAGAACTTGTTTCGGCACAACAGCCAATAAGCTGTTGGCTCTGTGCTCGGCGAGGAGTGACGTGAACTAGTAATAATGCAGAGCAGTGTGACAGTTTACTGATGTGACAAGATCGTGGAACTCTTGAGTCTCTATGTGTGCATTCAAATACGTAATCCTCCTGCGCAACATATGGACAGTCGTCTAAAACGGGCATGAAAGGGTTAGTAACAAAGTTTAAGAAGAAGTTAAAACAATAATCTAATAGTAGTGACAGTTCATTGGCAGTATAATCGATTCACGGTTTCTTCACACTTATCTGAAGCCCTGCTAAAGTTATACTTCGAACATATTCCTCCGCCTCATACAAACTAAGCTTAACTAAGTCAAAAAAATTACACCAATGAGCAACGCACCGAATTCGTGCGCTGTCACTTGCAATAATATTTTGCATAAGAACTATTCCTCACTAGGCATTACTAACACACATACTTTTTCTCACTGTTTTAATCATATTTATTATAAATGTAGTATTACAATTTATAAATAAAATACCGGTAAAACTATAATTTAACGAAAAACGAGATACTTTCGTGTTAATAGAGGCATAAAACGCTTGTGAAACAAGGTACATTTAGGAAATAACTAAACACCTGTCATACTTGGGATGAGTTTACAAAGGTTTGATCCAAAAAGTGTGAAGAAACCGCGAATAGACTATATAGACTGTTTACGGTAAAATGGGCACTTTCGAAAGCTCTGCTTAAGATCTACTTTTATACACGGTGTGTGTTCTTCCACCTTATGTAAAATTAACACTGTCACGGGCCTCATCACTTTATTCATGCTTCGGTCAAGTTAAACTGTGAAATTATTAGAAAAAGTAGATATTGTACATACGATTTTTCTCATTTTTACACTTCGCTGGTATAAAAAATTCAGAAAGCGAGAGAAATAATTTAAGTTATAACAAATGGCCATCTAGCACTTTTTGTTAGACCGTAACATATGGAACTACTTTCCCCTCTATCGTTACCAACTCTACTGGGCACGTGTTACTCATTGCGCCCGTTAAAACATGTGCAGGTATGGGCAGTGACGTTTTTCTAAGGTTGATTTCAAAAGTGGTCACTTTATCGTGGACGTCCTTTAAAAGGGTTTCCGATGCAATTCCCTGATCGGGTTAAAGGGTTCTTTTCAGGTGAAAATAAATCAGAAATTGGGTGCCGAGCTGAAATTTCACGACGAGAAAAGTGACGGTAAACCACGCTCTTGTCGACATAGCACTGGGCGCGTCGCAGTTCCAGTGACTGCGAGGTTGTTCGGCGTCGTATGGCGATGTGATGAGCGGTGCGACTTCATCTCAGCTTATCGACACGCGACGGCCGAGAAACAATAGCGAGAACCTATTTAACCGAGTCGTCACGTAACGGAACTTTCGAAAGCAGGCGTGCTTGATAGGTAATCAACCGCCGTGAATAGTAAATTTTCGCGAACAATGACGCTTATGAAAAGGTAACCGTGCTTTTCATTTCTCGGAAGCCTATGGCCGTAACACTGTTACAAGTTGCTAGGAGGCGTGTCTGAATTTATGACGGACGAATTACTTAAAAAAAAGTATAACAACTTAAATTAGTAGCTTAATTTATTTACAATTTTATAAAATTTCACTTAGCTATTAGTTATAAAAATCAAACTATCTGTACCTAATATTAATACTTATTATTCCAATCTGTGAATGCAACATTTAATTCCAATATAAATTATAATTATAAATTCCTTATTACTATCTTCATGGGGGCAGCGGTGGCGCAGTGGCTAGGGCGCTCGCTTCCCACCAAGGCGATCCGGGCTCGGTCCCCGGCGGGCCCACTCCCGGATCCTCACATGAGCACCTCCGGACCTTCGCATGTCGGAATCGCGCTGCACGATGCCGCATGCCGACGGGCTTTTTCGAAGTGCTCCCGCTTCCCCCGCCCTTGCAATTAATGTCATATCAGTGTCCCAGCTGGAAAGTCCGTCACTTGGAGAGTGTTGCCTCGCCCTGGGTTCACTCCCCAATCGAGTTTTTTTAAATATTTTAAACTCTTTTTATACATGTTAGTCACCAAATTCTCACATATAAGATCAAAACATGAACATAATTCCAAATGTCCAACATTCACACATCCAGTCCTACTGTCCCACATTTCAGCCAGTTAGTCTCTCTCTCTCTCTCTCTCTCTCTCTCTCTCTCTCTCTCTCTCTCTCTATCTATCTATATATATCCCTCTCTCTAAAGGTTGTTCACGATAAAGTGAGCACTTTAGAAATGAACCTTAGCAAAAAGCCACTGCCCTTGCAATCATATATTTTAATGGACGCACTGAGTGACATTCACCCAGTAAAGTTAGTAACGATGGATGAAATGTAGTTCCACATCGTAACGTCAAATAAAAAGCATTAGGTATCAATTTGTGATAATATAAAATTACTTCTATCACTTTCTATTTTTTTTTGTTCATCGAAGTGTGAAAATGAACAATTTGTAAAGTATTTACTTTGTTAGTGATTTCACAGTTTCATTTGACCGAAGCGTGAAAAAAAGTGATGAGGCTCATGACTATGTTAATTTTACATAAAGCGGAGGAATACACAACGTGTATAAAGTAGATATTATGCAGGGCATTCACAAATACTCATTTTACCGTGAACAGCCTATACTCATCATATTCTCGCAGACTATTGTCTGTTCACGGTAAAGTGAGCACTATTTTTTATCCTTCCACCACATTTTAGATAAATACTGCCATGCAAGTAACAAATACAGTGTATATACTTTACCTGACTCGAAATTTAACGTCTAAGGCTACAACAAAATATATTTATTGAGCATTATTCCAAATGAGAGGCCTCAAAAAGTGCTCACTTTACCGTGAATAGCCTATACACTCACTGGTCACAATGTCGTTGCTTCTCTTCCAATGGTATCACATGCCTGGCGCTAATGGCCGGGCAAGGCTCCAGATTCTCGACGCAGAGCCGCGCGACGACTTATATAGCTTAGTTGCCCTGGTCCAGAAGGTTCTTAGTACCTCGCGAGGCTTGAAGAACATTCGCTTAACGATTACCCTAAGACATCCAGTCTTCCAAGGACGGGAGCGGCATTAGTCCTGATAGCCTAATCGCGACATGTGGCACTATCTCGCAGCTCACTTTGTAACTGTGCTAGCTTAAAGGCTGTTCACGATAAAGTGATCACTTTTGAAATCAACCTTAGAAAAAAGTCACTGCTCCTACCTGCATATATTTTAACGAGCGAACTGAGGGACGTGCGCCCAGTAAAGTTGGTAATGATGCAGGGAAAGTATTTTCTTATCTTAACGTCGAATAAAAAGTGTTAGGTAACAATTTATGAATACTTAAATTATTGATTCTCTTCTTGTTTTTTTATGCATTAAACAGTAAAAATGAGCAGATTAGTAAATTATTTAGTTTTCTAATAAATTCGAATTTTCTCATAACTAATGCATAAATAAAGTGATAAAACCAATGGCAATGTTGATTTTACATAAGGCGGATGAGTACACACCGTGAATAATAGTAGAGCTTACTCAGGACTTTCAGAAGTGCTCAGTTTACCGTTAACAGCCTATACCGGTAATACCAACGCGCGCCCGATGGGAGAGGGGTGGGGCTCGAAGGATAAACGGCAAAGTGTAACAATACACAATACTATGTGTACTTTTTGAATAAACGATCGAGTTATGTTCTGAGAAACATTTTGTTTCAAAAGTAATCTACACGTGCGAAAAATTTAGCTCGTAAGCGATGAGGCGGATTATAATGAATTGTCTGTGCTCGACCAGCACACTCCAAGAAATTGTTTGGAAATATAACACACCAGTGTATATGCATAGTGAGAAAGGGCGGGTGGTAAAGGTTATTTTCCTAAACATGCATGGTATCGTTCCCACATTTGCTCAAGAAACAGTCAAATGCATAGGAATGTTACCAGTTATGTATTGTAGCGGTTCTAAACTTCCCATATCTGCAACGTGATATATGGTAGAATCTTCATACTTAATAAGGCTGTTCACGATAAAGTGAGCCTTTTTTTAAATCAACCTTATAAAAAATTCACTGCCCCCGCCTGCATATATTTGAACAGGCACACTGAGTAACATACGCCGAGTAAAGTTGGTAACGATGGGTGGAAAATAGTTCTATAACTTAACGTCGAATAAGAAGTATTAGTTAATAATTTGTGATAACTTAAGTTATTTTTTATGCATCGACGTATAAAAATGAGCTGATTTACAAAATAATTACTATTATAATAGTTTCACATTTTCACTTGACAGACGCCTGAGTAAGTGATGCGGTCCATGGCAATGTTAATTTTACATAAGGTCGAAGAATACACAACGTACGCAAAAGTAGATCTTAAGGAGGGCTTTTAAAAGTGCTCAGTTTATCGTGAACAGCTTTATATGTATAGGTTAAAAACTTCCATTACAGTTTAGGAAGTTCACAAAAATTTTTTTTGCTATGCATAGTTTATATTTGTGTACAAAAAAGATAGTTTTTTTATTCTACTATCTCCGAACAGGATGCATAATGGAAACCTTGTCTAGTCCATTGTACAAGAGCGAATGAGAACGCGCAGCAGTAGACGACAGGCTTCGCCTACGGGCTGACACATGGCTGGCCTTTACGTCCACACCGATTTCGGTTCTTTCTGAAGGTTTTATATTTTTCTCCATGCGAATTCCGGGATGATGCATTTAATTAGAAAAGACGGCGGCCTAACCCTTTCTGCTTTTGGTTGCCCGTAAAATTGGCCGCATCTCTAACAATTTGCTATAAGACTTTAAAGGATGATTCATGTTGGAGTTAACATGACGCTCGTTGCATTAATTTTGCCTAATGTTATGCTCAGTTACTGGTTGTATAGTACATTAAATTATGAGTGATGCAAAGTTAACGCATCTATGCGAGAATTTGAATCAACTTTAACATATCATGAACATAACGTAATGGCAACAAATCGGAAAAAATAAAAAATTAATTAATTTTTTTTTCTGTGTTCATTTTTATTCCTACCAATTTACTTTTGGACAGGGGGCCGTGGTGGTGTAGTGATTAGACAACCCGACTCCCACCTATATGAACCGGGTTCGATTCCCGGCTGAGTCGCTTGTAGGAAACGTGCCGGACGATGCCGCTGGTCGGCGGGTTTTCTCGGGGATCTCCCGTTTCCCCAGCCCTTGCAAATCCGGCGCTCTCCATACTCCCCTCGTTTTACCATCATCGGCTCTCAAGCCCTCGATATTAACAGCCGCCTAAATCTATCCACTACACTCCACTTCTTTTGAACTAAGAGTGTCAGTTTATTCCAAACAAATGTAAATGTTCAACATATTATAACTGTTCAAATACATATTAATTATAAGTCCATATATTCAAAAATGCAAGTACATATATGCACGAGCTCAGGTATAACATATTTGCTATCTTACATTGCAGTGTGCGGTGTAATGGACATTCACTCTCTCTTTCCAATACATGGTTTCTGTCGTTAACTCTGTCCTTGTTCCTGCGTGCACTGTTGCCTGGTGTGTTTATATTTTTCAAGCCTTTAAAAAAATGCCATTTTCGTTGCGTGCGCGCCATGCAATCACAATGATAGGGTTTCTCACATGCTTCAGTTTCAAAGGAGCCGCTTAGCTTTGCGTCGCAGGATTGAATTCCTTTACGAGTTAGCAGGGAGATAAACATATAAAAATTATTTTAATCAGGCCGTTTCCTTCACCGCCCATTTGTTTCTCAGCTTGCCAGTTACGCCCGTCACAAAATTGAAGCTATCTGGCAACAGTGAGCGTTATAAGCCCTGCACTGCAATCTAAGCGTGAGACGGACTATAGTACTCCATTACAACTTATCAAAGACAAAACTGTCTGAACTCCATTGCAAACACATATACTGTTCATTGTAAAAATTGATAGATTGAACACCAAGTTAACATAACGATCCCAATGTTTAACTTCAAACTTGAAAACTACCATTTGCTTGTGAGGTAGTTGAGACAACTGCGGGAAACGCCTGCAGTTTAGCATAGCTACTTCGTGCCGTACGCACGTACGTTGCGTGTTGCCGACATATCAAGGCGGCGACAAACATACATTACAGTATGCCAGCCGCAGTGTTCATTACCATTCCAACTGTTAAAACAAGCAAGTGTAATAACAACAGATGTAAAGAAGTGGTTATCAGTTGTATGTGGAAACTGGGCGATCGTTTGTATCGGCGACGACACTCGTGGAGTTTCAGCAAGCACGGAGTTTTGGTATTATAAACAGAAACCTGGGCGTAGAGCGCTAGGACAGTACTTTTGACGAGTAGTTATGTGTTGGATACACTTGAGTTGTACATGCAAAGAAAAACCTACGCCAACCTCTTGTTTCTAAAAGTAAATGGTAAGAAGAAACTATTAGAGAGAAATTATAAAAAAAAAAAAAAAAATTGAGTTTGGCTGTGTTGGGGACACGGCCGTTTGTTTTGCGTGAATGCGTATACGACGCGCTCGGACGCCTTGATGTTTATTTTAAGTTCCCGGCACCGCTTCACTCGATCATGTGGCGTTTTATTGGTATCACTGGATTGCTTTTGAGATGCTCTTTCCAACCGTGTACGATTTATGTATTTCGGCTTGGCATTTTTACGAGTAAAGGCCGACATTTTTCTACATTTTTTCATTAAACGCATAGAATGTCACCATAACCACGCCACAGAAATGTTTTTATACACGCAACGCATTGATCTTGAGGAGAGCTGCCGTTTGAAACCTAAACGAGCGTCGTAACTTCTCCTAGTCAAAAGTTATACTACGCGGAAGTTAATGAGACGTGGCGAAACGAACTCAAAATTGTGGCGCCTCCCTACCCCCCTCCCCCTACAGAATTCTACAAACCACACGCAATACTTACAGTCCTCTCTCAACGTAACATATTCTTCGATTCTTTGACAATCGAGTGGCCTAGCATAATTTTGAATGTAGACGATAGATTCGGAGCTGCAATGCCAAACTCTATCCCCCAATTTTGTTATCATCGGATTTTCTGGATTGAATCCCTCCATGGTGGCAAATTTAAAGACGTATTCACGTAAATAAATAATAAACATTTTATATTTACAGCAAGTTTAAGGCCATTTAAAGTACTCTACCTGGTGATTCGTTAGATGTGATTCACGTGAACAAATTTCTGTTAGCCATAGCAATAACCGAAAAGAGTTTCTCACATCAGAGCAAATACAATCAGCGTTCGTCGCCTACTCGACCCGAAGTTGCGCGATAATACGACATGAGTAACGTCGCTTCTTAAGAGGATACATTCTAGAGGTCATGTCGTCTGAACTGTAGGACGAAAGGCCTGTATTACAATCCCGGGCCAGTCGAGATTTCCCACACTTGAGAAACATTTCCTTTATGAGTTTAGACCTCGACATTGGGTTTCAATTTAACATTCACAAATCGTCTCTTGTTCGCAGTGGGGCGAGTTCTCACTAGCATTCATCTGGCCGCGGGCAGATGTATAATGCTTGCGGATGTGCGCGGGCTCATTACATGCTCAAATGTCATAACGTCCGCACATCAATCGTGTTTCTTGTGTTCCCGACGAAACTTGTTATCACAGACGGAATTTTTTTTTCCCCCTATCAGTAGATGTATAATGAGAGCCTTGCACCACCCCACATTTTCAGACAATTTCCACCAAAAGTAGAAGAAGAAACTAACATAGTTATTTCCCGTTAATTTTAACGGAAGTACAAGAAAAGAGTTAAAAACTCAAAACCTAAAATTCGATGGAAAAAACGATCAAAATCAAACAAATTTAAGCTAAAATCAAGCAAATTTCTCATTTTCAAGCTACTTTTTCATGTTTCTAGTAACCACAGTTTTCAATTCACAAAACAAGCAATTTTAATCGAAAAATCAAGCATTTTTACCCTAAAACCAAACAATTTTATCAGTTTTCAAAAAATGTCCATGCAGGATTTGTGCTGATTAAAAAACAAGCAAATTTACCCCAAAATCAAGCAATTTTACCCCAAAAACAAGCAAATTTTCACGTTTTCTAGAAATGTCACTTTGCCAACAAGTAATCTAAATCAAGCTAATTTAAGCAAAAATCATGTAAATTTAAACCAAAATCAAGCTATCCCTAGTTAAGACAAAAATAATTATTTCTCATCATCAGAATCAATTTTTCCCCTTATAAATAAACAACAATGGAATCGTTGCTCTCCTACGAAATGGGAAATAATAAGATATTTAAGCAATGTAAAAGAAGTAGCGAAGTATTAAGCACTGAATGTTTTTACTCGCATAAACACACTAAAGATACACATATAAACATCTGTAAAAAATGTACAGGAAAAAAAAGGAATAGACACGTGCATCAAACTTTGTTGGATAATTACAATGTTGAATTTCATTTAGAATGTCTAATGCTGTATTGTGTAATTTTAAATTTTTATTCTTTTTGAGATATGCACTACAAACCTATTGTCTACATTTGCACGGTATTTTATCTTTTTTTAAACTCATAACGACTTCTGGAGTAATCGCTATAACATTTTTTTGCATATTGTTGTAACTTTGTCTATAGTCGCTTTATGTGGATAAAATAAATGAATAGATTTATTCTCTTTGCATACTGCGTATGTCTTAGTTGAATAATCACCAAGTCGAATTTAATTAGAGTTGTGTAATTTAACATTTTTAAGCTTTTTGAGGTATAGATTACAAACATATTTTCCACATTTGCATAGTACTTTCTCTTTTTTAAATCTATATTTTTCTGTAATATTCAGCGGAACGTTTTTTACAGATATTTATATGCGTATCTTTAGTGTGTTTATGCAAGTAAAAACATTCAGTGCTTAATACTTCGCTACTTCTTTTACAGTGCTTAAATATCTTATTATTTCCCATTTCGTAGGAGAGCAACGATTCCATTGTTGTTTATTTATAAGGGGAAAAATTGATTCTGATGGTGAGAAATAATTATTTTTGTCTTAACTAGGGATAGCTTGATTTTGGTTTAAATTTAAGTGATTTTAGCTTAAATTAGCAAGGGAAAAATCCTGCACGGCCATTTTGTGAAAACGTGGTAAATTTACATGATTTTTGCTTAAATTAGCTTGATTTAGATTACTTGCTTGCAAAATGACATTTCTAGAAAACGTGAAAATTTGCTTGTTTTTTGGGGGGAAATTGCTTTATTTTGGGGTAAATTTGCTTGTTTTTTAATCAGCACAAATCCTGCATGGCCATTTTTTGAAAACTGATAAAATTGTTTGATTTTAGGGTAAAAATGCTTGATTTTCGATGAAAATTGCTTGTTTTATGAATTGAAAATTGTCGTTTCTAGAAACATGAAAAATTTGCTTGAAAACGAGAAATTTGCTTGATTTTAATAGTTTTTCACCGAATTTGATATTTTGAGTTTCTAATTCCTTTCTTGTACTTTCGTTAAAATTAATGGGACATTGTCATGTTAGTTTTCTCTTGTACTTTTGGTGGAAATTGTCGGAAAATATGGGGTGGTCCAGGTCTCTCATTATACATCTACTTCCATCTTTGTTGGACTCAACACTATTCATAATCAGGACATAATATCAAATCACTTAAGTTTGTCCTTGTATTGTTTACATGTCGCGTTCCGCAAAATAGCGCCCCTCGAATGTCCTCAATAAGTTGAAGAGTATCATGTACCTTCCAGCTAGCGGTTATTTAGACCAAATTCAATGCAATACAAAAACTTCAGTGCAATACAAAAACTACCACACGAATAACTACCTATTCTGTGGCGAGTACGGTTGATGATTGGTAGGAGCACAGATGTCATTCGCATCGCACGTTTTTATACATTTTTCTCTGAGACGCGAGCATACATCTACACGTGTTTTCCATCACGGCCAGGAAACACAAACACACCTACAACTGCCTGCGAATGTGTGCGGCAGTTTGTGGAGGCGGGTCCGATAAACATTCCACCTACAGTCCGCGTACAATCAATTTGCACCACGCAAACAGATGCCCTTTTGAGTAGATAAATATAATAAGGTCCAGGACAATGGCTAGGGACTGTTGCTACGTGGTTCGGCAGCCATCTTGGAATTTTCCCGTTTTTTCTCCCCAAAATTTACCTCTTAAATTATAAAAAAAAAATCTATTTAAACGCTTAAAAAATAATTTATAAACATTTTTTTATTGGTTTCTCAAATTCCTCATTATGGCTGATGTTTGGGATACCTCAGTAACAACAAGGAATCGGTCAGCTACATTGAGGAGGAAGCTTTTTTTTTTTTTTTTTACAGATTTTTGGAAAAAATTGGAAATGTTGATGAAAGAAAGGGACATTTTGGGGGAAATTCCAGGAATTTTGAGTGTTTTAAGGGGGGAAATGGGAACATTTTAAGGGAAAATGGTAAATTTTGAGGAAAAACCGGGAAAAATCCAAAATGCCACATCTCCCAGCCCTTGTCCTGGAACCTACTGTATGTATCTACTATTTTGTATTAGTGAAAATGAAGGCTGGTGAGTACTCTACCTTAGGTTCCAAACAAATTCCCTCCAACTCGGCCTGGCCTGCGGTCCAGACAAGCCTTCGGGGTGGATATGCCCCCACAGTGACGGGGCACTGGCCATTTGGTTGAATTTGTAGCTAAATCCATGTTTGGTCATACACTTTCCCGGCCAAACGTCTGTTCAACCAGCCTGCCTGTAATTTTAGTGAAATTTTCGGCAATTGTCGGTTCGCTAAAATTATATTTAAGCCACACAAGTACAACCTTATTTTCTTTGTCTGAAGCGCAATCGCCCGTTTCTGTAATTAAATACACGCTTAATTTTTGTATACGCAATGTTTCAAGGACACAAGTGTCATCCAACTTCGACACCCCGAATCTGTCGGACGCACAACATATTTGGTTCCATCATCGTTATAGTATGCTACCACCAGATATCATGTTTCGCATGGCTTCAAAATAAAACATAGAGTCCATTCACGGACACTTCGAACTTTTTGAAGCCCTGCTAAAGCTTTACTATTCTTCTGCTTCGTGCAAACAAAGCTTAACCGATTCTAGAGAATTACACCAAATGGACAATGCACCGTAAACGTGCGCACTCAAGTTTAATAATATATCGTATAAGAACCACATCTTACTAGGCATTACCAAAACACCACTTTTCTCCATGTTTTTGTTCACATTAATTACAGATGTAATATCATAATTTCTAGATAAAATATAGGTTAAAGTTTAATGTAATCGAAAATTATGTAGTTCATGATACCACAAGTATAAAACGGAAATGGTACATTACATATTTAGGAGACAACCAAACACGTAATATGTTTTTTTTTTCGAATGTTTGATACAAAAGGTGTTGAGAAACTGCGAATACACTATAGGAGGAGAGGGATGGGGATAATGGATTTGCACTCTACGCATCGAGTTAACATACATCTCATTTTACACATCGTAAATTAAAACACAGTATATTGTATTTTGGTCATTTTAACATATTGTTCCGTTCACGGTAAACAAACAAACAAACTTCATAATTACTGACAAAAAAAAATACTTTATGGCAGTCATAAATTGCTTTGTTGGTATACACCTTACCAAATAGTCTAGTGGTGAACAGAAAATTATTTACTGTTCATCGCAAATTTATGTAACTGCTAAAAGATTTTTTTTGTTGACTGCAAAAAATTTGGCACGGTTACGTTCATAATTTTTTTTCTATGTACGTGCTCTATAACAAAATATTTACGTAATTCCCATTTATTTTATTTTACCTCAATGTTACAATTTGAGGTAATGGTTTATGGTGAAAATATTTCGATGCAAGGCATTAATAAATATTTTATAGACATTCTAACAGGAATAGGGTTCATTGATACATTTTCATTGCCGTCAAGTTTTATAAAAAAATTGATTCAACGAATGTTTGTTACAAAGCAGCCGAATTCTCACTAAGTACGTGACATGTATACGAAGAAAAAAAAACAGTACACAAGTTAAACTACTATCAGGGATGGACATTATTTCCTGTCTCAGCGGCTTTCTCGCAACTTCACAACTCCAGAGTTGTCACTGTTACTTGTCGTGACGAAAGATACCAAGTCACAGTGATAGCGACCGCGCCTACTGGTGCCCACGAGTCGGCAACCAGTATCAGAGATGATCCACCTCACTTGTCGCTGTCGCTGTTACGCACGCTGTACAGTTATTGCATTGTCGTGTCACTGATACTGTCAAATATTATGCGACACGTAGATTCGGCTAGACTAGCTAGCTACGCGAAGGCAGGTCCATAGCCATAGCATTATTGGCTTGGTAAATCTTGTTACACGTACCTGTTTAATTTGTAGTTGCGAGATCTCTATTATAATGTATATATTTTTTTAATTGTCGTGGTGCATAAGTAATAGAGATTTATCTATAAAGCAGTACCTTTCAGTGCATCTGAGGTTAACACTTAGTCAAATCCATGCATGATAGTGTTAGGGGCGTAGCTGAAAGAGAATTAGTAGAGCACTATTTTTAATGAGGAGATTTATTTGACATGAGCCACATACAGTAACATGGTACCGTAATATTAAACACTCGGGGAGCTTATGTGAACTGATGATAAATTAAATTACATTATTATTAATCATTACTCACGCCAGTACTAAGTTAAAATAATTGGACAGTCGCCACTTTAAACATTGTTCTGGAGACTAATAGATCAGTTGGCGGCGATTGGATGCACCCATTCTGCGTTCTTTCCTTGATGCTGGCCTATATCGGCGCGTAGTTTAGACATAAATGTCCCCGATCGCTGGCCGGTGGAGGGGATTTCTACCGTTGGCCCCTTTCGCAATGCGTTGTTGTAATTCCCGGCTTTCCGGCTTCCCGGTTAAATATGAAAGTGTGATGCCGTGTTCAGGCTGAGATGTTAACTTAAGGCTCTCCCGCGCTAACTACTCCGAAATTTAACATAAAAAAAAAGAAGACAGCACACAAAGGTGAAACACAGCCAAACATCCAACAAATATTATAAAAATGGGACATTGAAAAGATTTCAAATATATATTTAACCAAATATATTAAATTTCATACTTATCTCTTGACTGGCCCTCTACTCTCTGTGGGCTGGTGACTTTGGAAACACTCGAGAAGAAACTCCGCCAGCAGAAGGCAGAAAGGTGGTAATTTTATGTTGGTCTGCATCATGTCGTCTCACAAAGGTGTCCTGACATGTTTTCTCAAACCTTTCAAACATTGCTATTTTCGTGGTTGCGACTGGAAAAAGTTTCTGAGAAATAAAAAAATCACAATTACGAAACTTGAAATCTTTTTATGTGACTATTTTCCCTCCAAATACAATTTTACATATATTTTTTTAATGAAAAGCGAAATTTCAATATTTAAATAAAATATTTAACAACAAATATGTATTATCATTTCTACGACCTCGCACCATTACATTACGTTCTTTGGTATATTTTCAAAGTTTCTCTCCCAAAATTTATATGCTTTAAGTTATCTTACTTAAAAAAAAAAAAAAATTCAATTTAAAAGCATTCTGGCCAAAGCCTAACACTTAAAATTGTCATACCTTTCTTTTAAAATTACAACTATTTTTAAAAGGCAGAAAATATTAAAATACTTATCTCCATTGTGAACACATCCAAGCACACGAGCTCCAAAAATTAATGCCTATTTATTTAAAAACCCTTTCCTCACCCATCGTCTCTACTTCACATTTAATAGATTTGGCAACAGGGTGTTCAGCATTAAATTCGGTACATTTATTAATAGGCAACACAAAAAATCTTACACATTCAGGAGAAATGCTATTCACACAATTGCAAAATGCGTACTTATGCATTATACTTGAATTGCCTTGAAGCATTAGCCACAATTAACATGATTTATTAAAATGATAATTATATATTGGATATGAAACATTTCTCATTGAAACAATTACTTAGCTCCACAAAATTACAAAATGAGAGCTGGAAACTTTCAATCATTAAAAAAATTTTAAAAGCCAGCCAAAAAACTCTGCCGATTAAATAATATCTTAATAAGTTCAACATTACATCACGTTGATAACATTTCCAATATATTAGATTGAATAGACGCAGAATACTAACTAAAAGTAGCAAATAATGCTTAAAACTTGAATGACTAGAATATGTTGGTACTGTACATTTAAGGAGCAACAGAGGCAAAGTAGGGCGGTAGGTAATACCCATCAAGACCTCCTTCACACAAAATAACAAGTTAAAAGTTAATTGAAAATTCGCACAAAAAAATGTAATCGACGGGGGTGATCATGGTATTCTTTTAAGGCTCCAGTCGTATAAAATATTAGAAAGAACACTTACAATATTAAATACTACGCCCATCGTGTGAGCCGCGGCAGCAGTGCAAGAACCATTTGACTCGTAACATAGAACGGGCAGCAAACCAAGACTGACACGACATATTTAAAAACTGGAACTATACAGAAAGCTAAAGATTAGTTACGCCAAACTATAGTTTAGAAAGGCATCCGACCCAAGATTTAGAAAAACTATAACCTTTCTGCAAGCCCGTGACCAACACAAACTACGCCACACAATATTTAAAAACTCTCAACTGACGCAGAAAAATTACATGCTTCAGCCGCGACTCACCGTTTAACGTGCTCCATATCAACCGCTCACAGAGCTACATTAGTTAAAAGGCGACGTAAAGAGCACTCTCGTTGAAAACCGGATACAGACAATTTAAGTCATGTTGAAATATACAGGTTTTACGGCCCGAAAGACGGCGTTCCCTCCATCCTCCCGCACTCTAACTGTACTCGGATGAGTCAGACAGTGCACCGCACTTTATCCTCTTCTGTTCTTCGGGCCATTCGCTGTTCTGATTGCCATACTATATGTTGCAATATACAGTATTTCCAAAAAAAAAGGCTTCGACAAACTTCTTCACGTGGGTTGAAACGTCTGAGCGTAGCAAGGGCGTAGAAAGAGCGCTATGCCAACCGTGCATCAGCTTAAATAAACCTGCCCCAATCGGGGAAGGAGTCAATAAGGGAGGGAGTGGAGGGCAAAGCTAGGGAGGGGAACTAAGTGTGCCAAAGAGAAAGCCTCCAGACAGAAGAGCAAAGCCAGATCAAAGCGCTCGGCGGCACCGTCCCAACGGGAACAATATTCTGTTCTGTATCCTAACATATAATTTTTTTCCTTCAATTTTTGAGAGCCACACGAAAGAAAAATATAAATTAAAAATATCTAAAGACATCCAGTTTTGAAAAGTAGTTTTCCTTCATTGTCATTTTTTTTTTTTTTTTTTTTTTTTTTGCTATTATTCCATTTCACAACAAGAAATAACGTAATACTCTTAAAATATAGAAAATAATTTTAAACTCTTCTACAGTCTTTCTTGTCATTTGAGTCTCATCACATACACTAACTGTATATATATATATATTTTTTTTCAGGACAGAAATGTGAAAGTCGATGTTTTGTTGCCGATGTATAAATTCGATTATCGAAACAATGCGATCGTTGAAACTTGTCAAAGTCAGCAAAAATTTCTGTAAATAGCCCTCTCTTCATGTTATATATATATATATATATATATATATATATAACGGAGTTTTAAACAGCAGTGAAAGTGCTGCATGTTTTCTGAAAAGATTGCTGTATTAAAAGCCTATAGCCACCGCTTAAAATTCTGAAAAATCAGAACACGTGCTAAGAGTGTTTGTGATATTTTTCATTACCCGTCGCAATACAGAAATCGTTCGTTTCATTTTCATAATTTAATTTTCACAAAAATGTTTGATTTTAGAAAGATTACATTTTATGAATGTTTAAATATTTTTGTTTCTAATTTCCACTGTGTATCTGCTAGCTGCAAAAAAGGCGTAAACTTATTATTGACGAAATGCAAATTTGTTCCAGCCTTTTCGTATAGCAAGTAACACGCAGTGAAAATTAAGCAAAAAAATTCTCAGCAACTCGTAAAATGTGAATTTTCTATAATCAAACATTGTCAATGATTATTCAGAAACCGAAATCATGACAAGAAAGCGAAGAAGTTCTTCAAAAGAGGCGAAGGCGATGCTTTAGGCCGGACGTAACATTGAGGCGTTTAAAATTATTTTACTAGGGATGCCACTTAAGGGCCCTGCCTACCGACTGGTAGCTGAGTGATTAAAATAGAAAATACTGTGTTAAGGAAATATCGCTCCAGTGCGTTAGTTTTAAAGATAAGAGTTTCAAAGAAAACGTATTCTTCACAAATGTTTAGAAGTTCCCTACAGTGGAGATGTTTCCATAACATGTACTGTACATCGTGGTTGAAAGGAATTTTACGTTTTCCAAAATATTGAAAATATACGCTCGTAGGGGTTTTTTCCCAAAAGAATGGATGAAGAATACATTTTGTTTGAAACGTCCTATCCTTATAATTAACACACTCAGGCGAAATTTACTTAGCATGGGATTTCATATTAAAATAACGTTTAAGAAACGTTTCTCGTCTGTATACATTTTTCAGTTATTCCATTTCTCTCTAAAGCATGATTTTATGATGGTGGAAATGGCTCAAACGGATGTTTTCAGGGTAATTTTTAGGTATGAATATTCCTGTACAGAAAAAAAAAGGAATAGGGACGTGCATCAAACGTTTGTTTTTATTATTACGTAATAAAATTGTAGGTCTCGTGTTAAAGTCTTATAGAGGAGCGTTATCGACGGCAAGGCTGCACGCCAGTTCAGCGCTTTCCACGTAGAGGCGATGAGAGAGTTGATGCGCATGTCTCGGTCGTCCCTAGCGCTCCCACGCTCGCAGGCCTCAGACGTGCAAAATTCCTTCAACCAGGCGGCCACCTTAACTGTGGAAAAGCACACTCTATCCCTCTGTATCGCGAGAGGTGTCTCGACAGTCGATAGGAGGTGGCATTCTTCTTCGTAGAATCCCCGCTGAGTGCTGTACGGGAAAAGCAGCTGTTGGCAGACTCGGCGTCGACGCTGGCAAGAGGATGGCTGGTATGCTGAGGAGGGGGAGGAGGGTAGGGGGTATCGTGCAGATGTGACGCACGTACTTCCCGGCGTGGCTTCCCCTTTGAACTCTCCGGGGGTGGTGGCAGTCAGACGAGATTCCCCGGAAAACCATCGGTGGGGGTAGATGGGTTTGAAGAGGTGAGATGTGTGCGGGTCCGACGGCCTCCACGTCTGCTGCACCCGAGGGATGAAATGCAGTTCCCGAGAACTTTTCCCGAATAGCGGGCGGAGGGAGAACGTGGCAGAGCAAGCTAGCAGGTACAAAGCGTCTCTTATCTGGGTCGCCGCCTTGCATCCTGTTACCTGTCGCTAACAACTTCCTCTCGATCACAACGGTAGAGCCACTCAGACTCTACACGGCATGCACCTATTCAAAACTACACTGGGGAAATATTTCTCATGGCAGCTACAGAAAGTTTTCTTGGCAACTCACCTTGCAAATTCATTTTTTGTTGAGAACTCAACACTGAACTTCCGTACCCAACTAAAAATTTAGTACGACGGCCACAGAAAAACCGAGAATAGAGAGGCGAAACAGGTGTTGGGACCGCAAACTCCTGCTCCACACGCCAGCGAAATGGTGTCATTGGTCAGCAAGATAATGGAACACCGTTCACCAATCAGCTCCTGATAACCTACTCGCCAGCCGGTAGTATCAGCCAACAGGGAACCTTCCTCAGTATGCAGATTCTCTGTATTTAAGTACTGAACAGAACACATTAAAATGGCACCAGTACCCAGCCGAAGGCCATAACTGGTCTCAGTTACATAAATTTAAAATAAATCTAGAAAATAGTCGAAACATACGATTTTTCGCGTTATAACATTTAAATGCATGTTAAATTTTAAAACATAGGCTTAAAATTATTTTGTTAAAGTGTAAAAAAAATAGTTAAGTTATAATTTTAAAATGTCAAAAGTTAAAATTCCTCTGCCTCCACCCTTGAACCCTCCTAACCCCCCCCCCCCATCATCTCCGGAGACAGAGGGGCCAATGGTTGTCGTTTTCTTGATGTGCCCATCGTGTGTTTGATGTTTGTGTCAGTGATTGGTACGTAATGTATTATTTGTGAGGGCTCAAGAGAAACATTTACTAATTTAATTTCTATAATATGTACTTAACATAGTACACCGTGTGGGCAGTCGCCCTCCTGTGCCTGTTAGCCGAAGGTAATACAGGAGACAACTTCCAAAGCAACATACAGCCAGGGCCGCGTATAAAAAAAGGGGCTGGGGGCAAAAGGGGCATTTGCCCCGGGCCTCACATTCTATGGGGGCCACTTTTGTGGATTAAAAGAAATAATTTACCATGAATTTATTTTTCTAAAATTACCATATAACCATGAGGGGTTGCACAGATATTACCAATTGAAGTACATGCTTTTATTATATCTACCACAAAGGTAACATATTTTTCATTTTAAGTAGTAAACTGGTTTAGTAATAAACGCAATAGCAAAAAGACCATAACATAAATTAGAATAAAATGTTAAGTCCTCATATTTGTGTATGGACTGGCTGCATTTTAATAAATTACTTATAATTGTCGTTTTTGTTAGCTACTACTTACATACATGTTTTATTTGAAAAAATCGGAACTAAATAATTAACCCGTGGTAAAGATAATTAACTTTCGTATATATGTGTCATGGATTAAAACTATAATTTCTAAACTGTAGCTGTAAAGAGGGCCTCAGATTTATATTGTTCCTGGGCCTTATATGCCCATAAAACGGCCCTGTATACAGAGTGCACAGCTTCCAACGCTAGTTATTATAAATGCCACAAAGCCACGTCAGTCGTTATTTAAACCACTTCAGTCATTAGAGCATGTCTAGATCCCAATCATAAATCCGTCAAGAGACTATAATAGGCACTTTCGTGCTTTAATGGGCTGCAGTTGAATGCAACCCAATAGAAGGAGATTGCGTTCCTTCAGGTCGCGGTGGGTGGGCGTTGATACCTGGATACCACCTCATCGGTCAACAACATCGTGCAGAGTTGGATCTGAACCCGCCACCTTGATGGGGCCGAGAGTAGTTAGAAAATAAGCATTCTGGGACACCAGACATCAGGCTGTGGACACAGTGGACACGATTAGCATAAATTCAGGCTTCAGGCTGGGGATGCAGGACCACCGAATTTCCCTTTTTTTCCTTTTTCCCGTCCAAAACGGTCGATTTCGCGCACACAAATGTCACTGTTTCCCCTTTTCCCTCAAAATGTCCCTAATTTCCCTCCCGCCACAGGCGACCATCTTGGCACACTTCTTCGCGCATCCCCCCCCCCCCTTCAGCAAAACGACCAGGAACCCACCACTCGAACTCGCGCTCTCTCTCTATCTCTTGTCCTCCCCCTCCGCCGGCCAACATCACCCTTACCGAACCATCCTCGCGTGCACTCGCCACCGCCTGGCCAGCGATATGCTGTGCCCCGACCCTCGAGCACTCGTGTAGCAGACAGAGCAGACATCCTTTCCGACCATCGCGCACTCAGGATTACCATCCATATGTTATCAAGTACAACCTATGTCTATTGTCTATTGTCTATGTCCCCTGCATGACGACAGGTCAATCAAAATGTCCTATTTGGTATACAAGTACGCTGCCTCCCCCAGCGGCCTGTTAAACATTATAAATACAAATTCTACTCACATGCCATGTGACTAACCGATGTCCTCGGTATCCGACCGCGACGAAGGCCACATCACCACTGACCATCAGCAAGGGTCCACGCGACGAGGCCATCCCACCACCAAGCAACCATCGTTGCTGTCAAATGCATAGTTGGCTGTAAGTTCCGAACTACATTAGATATAGTTGCCAAATGCATAACATAGACATCACCTAGGTTTGTTTTCCTTACTAGCATGCTACTACTACAAGTCGTCCTAGGAGAGCGCCTTCTTGCAGCCCCACCGACCACCAAACATATATTGACCTTCAATGTGTGTACTTACTACCTGACAGTCGGTCAGTACTACCGGCCGTGCATTCGTGAGCCATGTACCGAAACGTCTATGCATGTATGTATGTAATGAGATGTCATTCTCAATGAATACACAGTCCTCCATAGACATCCGAGTCCCCACACATACAACAATGCATGCTAGAACGATAAACTTCCTATTACGAAACTAATTATCCCCTACCTTAACTGGTGTAGCAGTGAATACTCATAGGCTATGAGCGCATCTCCTCATCGTTGGCTTCGTCGCCGATGCGACCTAGCTGGAAGCGGAGAGCCACAATGACCTGTCCTGCCTTTTCGTGCACGATAGATAGCAACAAAGTACTACATCCCCACTACATCCCCCTTGTCATTGTACTTACCAGTATACTATTTAAAGGAACCAATGCATGTACCCTGAACCATCCTTGAGGTATCACGGGTTCGATTCCCATAAAGATGCATCGCTCTGAGTATTTTCTCACATCGTGCGCTGTAGTGCACGAAAGGAAAAATTACGTACCAACCTGTGTGTGTGTATTGCACAAGCGTATGATACTCGACAAATGCCATGTAATCCCATCACTATTACAAATACTCTGTCTTCACAGACCTTCCCACAGTTGTGTACAGAGACTGCACGCCGAACCTTCATGCATGTACTTAGAGGCAGTCTCTGGGCACTCGTGTACCGAGCCCACGTGATTTCATATCTGTAATTATACACAGAGTCACACTTTACACACACACCGAGTCTTCGTAGCCATACTTTGTCCCCCACCACCACAACCACCACCACCACTGAGTGTCTGGGGTCCAAGACCACAGTAGCACATTCAGGCATGCCATGCACTCGTGGTTCGTCGTGTACCGCAACTTAAATGCTCTCTGTACATAGCATACAACTGTGCTTCGATGAATACTCATCCATCGCTTGTATTCCGACGATGCCAGCCTGCTCCAACACAAAAGGTGAGTATATCATGTATTGTATCATATTCAACCTTACCATCGCTCGAATTAGGAAGTAACCACATCATCACACATATAGTATAAAATTCAATAAGCCCTGTAATTGCATTACTAATACAGATTGTCAGGTTGGCCGAAACTTCTAAGGTGCTGGGTCTAAGCTCCGGGTCCATGCGTGGAGAGCGTAGGTTCCAATCCTACACCTGACAAAAAAAATCCCACTTCCTTGTAGGTGTGTGTTACCCATGTTACATAAGGATTTTTGTATCTACATAAAACAAGGGTACATACGCAGTCACACGAGCTCTCTGGCTCATTCAAGCTCTGACAGACGTGAGAGTGTATAATTTGTTAGGTCAGTAGTGGTTTGTTCCATAGCCATGCCAAAACGCTTCTCATGGAACATTGTATAAATTATGAGGGTATACTGTTCTAGTGGACCGAAGAGCTACTACATAGCGGTATGTTCATTTATTAGACTGTAGGAAATACAAACAAGAAAAAAAAACAAATATATTATGTTGATGTTTATATATATTGTATAAATAACCAAATCGCACACATGCACACACATACATACATATATATAATTCAATTAAGCCTCCCACTCTCAGTTCGTCAATAATAGAATTCATCTCTCCGATGACAGCCAGGTATCCACCTCTCTGTAATGAAACCAACCATCGTAGTCTGTCAACTAGGTCATTGGGGTCTTCCGAGTAGCCAGACATCGCGTCACTCTCCGCAGAAGGGTTACGATACATGACTGCATATATGTTCTTCTTCGATGTTGAGTAGGTCTCAGCAACATAATTTCGCTTTGCATATGTCGGCACGTCATTATCACCAGCAGAATTGGAGGTCACATGGTCGATCTCAGCAGACTTGGGGGTTACATTATACACAGCTGCATCTATGTTCTTCTTCCGAGTCGAATAGGTCTCAGCAACACGCTCTAACTTTGCATATTGTGGCTCACCATCACCAGCAGACTTGGAGGTCACATTAGAGAAGGTCTCAGCAACATGCTTTCGCTTTGCAGATGTCGACACGTCATCACTGGCAGACTTTAGGTAACATTGTCGTTCTCAGCAGACTTGGCAGTCACATTATGGTTCTCAGCAGACATGGAGGTAATATTATAGTTCTCAGTAGTCTTCGAGATCAAAGTATCGTTCTCAACATCCTGAGTAGCATCTTCTTCGTTTTTCACTTTACATGTTAGTTGTGCAGGGGTGTTGATCACAACTTCGGTTGATCTGTATGTTTCATGCTCTGCAAGACTCGTAGTTCCTTCTTCACACACCGGTTTGGAGCAACACGCAGGTCCATGTAATGATATGGGTGCTCGAAGTAACGTTAGTGTACATGACGAATCAGCAGGAAGACTGGACTTGTCGTGCCTTCTCATGTCAAGCGAAGGTACAGTACCTCTACAGGTACCAGTATGTCTCTTTAGATTATCACCTCTACCAAATGTCACACCACATGTATCATATGTGTGTATTCTAGAGGTCGGTGTCTTCGTACAGTCTCACTGTTCATGACGACGAGCATTGCGACTTTTACTGAAGGACTTGTCACAGTAACTGCATTGTTTACCACATAATTGATGATCGATCGGGAAAGTTTCTCATGTAGTTGTACTCGATTGCATCCTCTTCAAGCATATGTGTGAACACAAACACACATGTACTACTATTACTACGTAATGCTGACTCCTCACAAATGACTCCTAGATGCTGCCTCCTCACGGATGACTCCTTGCAATACCGACGTCGTACAAGTCAGTTTAGTAACTGCGTGTGAATGACTGTTGATGGAGTAATTTATACCTCTCCTTCTAACGGCTGAAGATGAAGGGATTTTGTCATCTTCTTCTCCATAGTGTGGGAACATCGGTATGTGTCTATTTACATATTGGACTGTACCCATTAGTTCTCAACTCTAGAGCATTTACCGAAGCCAGGGTCCAACCCGAACCCTTGGCCACCATTTATTCTTCCTCTTGACATATATTGCATATACTACCAACAATCGTGTCTTCTGCTGCATATGGATGCAACATAGCTATAGCCGAAGTTTTGAAGGTTCTGGTACAAATATCATCGCAGTGAGGCTCTGATTTTGTATAGCTACAGTACAGCCACATATTATATTTGACAGGACTATTTTGTTCTACTTTATAGATAAGTTGGTTTATTATATTAGGGCTTATACTTGTCAGGAAAGAGCAAACATTGTGTGGTGTAGTTGACATATTCGGTGCAACAAAATCTTTTAAGAGTCCCCTGAATGCAGATCGCTTCAGGAAAAAACCATTATCTTTAAACTCCATGGATGGTGAATAATCTTTAGGTTGTTTATCAGTGGTCTCTCCTTTACAACGTTTCAAATGACTACTTAAATCCCCGTCTTGTACATACTTACATCGACACTTATCACATTGATATGCCTTGTGAATGGCGTTCCTCACACAAGTACTGTTTCCGTGTTTCCTACCATCATATGCACTTATAAATGTCTTTTCACAATAGTTGCATGTATGTCTTGGAGGGAGCAAAGAACTAGCTTTGACATTTGTAGATGAACCTGCATCTTTATTTGCTAATCTTCGCCTGGCAGGCGGTGCAGGGTGACCATTACAGGTTGCAAGATGCCGTCTCAAGTTGCCATATCAGACGAACTGCGATTTACACTGTTCACATGCAAACACAGTACGGTCTGGATTATGATGATGACAACCGGTTTCATGTTCTCTGCAGCTGGTTACTGTAGAAAATGCCTTCTTACAGTAGCAGCACAAATAACTGTCCTGTTCCATCATCGAAATCGAACACGTTACCCGCAGCCGATGTACTTTCTCTTCGAGGTCTGAACAGCGACTAAGGTGACCGGCCTATTCCAACCTGTTTTATACCACATTGTCATGGCACCCTGATGAGGGTACTATTAGTATCAGCTTGATAGCAACAGCAGCATCGGCAGTCCCCATATTCTTTCTGTTAGTTTCAAATGTCTTTTTAAATCGTCAACACACACATACATTCTTCGACACTTGTCACATCGATTTGACATGCGCATGCTGCTCTTCTTACAACAAATTTGTGCATGTCTCTGAAGTGTCATTGCAGTACTTCATACCTACATTATGCTGGTCAGAGATTAAACTATGCTGTAATGGTGTGAGGGAAATCGGTATGTGCATATTCGTTAAGCGGACAGTACTCACTCGTTCTCAGCTCTAAATTAAGTGTCAATGTGCACACACATTCTTCGACACTTATCACATAGATATGACATATGGTTGGTGCTCTTCTTACATGAACTTTGTGCGAGTCGCCTTGCGTTGTAGCGTATGTAGACGTCTTGTTACAATACTTGCATGGGTGTCGTGGCGGGGCCACAGAGGTGCTCTCAGTTGAACCCTTGCATTGAGCTGGTAATATCGCCAGGAAACACTTGACAGGCAGTGCAGCGTGGCCTTTACAAAATGCATTATGTCTTTTCATGTTACTTCGACGACCAAATTGGGATTTGCACTTTTCACATCTGAACATTATACGACCCATATTCTGTTAACACCCAGCTTCATGCTGTCTGTAATGTATTTGTTAGAAAATACCTTTTTACAGAAGCGACAAGAATAACTTTCCTGTTCCATCGATGTATAAGAGCATGTTACCCACAGCCGATGTTCACTCCTCGAAGTCTAGATGACAACTGAGCTGGCCAACCCTATACTAACAACTATTGTATAGCTCCTGGGTAGCATCTTCGGTTTTCACTTCACATGTTAGCGGTGTAGGTCTAATATTTACACCTCCTGACGGTCTGTCCTGTTCATACTCTGCACCACTCGTAGTTCATTCTTCGCACACTGGTTTGGAACACCATGCAGGCCCACATAATGTTATGGGCACTCGAACGAATGTCATATTACATGTCGAATCAGCAGGAAGGTTAGCCTTGTCGTGCGACAAGAGTATCTCCTCTACTGAATGTTGTGCCACAAATATCACACGTTAGTAATAGTAGTATAGGGGTGGTTGCCTTTGTACACTCGCTTTGTTAATGGCGACGTGTATTGCAACATTTTATAGAAGGCCTTATCGCAGTAATTGCATTGGTAACCACATCGTTGCTGTTGTTGTTGTTGTTGTTAGTGGTGGTGTTGATCGATCGTGGAAGTTCCACATATAGTCATACCCGATGGCACACACTCATTGATTGGTATCATCTTCAAGCATTGCCTCCACCTTCATGGATAGTGGGACCGACGATGTACAATTGTCTGCAGGAGTGTCATCAGCAAGCAATCGAACCTACGATACCTGATCTATTCAAGATCTATTCAAGTAGTATACAGAAAAAATGTATGCCAAATGCAGAGATTTGAACCCACACTCCCTTTTACTGGAACCAGTGCTTAATTCAGGTGCCTTAGGCCGCTTGGCCAATCCGACAATTTGTACTAGTGATAGATTTACATCGCTTTTTAATGAATGACATACATTATATGGTCTTGTATTTTTCTATTCGTGCACTCTAGCGGACTACTGGAGAACGCACACAGAGCAATGCATATGACAATCTCTAATTGTGTGTGATGAGCTTGGTACGCAAGTACAGGTCGGGGACTGTCTGTATTTATGACCACTCTTGTAGACAATGGCGATTACTCTTTTCGCGTGAGGTTTTAGCAGTGGGGCCCTTGCTCCCACCTACGATGAACATATATCCAATGGTAGTTTTTGTGATGTTTTGTATCACCACTCTCTATGGAAATCGAACTTCGAGGATAGTTCAGCGTAAACGCATTGTTTCCTTTCAATAGTATGCCAATAAGAATGTTGACTTGGGGAGGTGATGGCGGGGATGCAGTGCTTGGTAGGTATCTACCGTTCACGGAGAGGCAGGACTGTCTTTGCAGTCTCCGCTTACAGTGGGGTCACGTCGACGCAACTGCAGGTCGGGGAATGTCTGTCGGTAATTGCTAACACTGTTCTAGACATGGCAGATTTTATGTCGACTGGTGTTACTCTCTACGAGAATCGAACCTGCCATACCTCGAGGTTGGTTCAGCGCATACACATTGTTTCCTTTAAATAGTTTATCGGTATTTATGTTGACAAGGGGAGGTGGTGTATATGCAGTTCTTGGTCTGTATCTACCTTACATGGATGGTAGTGGTGCCTTACTTCCCTCCAACGAGTGATTGTCTGGCGGCGAACATTTAATCAGAAATGTATTGTGTATGTCATTGCTTCCAGCGGGTTCACGACGATGACATGTGATCGCATCCTGCAGGTCTTCTGAAACAGCTACACTCATTAAGGTAAAACCTCTGCTCTGCATCATCTAAGAGCAGGGTACATAGATAGTTGGTGTGTGTGTTTGTTGTGATACCTCCTTACTTGGTTCGTGTCTCAGGTTGTCACATTGTGAGTGTATGTGTGTGTGTTGAGTCGTATTACAGAGCAGGGTGATCCCTCCCTGAACCCTCCATGATATTATTATTAATATTACCTGCTTAGGTACATAAGTGCAGGTCGGAGACTGAGTAATACTGTCATACTAGTCTCTTTATGGGCAGTGGGATAAACAGATTGTTTGCATGTGCTATAAACGAAAATCAAACCTATGGTAGCATATTTATTCTAGTAGGGTACAGAAAAAAAATCAGATATGGGGATTCGAACCCATGTTCCCATTTTACTGTAACCAGAGCTTATATCAGGTGCCTCATGTTGCTCGGCCAACCTGACAATTTGTATTAGTGATGGGATTACATGGCATTTGTCGAGTATCATACGCTTGTGCAATACACACACACAGGTTGGTACGTAATTTTTCCTTTCGTGCACTACAGCACACGATGTGAGAAAATACTCAGAGCGATGCATCTTTATGGGAATCGAACCCGTGATACCTCAAGGATGGTTCAGGGTACATGCATTGGTTCCTTTAAATAGTATACTGGTAAGTACAATGACAAGGGGGATGTAGTGGGGATGTAGTACTTTGTTGCTATCTATCGTGCATGAAAAGGCAGGACAGGTCATTGTGGCTCTCCGCTTCCAGCTAGGTCGCATCGGCGACGAAGCCAACGATGAGGAGATGCGCTCATAGCCTATGAGTATTCACTGCTACACCAGTTAAGGTAGGGGATAATCAGTTTCGTAATAGGAATTTTATCGTTCTAGCATGCATTGTTGTATGTGTGGGGACTCGGATGTCTATGGAGGACTGTGTATTCATTGAGAATGACATCTCATTACATACATACATGCATAGACGTTTCGGTACATGGCTCACGAATGCACGGTCGGTAGTACTGACCGACTGTCAGGAAGTAAGTACACACATTGAAGGTCAATATATGTTTGGTGGTCGGTGGGGCTGCAAGAAGGCGCTCTCCTAGGACGACTTGTAGTAGTAGCATGCTAGTAAGGAAAACAAACCTAGGTGATGTCTATGTTATGCATTTGGCAACTATATCTAATGTAGTTCGGAACTTACAGCCAACTATGCATTTGACAGCAACGATGGTTGCTTGGTGGTGGGATGGCCTCGTCGCGTGGACCCTTGCTGATGGTCAGTGGTGATGTGGCCTTCGTCGCGGTCGGATACCGAAGACATCGGTTAGTCACATGGCATGTGAGTAGAATTTGTATTTATAATGTTTAACAGGCCGCTGGGGGAGGCAGCGTACTTGTATACCAAATAGGACATTTTGATTGACCTGTCTTCATGCAGGGGACACAGGGACGTAGACATGGGTCTTACTTGAACACATGCGGATAATAACCTGTGTGTGCGATGGTCGGGAAGGGTGTCTGCTCTCTCTGTTACACAAGTGCGCGATAAAGAGTGTGTGGTCAGGTGCTGGCACCGAGGTGACAGGAGAGACAGAGGTGAGTAAGAACGGGAGACATGCAGGCTAAAATATGTCCGCACATCCCTTCTCGTCGTGGGGGAGGGGAAGGGTTATGCACGTTTATGATTCTTTTGGTGGTTGTATCTCAAACACTTTGCAACTTACAGCAATATATCCTGTCTTGGTTGATGTCTATGTTATGAATTCTGCGAGTATAACTCATACAGTTCTGAAATTTCAGTCATCTATCTTTATAAGTTGGCATAGGTCATACTTGTTCCTGCGACCCCTCTCCTAGTCGTGGTGGATGTCTATGTTATGAATTTGGCATCTATAACTAAACAGGTTCAGAAATTACACCCGACTATGCTTATACACTGACATGGGTCATATGTGACGCCACGACCCCTCTCCTAGACATGAATGATGTCTATGTTCTGAATTTGTCAACTGTCTCGAATGGTTCGGACATTACACTCATCTATGCTTATACACTGACACTTATGTGCCACTTGACCCCACATCCCTTCTCATAGTCGTGATCGATGTCTGTGTTATGAATTTGACAACTATAACTTAAATGGTTCGTAAATTACCGCCAACTAAACTTATATGGTGATATGGGGCATATTTGACCCCACGACCCTTCTCTTAGTCGTGGTTGATGCCTATATGAATTTGACAACTATAACTTAAACAGTTCGGGAATTACAGACAACTATGCTTACAAGTGATATGCACACACACACACAGGCGTAAGTAGGCTGCTGTGTGTTTCACGAGATCCGATCGTTCGCGACTCCTTGATGCCCCACCGCCGCCAGCGAGGCGCTGGCCGCTAAAATGGTCGACATCCTCAGCTGATCGACAATTCTCCTGGGTAGACATAGGTCGGCGATACCAAGATGGCCACCGGGAATAAGAAGTTCAGAGTTTGAGAGAAGCTCCGACCGTTTCAGTCGCATTGGGCAAACGTGTCACAATGCGCTAAATTGGACAAATGAACTTTCTGGCACTGGTTGCCAAGATGGCCGTGGTCGGCGGGTGGGAAATTAGGGGCATTTTGAGGGGGGAAAGGTAATAAGTGACGTTTTTGTATGCAAAATCGACCGTTTTGGACGGTAAAAAAGGAATAATGGGAAATTCGGCGGTCCTGTGTCCACAGCCTGAAGCCTAAATTTATGCTAATCATATCCACTGTGTCCACAGCCTGATGCCTGGTGTCCCAGAATGCTTATTTTCTAACTACTGCCGAGGCCTATCCAACCTCTACGAACGCACTTTGTTAACGAGTCCTATTACTAGGCGGACCAAACCGTCATCCCTTCATTAGCGAGCATGAACCCTTCGAAACTACACTTTAAGAAATTATTTTTAAATTTACCATACCACTGTATACGTACAGTGACAAGCCGTGAGTAGTAAAATATTTTCCCATACATGCATGGTAACATTCCTACATTTGCTCGGGGAAAGAGTCAAATGCGTAGGAAAATTCCCAATTTTGTATAGTAGCAATACTAAACATTCCCATATTCTCAGCCTGACATATAGTACTTTTTACCATGCACTGTATAGGTTTAAAACTTCAATTGCGGTTTAGGAAGTTTACCAGAAAATGTTTTACAGTGTAACCGCACGGCGGCCAGTGATGCGAAGCTTCTCCTCCCCAAGAGATACTCGAGCGACAAGAGCCCATCACCAGATCAAGCACTGTGCGTCGTGGTGGGCCGGAGGGAGGGAATGCCTTCTTTCTCCCCAGGTACCAAAGGCGATATTATTAGATCCCAGATACCGTGAAAGCTTGTGCAAGGTCCGCCATAGATGCCATTATACGGGCTGGTGTGGCACCCGCCATGCCATTTCCCGCCATGTATCAGCCAGATTTCGTACCAGGTTTGTTAATAGGGCACGTCCTAGTTTTTGTGGTAAATTCCTTAAAATATTTCGTACCTGGCCAATCACGTCGCAGTTTCAGAGCGTAGGGTGCTCCCCGTGGCTGCTACTTGAAACGGGTTGATGAAGAAGCCGAAAAGGACGTCTCCATCTTGATTATACATCCGTGAGGTTGAAACTCCATTCAAAAAGATTTAAAATACGACGACAAATAATATTGGCGATGACAACTTTTAATTAATGTTTAGAACCGTCCTAAATACTTAAAAAATTACTCACTGTATAAAAAAATCAATACTAGTGTTTCCGTATCTACAGTATACGAATATTTACCTATGTGTGAACTAGTAGTGCGGTGGTAAAGTCATGATGTCCGTAAAAAAAGAAGTAAATTTTGGGCGGTAGTTCAAAACTCTGTTGGGCCCTAATTTTTTATTATTAAAAGTTACGTGAGGATAATAACTCGGTATTTAAATTTTAAAAAAATTGCAAACGGTTAGTAATTTTCGTCAAATCAAAATTTAAAATATCACGCTCGTACTCTTATTTACTTCACATAATTTTCAAGAGAATGAATTTAACTATACTAGTAAACAATCAATTTATGTAAAGGCTAACAGTAATATAACAATATTACGATGTGCTAGCTATTTTATAGGCCTATGCAAGTTACTGACTGGTGGCAGTTCTACGAATGGGGTTCATATTTACTACAAACCGCACACTGCGCACCCACCCAGTGTGCGACGAGAAAAATGTTTATCTCACGCAGAGGTATGAGTTCTTATGTGGTCTTTTTGCGTCTGTGTTAATTAACTCCACTTATGGTTGGAATTTTTCAAATACGTTTCCTTCTAAGAGTAGTCTGATTGGAACTATATTAGGACAGTGGAAATGAATCATGTTCTGACATCGACCTGGAGTTGAGAGAAAATACTGAATAAATACTGTTGGGTTGAAAATTGTAGGTGTAGGCTTTTCACGGTTAAATGAGCACTTTTGAAAGTCCTGCTTATGGTCTACTTGTATACACGTTGTATTTTCTTCCGCCTTATGAAAATTTAACATTGCCGTGGGCCTCATCACTTTATTCGTGCGTCGGTGAAGTGAAACTGTGGAATTATTAGAAAAGTAAATATTGTACAAATCTGCTCATTTTTACACTTCGATGCATTAAAAAATATATATAAAGCGAGAGAAATGATTTAGGTTATCACAAATGGTTACCTAACACTTTCCGTTCGACGTTAATATATGGGACTACTTTCCCCTCCGTCGTTATCAACTTTACTGAGCACATGTCACTCATTGAGCCCGTTAAATATATAAAAATAATAAAAGCCTTTAACCGGCTTTCACATTAAGTATCTGGTCAGCAGTCGGGTGGATTTCAGAGTTTACCATTCGTGACCCACCTCGGATAAAACAAATGTCTGAAAATTGCACACTTGTGTGCAGCTCAATGGGGTAGAAATTTTGACCTCTTAAATGGGAGTAAGACATGCTACTATAGGCTGTTCACGATAAAGTGAGCATTCTTGAAGGCCCTCCCAACAGTCATTAGTCACAAATAAATATGTTTCATTGCATCCTCAGACATTAACTTTTGAGAGTGGTGAAAGTATACATTGTATTTATTAGTCGCGTGACAATGCTGATATTAAAATATAGCTTGAATATTAAAACTAGCGTAAAAGAAAAATTTGGACGGGCCTTAAAAAGTGCTCGCTTTACCGTGAACGGCCTACAAGTAACGCTACATTAAAAAATTTGATGGATTATGACAACGCAGCTAACTGTGTTGTAAACTATGAGCGTAGGAACTCTGTACCTAGACATTACTGCATACGATATGGCAGGTCATTCTCGGTATTTCCATGTAGAAGTAACAGTTTTGAGACCATAAATTATACAAAACACTTTATATACGAACTTTTTTAATTATTTTTGTTACGTAAGACATGCAACATGCCTGTTATATGTGATGCTGAAGGATTTGATGGCGATACGTCATCAGACATTTCTAAGCTACAAAATTGTACTGCATGATGGAAGCGCTCGAAATTTCGGCAAAACCGCAACGCTGCATTTCTGCGCCATTGCGCGACACGCCGACAGAAATTGCTACGATATTTGGCAGCTTCAGCGTTTAGAGTGGTATTTTCCGCATTTATTGTACCAGGTTTTACTCGACGCCATTTTCTTGTCGAGAGATTCTCGAGTGGGTGCTTCACGGGGCAGAATAAGTCGGTATTTTATATTTCCTCCAGCTTTATCCCTCTTTGCAGTAGTCGTCTAGTTTTAGTCCCACGTTTACACCTTCGCGTCGAGGGTGCATTTTGCGAGCTGCAAGCACAGTAGTGCTTCGCTTCAGTATCAGTGCACCAATTATTGTGTGGTCTCGACTGGCTGGATCTGATTGGATGTCGGTGTATGTGTGTGTGTGTGTGGGGGGGGGGGAAATGAATAGAGGGAAGTTTTCTTCATGTCCCTTCTTTGATAACCTCACTTAGCAGCTTTTATACGCCATCGCGTGGGTTGCTGTGGAAAATATCCGTGAACTCCTTGTAGAAAATGACGCCCACGACTTCATAAAAATCATAAACACGAGCCATTACAAACGCGTTACAACGCAATCCCCGCGCCTTTCATCGCCAGCAGCCAACTAGTTTATCTCAGTCCATCCGCCGCAGTTTGAAAGCTCGAACACGAATTAATGTGAGCTGTTAGCGGAGAATATATTTTGAACATGTTCATCAGTTCTGTACTATAAAAAAGATAATATAAAACACTAATCACCTCCAAACAAATTCTGGACCATGAATGATGCCTGCGCTATTTTTTTTTTTGCTTGTGCCCTCATATCACGCAGAGAGCAGCACAAAACGTGGCCATTATAAGAGGCCATAATAGTAACCTCACCAAAAGGCATTGTCACAATTCGGCAACCCCAGCAAAAATTATACTGACAAACTGTTAATGTTCTTTATCCCACCGCCTACGAAACTCAGTTGGTGTAAAATTCGATGCGCGTGCTTATGTGCCGATAGCATATTTCTAAGATCCCTCGTTCACTAAGAATATCTGTGGTGCTGTATTAATTATTGAACGTTCGCCATGGTTTGTTCAGGACGGTAGCAGTGATGTGTCGTCACTCGATATGTCGACTTTTAAGGGTGTTGGCCACGCTGTTCAACTTCTACGCATTGCTATAAATAATTTCTCCTTAAATAATAATATTATTAAATAGCATATTTTTTTTTGTCAAAAGGCATGTCAAAGTCAAAATTGCACTGTTCGTGTGAAGTACAAATAAAATGACCCAACTATTTCTTAATTTATTTAAAAATATGTTTATCAAAATTTATCTTACAAAAGGCAAGGGCAGCCACAAATAAATTATTTGCATGAATTTTCCTATTTTCAATTACTTTTTTTTTAGTTGCAAAAACATTTTCATGTACTTGGCATCTTATTTCAGTGTGATTTTTTTTTTTTTAATTTCTGGATTTACAAATGTTTTCATTATCTTTACATTCCCAAAACAATATAATTGTGATTTTGGTATCATGTTCTGAAAAAAAAATGTCAGCTGTATTTTTTTTTTGCGGGGAAAGTGCAATCACAGATAATGTTTAAGAGTTGAACAGTTATGTGGTATAAATATAAAACAACCAAAACTTCCGTGGACAACGCTAATAAGATCGGAAGAGGGAAGGGCTCAATGCGTTTCCTACTAATCTTCTATTACCACAACGAGTTCATTCCATTTGATCGGCCATTAACCCAATACATGTCAACTTTGTCGGATGTGCCCTGAGTATTTTGCGGACTGATTAAAATTTTTTATTTATAACCAGAATTACAGGCTCTTCTGTCGTTATGGAAATTGCCAGGTCGAAGAAAAAAAGAACATAAGCAATGACTACGGATAGGAAAAATTCGCGAATTCATTTCGGGACAAGATAGACGTCAAACACATATATCGTGAAGTCACCTTCGCAATTAGATCACAGTTTATTGTAAACGCCCTGCACGCCAGCAGGCTTGCAAAGAAACACCTTGCGAATCCCATAACTGCAAGGTACGGCGTAACAGCCAATTAACACACAGCTGAGGCTCCAGTATGCAGAGGACTGAGGAGTTTAGTCTACAGGTCATTGAACGCGCGAATTTGTCCCTGCAACAAAGAGAAGGAAACTTAACAAAACCCCCAAATGGGCAAAACCACAAAAAAAAAATTGTAATAGAAAGAACAGCTAAAATATTTTCCAAGCGGGAGGGAACGAAATATGGTCAATGACACAAAAAATAACAAATTCATGAAAGCAAGTATAAATATGAGGATAATTTGGAGGTCTGAAGTAATTGGTTTGGCGGCACACTAAACTGCAGTCCTCGATACACTCGAGAAAACATCGTTTTGTTATTAGTTGCTGCGAACAGGCGAGACCTTTGAACAGGCCTGTTCAACGCTCACTCACGCTATTTCCTCCTGCTTATTACTGGCACACAGTCAAACGGGGCGTGTCTAAACAACTGCCATCCAATCACAGTATTAGAATAAAAAGTAAGTGTATGAAGTATACCTCGACACAGAATGAAGTCGCAAAATACTCGGTGCTCTAGGAGTCACTGAAGTTTGCTGTGAAAAATTAACTAGAAGGGGTTAAAATTAACGGTGTCAAATAATCACACAAGCCTCAAGCGAACTTGCCGAAACCGAAATTGTTTTACCAGCATGGTTCCATTGAACCAATTATTCGATCTGCAAAGACGCCAGAGTTCTAATATTTATCCGAGGACTTGCTTACTGTATTTCGTTCCCAATAGTGCGTTAGAGTTTTAATTAATATTTCAACCTATTCCGCGTTAACCCCAGTACTTTGTTCAACGCGAGGGGAGCTACTTCTTTGCCTAACCACACAGGATGGAGAACTGTCGTTGTACCGTTCTTCTCCTTCTTCTTCTTTTTTCCGTTAAGGTCTTGTGGGGACCACGAACCAGTTTCAATGCTTCATCCTTTGTTGTTCCTTCTTCTTTCTCCAGCACTCCTTCATATGCTCACTATGCATCTTTTCCCTCTCCTCGGACCATTTCGAGCCTGTTTTCTTTTCCTTCCTGCCTTGGAATCCTTCCATTTTTAACACTTTTTTCTCCAAAATTTCTCTCGCTGTTGATTCTTCTTCACTTGTATTGTACCGTTCTTCATTGATTACATGTTTTTTATAAGAACGAAGCGTGGCAATAGGAACCTATATCTATAAGACTTACGAATCGCGAAAGGAAAACAGTACAACAAATATATCTAAGCTGTTCTCAACTTAACTAAGCAGTTAGGAAATATACGCATAAAAATAACACGCCGCAGGTATCTCCATATAATTTAATGTGAATGTCTGACATTAGTACAGCAATAATAGGAGTAAATTATGCAAACTCTACTTCAAACTTTATTAAAATTTGAATCTAAATTGTGTACTGGAGACTAAAATAAGTATTGGTGTAATACAAAAATTATATTAAAAACTAAATAGAGCCACTCATGGATACTACTCATAAAATAAGCTGTTAGTAATAAACTGAGCCATTTTTAAAAGCCCTGCTTATAATGCGAACGTTTTCTCATTTTCTATTCTTACGACAAATGTAAATACACCTAGCATAGCCTAGGAGCCTCTCACAGTATTCATGCGTTGATAAAGTGTACACATAAAACAGTTTTGCAGTGAATGAAAAACATATTTTTATTGGCGAACACAGAATTCTTACGTCAATAAGAACATAATATATTGTGTCAGCAACAAAATTGTTTTAGATGAACGATGCATATTGGCAACCATATAATAATTTTTATGGTATGGCCAAGGTTGCCTAGTGGTCAGACTAGTCGCCTCCCACATAGGAGAACCGGGTTCGATTTCCGGCGAAGTCGATCCCGGATTTTCGCACGCGGAAATCGTACCGGACGATGTCGCTGGTTGACATGTTTTCTCGGTGATCTCCAGTTTCCCCCACCCCTTCGTTCCGGCGCTGCTCCATACTCATCTTACCTCACCCTCATCGGCTCTCGAAGACCTCGATGTTAAGAGCTGCCCAGATCTCTTCACTCACTCTTCAAGAACTTATGGTGCTATAATACGGCGCTGTGGACAGGCCAAAAGGTGGCCACTTCCAATGCACCAGCGCGCATGCGCAGAATATAACGGTAGCAAATTTTACAGTCACAGCAAAATGCTTTATGCCGGAATCACATAGCCCTGACCAGCACGACACTGCAAGCTCGACACGGCACTTAAAACTAAACATCCACTGAAATACAATATAGATCTGATGTAAGCCCGACAATTATGTCGTACGACAAACAGTTTTGGATTTAAAATGGATGGATATTCTTTGTCGTATCGTGCGGCACGAGGCACAGAGTGAACAACCTTGTAAAATGAAATTGTTTGATAAGCTTTACCTACAGTGGGAAATACGTAGCTTAGAAGAAAGCAAATTATGAAAATTATTGTATTTAACTATTATAAATTATAATTTAACCTTTGCATGCATTAGCTATAAAATTTCGCCACCATCATGTATTCGAAATTTCCCGTCTGCCCACAGCCTTTGAAACTAGCGTAGTTAATCAGCGCCTTATAAATGAATCGGAAAAATTTTTACTCGTGTTGCGTTAGTAAACTGTCGGGCTGTAAATTCGAGCAGCCACATTGAAAACGGTCGTGGTTGCGGTTTTTGTCGGGTCGTGCTGTGCTCGTCGGGGCTATGTGTTTCCGGCATTACTCTGGATAGTATTACTCTACTCAGGTTAGGAACAAAACAAGAGTTCTTGTGGGAGAGTTTGGCAAAGGTATAGTTTCCACCTCAATGTGAGCTGGTCTTCCAAAGAGGTAACTTTCATGTTGGCCAAAGTTGAAAAATTATATCGTGTGTAAAGGCTTTTTTTTTTTGGCTCGAATTGTAATACATACTCGTTACAGCTACAATATTAAGTATTAAATTTCTATTTCGTAGCTATCTTTCACGCCGTGTAATCGTGTTTACAGGCTGTTCACGGAAAAATGAGCACTTTTGAAAGCCCTGCTTAGGATCTACTTGCATGCACGTTGTATACGCTTCCGCCTTATGTAAGATTAACATTGCCATGGGCTTCATTACTTTATTCATGCGTCGGTCAAGTGAAACTTTGAAATTATTATAAAAATTATTGTTAACAAATCTGCTTATTTTTACGCTCTGATGCGTTGAGAAAAAAATGAAAAGCGAGAGAAATAATATATGTTATCAGAAATGGCTACCTAACACTTTTTATTTGACGGTGAAAAACGGAACTACTCCCCACCCATCGTTACCAACCTGACTGGGCGCATGTCACTCAGTGATCCCGTTAAAATATACGCCGGCAGGAGCATTGACTTTTTTCTAAGGTTGATTTTAAAAGTGCTCACTTTATTGTGTATAGTCTTTACAACCACAAACAGCAAAAATACGACTGTTTTTGTCACTGGACGCTCATAAGCAAGCTTAATTGAATAGTAAAAAGTTACAAATTTAAGTGCGAAAAAATATATGTAACGTTGTACTTTTCTCCTTTCGTTTATGGAAACATGAGCAAGAAAGCCCTAGAAATAATATTTTCTAACCTTCCCACTATTATATTTTTAGATTCCGTTGCGATATTAAAAATATAGTAACTATGTAAGCCTGCGTTTTGCTAAATCTAATTCACAACAGAATATTAAGAATACGTGAATAAATTTCGATATATTTCCGCTCTTGTCCGAAGAACAAGGTTTATTTACATAGGATGTAACACAATACTGGTAAGAATATTTTGCAGCTATATTTATTATGTGAAAAATGCAGTTATCCCATTTACTTACATACAAAATGGAAAAATGCGGTACACGTGCAGATTCGCCGCGAAAATTGTTAGTTGCCAAACTAAAAGCATTGAGATTCCCAACCTGGGTAGAATAAACCTCAATATGGACGACGCGAATTCTATTGCTACCAACTGTATATTTGGTAGTAGTCTATAATTATCTTTTCAATAAACAAATATTTCAAGCCCCTGTGACACTGTCAAATTTGTCCGTCAAAATGCGTCCAATAAGTTTGGTCAAATAAAATTGGACAGTCATGACGTCATCGAAACTTCATAAACGCAGCGATATTTTCCTGATAAAGTTGGATGGCTTCAGTTTTCATCAAACATTTAAAGATTGGACCGGTTCTAAAACTCATTTGATGTGTGGCGTTCTCAGCCAATCAGAATCGTGAACGACAAAAATGGACGCGAAGAAACTTTAAAATAGCAAACGATTGCTGGAAACAAAGTAGGTTATGAAGATAATTAATTTATGCAGAAGATATCTGGGCATGAATACTATTTTAAGCAAGTATTGCACCTAAAATTATGAACTCATATGCATTAAAATTTCATTGTGCAAGAAACATCTCTGATAAATAAAATTTGAATTTAGTAAAGAAGCGAAAATAAATTTCAACATTCCTTAGATTTCCTTCTGTAATTAAATAGATTGAAAAACAAAAGAAATATCTCACTATAAACACAATTTTAAAATTATACTTCAGATTGGGTCTTCCCAGTAAAAAAATTTGACAGTGAGGCACATTTTCAAACTCATTCAAGATTATTTAATAAAATTTGCTGGAAGGAAAAATTTGATGGCCGTATTTTGTCTTAAAAAAATATTGTCAGATATAGTTGAATGTGAAATTTTGTCAGTGTGGCAAGGGCTTTAGGGAGCACAAAATGGCTAGTCCATTCACGCTTTCTTCGGCCTTTTGGAATCAAACCTTTGAAAAATCACCCTTGGAGTAACATGTCAGCCTGTTGTGTTCAATCACTTGTATTCCAAAATTATATAAACCTGTGATTAACTTTAAAGTACTGTGTTCTTGAATAGATTAGTAATATACTAAGTATCTTTTATAACTTGTAATATTCATTTCGTATTAAATACGAATTAACAACAGCAAGAGCATCGACGTGTTGGAAACGGCTGATAAGAAATAGTTCAGTTACGATCTTTTGTAACCTCGTTTTTTGCATACTGTTTGTAAATTAACGTCGCAAAATGAAATATTTGTGTTGTTAGGTAGCACTGACGGAAACACATTTTATTGTTACAGTAAAAAATATCAGTGGAAATTACCGTGTGTAGGCTCGCTCTAGTGGCACGGTTTTTTTTTTCCCGTCTGGAAGAAAGGTTTAAGCGAAGCGGATCGTGTCGCTCTCTTTTGTTTTCTCTTTTTCTCTCTTTCGAAAAGTTCTTACCACCCGTGTGGCAGGAAAAGTATAAATCTTGTTATTTCTAATTTCAGCATATTTTATAGTAATTACAGCAACAAGAACGATGTTTGAAATTGTAATTTACAGCTGAAACGAGATTTTATTGTTTAAATACACATGATATGTTATTTAGATGTGATGCGATGGCGCGACGCTTACAAATATAGCAAGATGGCAGACGTGGTGTGGAAAGGAGAATCACGCGCTTGTCCCAACCCAACCCAATATGGCGGGCGATTATACCCATTGCCTTACGACTGGCAGTGATGTGGAGACGTGTCAATGACACGGCGTGTTTCTGAACGAAGCGTCAAGTTCGTACTCGTGTTTTTTAAACATCCTAGCAAGTTGCAATGTTGAGATAAAGATGTGTTTCCACGGCAGGGTTAAAAGTATTGCGTTATGATCGCCGTGTTTGAAAAGGCATGGTGGCTGCGTTGTAATCGTTACGCAGGCCAAGTGTGTTTGTGGATTTCAAATATGTGAAAATTGTATACGATTTAACCATGAACTGATGTTATGACGAAGTTGCTTATTGAAATTCACGTCTGTTTATCATAACGTTGTTCCTTTGCGCTAGGTGTTTGAAACATAATTGTGTAACGTGTTTACATTTCTGTGATTTGAATGTCCGCCACGATCCCCTAAAATACTAAGCCCAACCAAATAAATTTAAATAAATAATACCATAAACCTACAGACCAGTAAGTACCATTGCATTTAAACATTAGCGAAATAAACGTTACGGTAGGCCTATATGTTTGCATGTTCACCACTATCTTTTACGTTTGTCGATGCTACAAACAATAAATACGCGACACGAGTTGCGTGCTTGAATTTACTGTGTCCCTTCGTTTTAATTTTTATTCCAAATAAGGCCGTCCTTTTAACGAAATAATCCAACACATATTAATAACAGCAGGTTAAATACTACTGTTGTTTTCGCCACAGTTCTAACAAACACTGTCGTGGCAAAATATTAATGTGTATTATGTGTAACATGCTATATCGTGTGTAACAATTAGTTGTAAAGCCGACCTAAATATTGTTATTGGCCTAAATTGTAAACATTCGTAGGAAATATAACAGAATTCTTTGAACAGCAACCAACACATTTGGCAGATATAAAAGTAGACGTCACATGGTAGTGTTTGTGTTTACGTGTAGCGGTAGGATACGTAGTCAGTAACCAAAAGTAGATATTTAGCAGGGCTTCAAAAAAGGCCGAAGTTATCGTGAATCAACTATATACATATTGCTGTGCGCCACAGTGTGTTTTTTACCAGTAACAAAATTTTACATAGAAAAACATCAATCAAATAGTATTCTGTAACCATCAACAAATATTTTCTTTCAGTGGATCGAAATGAAATTGTTGGGAATGCAAGTATGTTACTAGTATGCGAATTCTCAAACGCAATTAAAATAAACAGAAAAACTAAGTATATTCAGTATGCGCAACATTAAACACTGCACATTTTATTCAGCGTTATTATGTGGTACCAGGTAGGACTATCTATGTAAAAATTATAAATTATAAATCCGTTGATACGGTCATGGCGTTTTACAATCATTTAAAACTAAACAAAAAAAAAACATTATTTTTAACCTTCCATAATATTGAATTGTGTGTGGTTAAATATCGCCACTGTAACACATGTTTTTGAGCCATAATACTGAGTAATTATTAACATGTAATTTTTATGTTTGAAAAGCTTAATATTATTTTTCCCAACATTAATTTTGTTCTTGTGGCTGTGCATATACCCTAGTTTTATGCACCCACACGAAGCCAAAAAGGAAGCGGGAAAACATCTGTCAGATGTAGGATTCGAACCTACGCTCCCCACACAGGGAACCGGACCTTAAATCCAGCCCCTTAGACCTCTAGGCCAACCTGACAATCTGTATTAGTAAGGAAATTACAAGTCCTATTGAAAGTTATACTATATGTGTGATGTGGTTACTTCCTAATTTGAGTGATGGTAATGTTGAATATGATACACTACATGATGTACTCACATTTATGTTCGAGGAGGCTGAAATCGAGGGGAACAGAAGCGTTGGCTGAGTATTCATTGTAGCACAGATATGCACTATGTACAGAGAGCATAGCCCTACCCTTCATTACATATACTAAAGTCTCGCTCGGTAGACGTCACACTACTGTGGTCTTGGACCCCGGACACACAGTGGTGGTTGTGGTGGTGGTGGTGGGGGACAGAGTATGGCTACGAAGGCTCGGTACTTGGGTAAAGTACGACTCTGTGTATAGTTACATATATGGAAGACCGTAGGGTCAGTACACGAGTCCGCAGAGACTGCCTCTAAGTACGCACAGTGAATGGTCGGTGTGCAGGCTAGGTACACAAGTGTAGGTAGGTCGTGAAGACGGAGTACGATTGCCTGTTGCAATGAAGGTTCGGTGTGCAGGTACGGTTCACAAGTGCACATAGTTCATGAAGACAGAGTATGGCCACCTGTAAGTGTGTGACCACTGCTAATTGTAGGCTTGGTACACAAGTGTACATAGGTCATGAATACAGATAATGGCCGCCTGTGAGTAAGTGTAGGTCGGTGTATGACAACTGATAATTGTAGGCTTGGTAGACAAGTGCAGGTAGGTCATGAAGACAGAGTATGAGGACCTGTAAGAATAGATCCAATGGATATTACACACGCTAATCAAGACCAGAAAAAAATCAATTATTCTTGGTGGTGGGGCGGCCATGTTGGCAGCCAGTGTGCCGACAACCTCCATTTGCACAATGGTGGGCAGCCAGTGGTGGTGGGTACCCATGGTCGGGAGTGGGCATGACATTGACCTTGACCTTTTCCACAAAATAATGTAGTTGCTGACAAAATGGCCACTGCCAGTACTGGCTGACAAAATGGCAACCATCGGTACTGGCTGGAAAAATGATCATCCTGGCTTACAAAATGACCACCATCGGTACTGGCTGAAAAATGGCCGCCCTGGATGGAAAAATGGATGCAATTGGTACTGGCTGGCAAAATGGCCACCATTTGTGATGAGACCTTAACTTATATTTTTGCTGTGTGCATACAAGAAACACACTTTGCCTGCCTCATATGGTTAGGGCTTGTAGATGATGGCTTTTGGTAACGTTTTGGCAGTGGGGCCTTGCTTCCCTCCAACGAACGATCGTCTGCTCGCGAACATGTAATCGATACTGTATTGCGTGTACGGAAATGCAGGGCGGTTATTGCTTCCAGTGAGTTCACGACGATGATATGTGCTCGCGTCCTGCAGGTCTTCTGAAACAGCTACACTCGTTAAGGTAAAACCTCTGCTCTGCATCGTCTAAGAGCAGAGTACATACATAGTTAACATGTGTGTGTGTGTTTGTTGTGATACATCCTTACTCGGTTAGTGTCTCGGGTTGTCGCAGTGTGTGTGGCCTATGTCCTTGGGGATCTGGGTTGGGGATTTGACGCTATGGGTAAACACAACATTGCAATTATCATAGTGGAACGTCTGAACATGTAATGGTGGATGGACACTGTCCAAGTGCCTACATTAACGGTTCCGGAAGGGTCAATTGCGTGTTATTTCAAAGGCTTGGTACATGATGTAAGTACATACATTGACGGTTCGGGCAGGGACGACATAGTATGACTGCTTGTAATTTCGAAGGCTTGGTACATGCATTGAAGGTTGGGGCAGGGCTGGCAGAGTATGGCTTCCTGTGACTGAAAAAAAAAAAAAGGCACGGTCGGTACACGAGTGCAGGTAAAGTAGTCAGAGTATGAATGTCTGTAATTGCAATGGTTTGGTACACGAGTGCAAGTCGGGGACGGGGTGCGACTAATATGACCGCTACATGCTCGTCGTCATGGGCAGTAGGACCGACAATGAACGATTGTTTGTAGACGTGTCAGCATACACTTTCAATGGGAATCGAACCATCGATACCTAATTTTTTTCACGGATCATACACTGTCGTCGTTCAGGCTACATGCAATAGTTACTTTCAAGTACATACACTTTTTTTTGACACATAGGGATTGTGATGTACTTTCTTGGTCAGTAATGTTTGCCATACACGGAAAGACAGAGCGATCATTGTGCTCTGAGCTTCCAGTGAGTTTACGTCGTGGCCTACAGGTCTTGTTCTCTACAAACTTAGTATGAACGTAGTGGAAATGTGTGTGTGTGTGTGATATCTCCTTACGCACCATGTCTAATTCGATTTTACTTAGTTGTCTAGAATCTCCGATGGTTGTGTATGTGATGTACATTGAAGTCTCGGTACATGACAAGTGGATGTCGGTCCTCCGTTGTTGTGGTGGCACAGAAAAGTTGTGAGCATTGAAGGTTCGGTACCCAAGTGCAGGTTGAATTATGACTGTTGTACATTGAAGGTTCGATACGGGGCATGATGACTGTAATTACAGGCTTCGGTACACGAGTGTGTAGGTCGTGGTCTGGTCGTGAGTGATGGTTTCGTTTCATTGGTTCAGAAAATAAGGGGGGGGGGAGGGTCGTTTGACCAGAGCGGTCTAGCATCATTTAAATTGTATGAGTGTGTGTGGCTTGTATTATAGAGCAGGGTGACCTCTCCCTGACCACGACCCCGACACCTCCCTGTTATTATTGCCTACTTCGATACACGAGTGCAGGACGGAGAAACTGTTGAGTATGTAGGCTCATGTTAAGATTATTTTGATAGTTGTATGTCAGATGGTTCATAAATTACAGCCAAATATGTGGTATACCACTGTCTGTAATAGCAAAAAGGGTCGGTACATGAGTACAGGTCAGCGACAGAGTATGACTGTCATGCTAGTCTCTTCTTGGGCGGTGGGACCGACGAATGACTGCAGGCGTGTCAGCATGCGCTCTCAATGGGAACAAAAACTACAATACCTTATTTATTCGAGTATGGTACAGATATAAAATGTGTCAGATGCGTGGATTCAATCACACGCTTCCTTTTAGTGTAACCAGAGCTTATATCGGGCGCCTTAGGCGGCTCGGCCAGCCTGGAAGTTTGTATTAGTGATGGAATAACATGGCTTTTTTCGAATGACATACACTGTATGGTCTTGTCTGCTTGTGCAATACAAGCGTGAGGGTTGGTAGGTATTTACTCTCGTGCATTCTAGCAGATGACACGAGAAAACACACAGAACAATGCATATAACTGGTGTAGACAAAATTTCAACTTTTATGTTGACTTGTATTATTATTACTATCACTCTCTGCGAAAATCTAACCTCCCGAGGTTGGCTCAGATTACATGTATTGTTTCCTTTCAATACTGGTAAGCACATTGACAAGAGGGAGGTGGTGGTGGGGATGCAGTACTTGGTCGGTTTCTACAGTGCATGGAAAGGTGGGATCAGTCATTGTGGTCTCCAGTTCCAGTGAGGTCGCTTCGTGGTGTGCTCACAACCTATGGGTATTCACTGCCACACCAGTTAAGGCAGGGGGATAATTCGTTACGAAACAACAATAATAAGATAATGAAGCTTATCGTTCTGAGGAGGAGGAGGGTCAGTGCTGGCGGGGGCTTCGTCATGGTTGGGCGTCGAGGATATCGGTCAGTTGGTTGGTGGTCAGTCACAACATGGCCACCAGCAACATGTGTGTGAGTAGAATTATAGTTGATTCTGGACCACCTGGCATTATGCTCGGGACACAGGGACACAGAAATGTAAATTAAGGCCTCATCACAAATAATTCAGCTTTTTTACCTCGTGAAAATGTCCAGGATGTTCGTTACGAATCTGACAGCCTGGCTCCTGGCTCGGGACACAAGGACACAAAAATGTAAGTTATGGTCTCATCACAAAGAATTTAGACTGACAGACCACTGGAGGAGACAGTGTACATGCACACAAACAAGATGGTTCTGGCCGCCCAATTCGATGTTAATCGAAAATGAAAAGAAAAAATTTGCCACTGGCTGGCAACATGGCAGCCATCAATGTTTCGGAACTTACAGCCATCTATGCATATATGTAAACAAATGTCGTACTTGACCTGAAACTGGCCGGGTGTCTTGGACTGGGGTCTGCCCACTCCACACTGAATGAATGAGCATGACGTGCACACTTTCGGTAGGAAGGGAAACAAAAAAATATATTCTACTAATATCAGTTGGGAGCACCCAAGAGACCACCGAACGGAACAATAGAGTAAGAAGTGCTATCAGGGTGACTCCACACCTATGATTATGCCTATGTTATTAATTTGACACCTATAACTTAAAAGGTTCGGAAATTATGGACAACAATACTTATAGGTTGTCATGTGCCATACTTGACCACAGCCCCCTTCTCATAGTCGGGGTTGATGCCTATGTTATGTATTTGACAACTATAACACAAACTGTTAGGAAATTATAGATACCTATGTTTACACGTTGACAGAAGGCATACTTGACCCTGTACCCCTTCTCATAGTCACAATTGATTCCTATGTTATGAATTGTACAACTATAACTTGAGTGGATCAGAAATAACAGCCAACTGTGCTTATAGGCATGCTTGGGGTTTTTCCTTGTCTGGAGTGATGTCCATGTTATGAATTCAACAACTGTATATCAGTGGTTCGGACGTTATGACCAACTATGCTTATAAGTTTACATAGGGCATATTTGACCCCATGACCCTTCTCCTAGTCGTGGTTGATGTCTATGTTATGAATTTGGCAACTATAACTTAAACAGTTCGGACATAACAGTCAAATATGATCACATGTGTTATGCATACACAGACTGCTGGAGGTGGCAGTGTGCTAGTATAAGAGTTCTGGCTCACCTGGCTCCTGGCTTGGGACACAGGGACACAAATATGTAAGTTAAGGTCTCATCACAAAAAAAAATCCAACTGACAGACCACTGGAGGAGGCAGTGTATGTGCGCGATCGTTTGATATATATCTAGCTGCCACATTCGATGTCTACTGCCGCTACTGGCCAGCAGAATGGTCGACATCCTCAGCTGGCCACCAATTGTCCTGTGTAGACATTGCACTGGAATGACAGAGCAGGAGGTTGTGCAATGTTGCGGAATTTGAGAAGCTTCGAACTTGAGAGAGGCTACGACTGATTCAGCCACATTGGAAAAACCTCAGCCACAATGCGCAGAATTGGGCAAAGGCACTTCTGGCACTGGCTGCCAAGATAGCCGCCATCGGCGAGAGGGAAATTTGGGAAATGAGAAGCTCAGACTGATTCAGCTACATTGGGCAAACCTCAGCCACAATGTGCAGAATTGGGCAAAGGCACTTCCTGACACTGGCTGCCAAGATGGCCGCCATAAGCGGAAGGGTAATTCGGGAATTTGAGAGGCTCCAACTTTGAGAAGCTCCCACTGATTCAGCCACATTTGACAAATCTCAGCCACAATGTGCAGAATTGGGCAAAGGCACTTTCTGTCAACTGGCTGCCAAGATGGCCGACGTCGGCGGAAGGGAAAATCAGGATTTTTTGCGGGAAAAAGGTAAATCCAAGGTGGCCGCCACCGACACTTGCTGCCAAAATGGCCTCCCTGGCAGAATAAATTGGCGCATTCTGTACTGAGTGACAAAACGGCCGCCGTTTGTGATGAGACCTTAACCCACATTTTTATGTCCTTGTGTCCCGAGCCAGAAGCCAGGTGGGTCAGAATGCCATTTTTGATACTACTAACCTCATCCTCATATACACAGAGGTGTCCGAACACCTTTCTCCCTCAGTTTAATATTATTAGTTTGTATTACTTTGTAGTGTCTCACATTGTTGTATACTGTTGTGTGCAGAGTACGTTCGAGTCATCTCATTACATTTAACGATTTAACGTTTCATTATGCCACATGTAACGTTACACGACTCATTTTGTGCAACTATAGTTCAAGATTTAAAGAAGTTTTGTTTTAATCTGTAGCATATATGCATACATATTAGTGTCTTCAATTTTATACCCTTCCAGAATGTGTTTACCAATATTAATTCAATAGAAGTACGAGAACATGGCCCACTTACTACGATTTACGGAAATGTATATTTCCTTAAAACTCTCAGAATATGATGGGTTGAAGTGTTAAAGAGTGAGTTCTGGCAGAATAGCAGTACATATACGAGTAATCAGTGGTACGAGAAGCAAGCATCTAAGCTGTTATTTCCACTGGCCTATCCTCTTTTGTTGCCCTGGTAAAATTTCCCTTTCTCGCCGTGAAACTGCCAGGAAATTCCAACAACGGCAAGGGTTAATTGTTCTTTTGCGCTTAACGTATATTGTTCTTAACTGACATTCCACCACACTTCGTTGAACTTTTACGCACTTTAAATTGTCTGAGTCAGGAGAGCGAAATTAAGTTGGTTTCTGATCCCTCCCCTCCCCCCAAACCCATAATAAAATGGGAGTGTGTTGTATATTCTGCCCCCCCCCCTTTTTTTCTCTCCTTTTTTTCCCCAAATTAACCTATTCTGATGTCCTGTGGTTATTATCATTTATTCAAAAAATGCCTCTTACTGTGCGCATACAATCTATAGTCTATTCTCGGTATCTGAATGCTCTTTAAAACAAACCTTTGATAAATCACTCACGTATGACGTGTCTGGATGGTTACTAAACACATTACAAACGATTTATATGTCTGTTAACATAAGTCTTATTTTTTGTTGGTTTTACATTCAATAATATTTTATCTCGAAATCGCAAGATTTCATTTATAATTGTCACCAATTAAAACGGAGAGGAAATAGGTGTGTTGGTAATGCCTAAAGACCTGCAAAATTCGTGTTATTTTTTTTTTGAGTCAAGCTAAAATTCACAGTACTGTGTATACTCGAGCCAGCGTCGTTTCTCCATTGGCTGCTGCCTTGACGTTAAAGTCACTCCCTTTCCGAATGGACTGCGCGTGATTGGGGTACACGGTTGTCGAGCTTTCATTTATTGGCGCAGAGTTACCAGGGGCGTGTAAGATAAAGACTGGTCCAATGACAACATGTCCACAAATAATAACGCGAATTTTGCATGTCTCTAGTAATGCCTAGTATGATACAGTCCTTACGAGAAACGTTTATTAAATCGAGAGCGCAAAATGTGAAGCGTTGTCACTTCAGTAAAATTTTCTAGACCTAGTTAAACTGTGTCTGCATGGGATGGAGGAATACCCTGAAATTAGAACTCCAGTAATGTTTCAGAAAAATCGGAAGTAGCAATGAATGGATTACGCAAGTCGAGCCTAGCTAACTCGGGGTTGGTTGTGGTAACCGAGGTCGTGGGGACACTTAACCCGATACCTTCGAGCAGAGTATTGGCAAGGTCGCACGTCGCGGGACCATAAATTTCACCAGTTCTCATTCATTACGCTGGCAGAGGGATGATAAATGGTGGAGGGGGGGGGGTCCCCCCGGGATTACTGGAGCACTCCCTGCGTATACACCTCGGTTTAATGAACCCACCTACCATTCTTCCCTAGCCCTAGCGAGAAAAAAAATTGACGCCTCGTTACTGCTCCGGTTTTGTAGACTATTCATTATAGCCTATTCACTGTAAAGTGAGCACTTTTTAAGGCCCTGCTAATTTTTTTCCTTTGAGCCGACCACTTTTTTAATGTAAACACTGCCATGTGACAATCAAACACAGTGTATACATTTCGCTTATCGCAAAAGTTAACGCCCAAGGCTGCAATCAAACATATTTATTATGGCCCATTCACGCTTTCTTCGGCATCTTGGAATCTAAACTTTGAAAAATCACACTAGGCTTAACATGTCAACCTGTTGTGTTCAATCGCTTGTATTCCGCAATTATTTAACCCTATGATTAACGTTAAAGTACTGTGTTCTTGAATAGATCAATAATATACTAAGTATCTTCTATAACCTGTAATATTCATTTCGTATTAAATACGAATTAACAACAGCGAGAGCAGCGGCGTGTTGGCAACGGCCGGTAAGAAATAGTTCACAGTTACAATTGAATTGATATATTTGTATTGTTAGGTAGCACTGACGGAAACACATTTTATTGCTGCAGTTAAAAATATCAGCGCAAATTACCGTGCCTAGGCTCTAAAGTGACAATTTTTTTTTTGTCCAAGGTTCAATAAGCGAAGCAGAGCGTGTCGCTCTCTCTCGTTCTCTCGCTCTCTACTCTCTCTTTCTCTCTCTCTCCCCTCTATCTCTCCTCTCTCTCTCTCTCTCTCTCGGGAAGTTCATACCACCTGTGTAGCAGGACAGGTATACATTTTGCTATAGTTAATATCAGCATATTCCATACTAATTACAGCAACAATAATGATGTTTGAAATTGTAATTTACAACTGAAACGAAAGTTTATTGTTTAAATACCTATTACATGTTATTTAGATGTGATGGCGCGACGCTTACAAATCCAGCAGGTTGGCAGACGTGGTGTGGAAAGGAGAATCTAGAATTTTATCAGCTTTCCCCTAGCCATGCGCTTGTCCCAATATGGCGGGCGATTATACCCACTTTTTCATAGTGCCTTACGACTGGCAGTGATGTGGCGACATATCAATGACACGGCGTGTTTCAGAACGAAGCGTCAAGTTTGTACTCGTGTTTTTTAAACTTCCTAGGCAAGTTACAATGTTGTGATAAATATTGTTTCCATGACAGTAATAAATATACTGTTACGTGTATTTCGTTAACCGCAGCGTGTGAAATAGCGTGGCGTTGTGCGTGGTGGTCGTTTGGCTGGGCCTATGTGTGCGTGATTTCAAATATTTGATGTGCATTATTTATACGTTTTGAACTGTGAACTGTTTTTATAAAGAAGTTATTTATTTACAGCCATGTCTGTTTATTTATCACAACGTTGTCCCTTTTCCCTAAGTGTTTGAAACACAGTTGTGTAACGAGCTTATGTTTCTATGATTTGAGTGTCTGCCGCAATCCCTACAAAATACTAAGCCCAACCAGATAAATTTTAAATAAATAATAAAATAAACCTAAAAACCAGTAAGTACCAATGCATGTAGATATTAGCAGAATAAACCTTACGATAGGCCTATGTGTTTGCATGTTCACCACTATCTTTTAGGTTTTGTCGATGCAACAAACTATAAATACGCGACACGAGTTGCGTGCTTGAATTTACTGAGTTATTTCGTTGGACTGGTTGTCCCTTCATTTGAATTTTTATTCCAAATAAGGCCGTCCTTTTAACGAAATAATTCAGCACACATTAATAACAACAAGTTAAATACTACTGTTGTTTCCACCATAGTTGTAATAAATACCATCGTGGCAAAATATTAATGTGTATTATGTGTACAGGCGGTTCACGGTAAAGTGAGCACTTTTTAAGGCAATGCTGAAGTTTTCTTTCTATCAGATTTCTATCTTCCTGCTACTTTTTAATATAAATATCGCCATCAGACTAATACACAGAGTGTATAGATTTCACCACTCCCAAAAGATAACGTCTGGATCTACAACAAAATATATTTATTAGTGGTTAATGCCTGTTGAAAGGGCCTTAAAAAGTGCTCACCTTACCGTGAACAGCCTTATAATACATGGAAAAATTTCTGTGCCTGTGACTACGCAGAATAATATTGGTGCATTCTGAAACATCCAAAGAGAAATACAACACAATTCTGGTTAACTGGAGACCAATTTTAACAGACTGGAATGAGAAACTGAATATGCTGTTCGTTGTTCAACGTAGGAGTACAAACGCTTCTGTTCCATTAAAATAGAAAAAAAAACTTTTCAATGTCTGACACTCAAGCCTACCAATTAGGTCCCACATATTTATTCCTTCTATTCGAAATTTGAGAACACGAATATTAATCGTCCACTTCTGGGGAAGTTAGTAAAGTACGAATTTGACCAGAAAAATTGCTTCACTGAAATTGTCGTAAATTTCGTTGATTATTTCAAGAAGTGGATCTACCTGAATCAACGTCAACTACACTCGGCGGAATCATTTAGCGTAATTATAGCTTCCTGCAGGCAAGGTGCGAAACGTTTACACGTGCATGTGATAAGTTTTACACACAGTTGGATGTTGCATTTTGCTTTCAGTACAATATTTTTTTTTAATTACCAGTAATAAAAAATGTGTTTCAATAGCCCTCTTTGAATGAAAATAATTTCTTTCTCGCACATTTCTTATACAAGTGATGTTGTTTGGAAGATTTTATTTGTTCATATTCATGAATACATTTTATGAAGGCGGGTTATTTTTTTTTTTTTTTTACCCGCAGTCGTATGGTAATTTTTGGAGGATACAATGTTCATTGTATGATTCTTGCTTACAAGGTTAAATAATTGTATTCAACATATGGGTGAACGAGATCATAAAAGCAAGATGTTTCAAATAATTCATGACCGGCGCGGCGTAGTAGCATAGTGTCGAAAGTGAATTTCACTGCTCAGACGTTCTCATTACCAGTATATTTTACTTGATTCGTATTTCAGCCGTCAACTTACTGTGTTTTGATGAGTAAACGTCATCGAATGACATCGCTGATTAAACTTAAAGAGTGAACTTTATTAGTAACGCTAGGCCTGTCGTTGTCTGGGCTGTCGTTGTCTGGGCTGTCGTTGTCTGGGCTGTCGTTGTCTGGTCTGTCGTTGTCTGGGCTGTCGTTGTCTGGGCTGTCGTTGTCTGGGCTGTCGTTGTCTGGGCTGTCGTTGTCTGGTCTGTCCTTGTCTGGGCTGTCGTTGTCTGGGCTGTCGTTGTCTGGGCTGTCGTTGTCTGGGCTGTCGTTGTCTGGGCTGTCGTTGTCTGGGCTGTCGAATCACTCTCTTAGCTGTTTTCCGTTCAACCACATAATAAAAATATTTCTTTTGCCTGTAACTGATAAATTTTAAAATATTAAAATAATATTAATATAATATTAAAATAAAATATTAAAAGACACTGTTTTGGCAGAATTTCAAACTACGGAAGTTTATTCATATACCTGCACAGGCAAAATTGAGCTGCTTTTATTGCTTAACACAGCCGTAGTACAAAATATGTAAGTTTCCAAGACTTTACACAAAGACGTAAATGTTTCTTTCTGTGATATTTTTAACAATTTTGCTAGCAATGATACGAAAATTAGTTTTGCAGATGGACACCAATAGCTTTTTACTTTGCATGGTTCTCTGGTTATTATAATTTGACCTATGAACATTCACAATTTTTCTTTGCGAATTCATTTGAGGGAATTCCTGACAGACTTTAATTCCCATATCCGTACAGAACTCGCAGAATTATTTTTTACTCGAAAAGAGACGCAGAGTGCTAGAGGTACATATTCGTTAAAAATGTTTTCTGCAGTATTTTATTCCAGGCAAAGTTGGTTTTGGCGTATCTCAATAGACTCGAGATTCAATTATTTTCTACAGGCAAGAGAAGATTTTACAGGCACTCGTAAGTCTGCACGGAGCTTGTAAAATATTAAATTTTCCTGGCCATTTCTTCTTATCAGTCATCTTTCCTTGTCGTGATTGCCAAGTCAATTCCTCTGGTATAGGCTGTTCACGGTAAAATGAGCACATTTGAAAGCCGTGCTTAATATATACTTGTATACAAGTTGTGCATTCCTTTGCCTTACGTAAAATTAACATTGCCATGGGCCTCATTGCTTTCTTCATGCGTCGGTCAAGTGAAACTGTTTAATTATTAGAAAAGTAAGTATTTTAAAAAACCGCTATCTTTTACGTTTCAATCCATAAAAAAACCAGAAAGCGAAATAAATAATTATAATTTATCACAAATGATTACCTAACACTTTTTATTCGATGTTAAGTTATGGAACTATTTTCTATCAATATTTACCAACTTCACTGGGCGCATATCACTCAGTGCGCCCGTTAAAATATTATGCAGGTAGGAGCAGTAACTTTTTCCTAAGGCTAGATAGTAAACTGTGAAAGGCGGAATCTCATTACTCCATTCAGACATACCTCCAAATTCACGGCGGCGTTTTGCCATGCAGTCACCTCTTTAGGTGTATAATTAAACTGGCTAGTTGCAGCACTAAGTAGAATATTATCACATGATCATTACTCTCCAGGGTATAGTAAGAGGGGAAATAAGTCGATATTAATTTGTCTACGTAAATATTAAATCAGTTAACGTTTGCACCTTAAGCCCGAATCAGTGACATCAGTCAGTGAAATGACATACACTGGAAGTCACTCGATAAGCTAGGCTGTTCACGGTCAAGTGAGCACTTCAGAGGACCTAGTTACTTTTTCTTATCAGCCGTTTTGTATCTTTCCACCACTTGTTAAAATTAATATTTCCATTTAAGTAATTAACACAGTGTGTATATTCCACCGCACTCAGAAGTTAACGTCTAAGGCTGCAATAAAATATATTTAGTAACTGTACTGTTCCACCTGGGAGGGCTTCGTAAGTTCTTACTTTACCATAAATGGCCTATACCTTCTGGCGAATTAAGCAAATTTACTGTAAACCAGTAAGGAACGGTAGTGAAATTCTTGGCTTTTAGTTTACGCAATACTAAAAATATTATTTTATGGTGGCTACAAAAATGTCTGCGTTCACCACAAAAAGTTTGGCAGAGTATACCAAATAAACCCTTTGTGGCTGCCAAAAAATTTTTTTTTTTCCAGAGTGGGAAACACTTATAAATCAGTAACCTTCAGCCAACACATGAAATCAGAAGTGGACTGTAGAGATTTGGGCGGCTCTCAAAATCTGTGTCTTGAGAGCCAATGAGAGTGAAGTGAAGCGTGTATGGATAAAAGCCGGAATGCAATACGTTCTTTTTATAATATGATTGATAACAGAGTATATACATTAAATGATAACATTACAGCTGATAGTCAAGTTCGAAGAGGGCAGAGAGATCCCGGTTAATAAAACCGGAATGTCGAGTTACACGAGGTATTATAAAAAAAAAAATCACTCAAATTGAACCAGCAACCGGCACTCACACTTCAAGTTACTTATTTATTCTTTAAAGGAGGACGTCCAAAAACAAAAAAAAATTGATATAAACTGTGAGGTTTGTAGTAAACAGTCTGTGTATTTTACGAGATTAGCGGTATATAATGAAACACATTCCAAAGTTGTGTTAGGTGAACACAAGTGTTATTTCAATCATTGGCGTCTGTTACACTACTATTATGTGGATGACAAATTTGAGTGGTGTTAAAGAGATAAAGCAGTTAGCAGTGACTTGTGCTGTTATTGAGCGGAACGTTCGGAGAAGAGCACGTCGGCCGTCTTAGAAAGTGTAAAAGCGTAAGAGATTGTGGTTTAGAAACGGATGTAAGGCTAGGTGATGTGTACATAAATAATTCATCAGGACAAAACTAAATGGCTCTCATGAAAGGCGCAATCGGTCCACGGCTGGTTAAGTACTTCCGAGAAGTCCTTAAGGGAGAAGTATCCTTGCTATCTCGGATTTACGTATTTTCCTCACTAACTTAATTTTCGGAGTCAATATTTAAAAACCAAGCAAGTTATGACATAGGGAACATTTTAACAGTTATTTCTCAATCGCACTTATTTTTATTACATGATTAGTGTCACATATGTAACCGTAATCAAACATTACCTATTTATTTAATAATTTCAGTCCCACATGGGAAAATACAGGTACATTTGAAACCCTACAAATTAATAAGAAAATCATTAAGTAGTCGCCCATGTCATGTCTAGCTTTCATTTTTTATTTCTGGTCATACGTTTTTATAACGAAGATTTGTTAGAAAATTCGAAGATGGAGTGGATACTACCCCCTTAAGAGTTTCTTTTTCTGCGCGCTGTGTATCTTCCCGCTGCGCGTAAATACTAACACTGCCGTGGAGATAACGACCAGTATTTATGAGTGTGTAAGCGCCATTGCGAAGTTGCTAAAGGCTGTTCACGGTAGAATGAGCACTTTATAAAGCCCTGCTGAAGTTCTACTGTGTACGTTGTGTGTTCTTCCACCATATGTTAATTTAACATTGCCACAGACCTCGTCGCTTTATGAAACTGTCGATTTACTAGAAAAGTAAATATTTTAAACATCTGCTTAGTTTTACACTTCGATGCATCAGAATAAACAGAAAGTGAAAGAAATAATATAGTTCATTACAAATATTTTTCCTGGTAATTTTTATTCGACGTTTAGATATGGAACTACTTCCAATCCTTCGTTACCAACTTTACCGAGGACATGTTATTCAGTGCGCCCGCTAAAATATATGCAGGTAAGAGCAGTGGCTGTTTTATAAGGTTGGTTTTCAAAAGTGCTGACTTGATCGTGAACAGCCTCTAGAAGCATAAATAGGTTACTTTCACGTCAAAGTCATTTACTGTTGTGTTCACAAAGCGAAAGCAAAATAGCGCTGATACTGTTGAATATAACTTTTCAGATATGGGCCTGCATTACTGTAAGTACTCAGAGTCGTATTTACGTCTGTAGCGATGTTTTATTTTCAAAGCTCGCTTCAGAAAGTGTGATTTAACCGTGTATCATCTTCACACATAGGTATTTTTTTCTAGATATTTCCCAACTCAGACGCAGACAGGAAGACAAATTTTAAAGTTATGTTCGCGAAGACGAATCTCGCCATGCCTTCAGTTTATTTGAATGTGAACTTTAAACACTGTAACACTCCTCGCTAGTCTAATCAGTTTAGGCGGCGTCTTATTGCTTGAGCGTGCGGGGATTTGAGTAACCTGTAAGCCATGAATGCGTGTGTGTGTACCTTATTAGTACAAAGCTCTGGTTAAGTAAAGTACATGAGCCGTTTTTTCCATCACGCTGAGGCTCTAACTACGGTATTTGAAATACGAAATTATTGTAACTAGCGCCATTGCTGAAACTTACAGGTACATGGCGAAAAGTCATAATCCGTTTAGTTTGTTCACGGCCTCTTTACGCTTTCTGAATAAAACACCGAAAAATCACATCACGTATGACATTTGGTTTGTTACCTATATAAATCATAATAATTCACAAGTGTTACTTTTTCGTCAAAATAAACGTAACTATTGTTTTTTGGTTAAATTAAACATTCAACTTTATTTTCTTTACACATTAATATCTCTATTTCATAGTCAATAGGTATTAAAATTGAAAGAGAATATGTGTTTGTAATGGTTGGTAAGAAAATAATTTCCTATGCAAAATAACATTAAATTTATTTTTTTTAAGGTTATTTGTGAGGTGAATGATTATATTTCCATGTTTATAATTTCAGGAATGCAGTGCTGAAAACATATATATTTTTTTTTTAATAAAATTATTTACCTTTAATTTTCGGTCCCGCCGTCACCACTGAGAATTCAAGGTCTTGCAACTTCTCTTAGCCAAACTAATGACGTTACTACTATGAGGCAAACACACGTGGCCAGTATGGCTGGCAGGTCTATTAGTTTATAACATGTGGCGGGTTGTGTTTTAAATTTAACTGTCACTTATAGTACAATAATACACTACTGTGTTAAAGTTATGTGTTGTTCAACGCCTAGGAAATTACTGGTAGGCTAAAATGCACGTCATTGAGTTTCCTGATAATGACGAAAGAGTAAATGCTCGGTTGAATACTATTTCACGAGAGCATTTCGTATCCACAAAGTTGTTAGATATAAGTAGACATTTATCTGTCAACTTGTCGATTTTCAATAGAAAAAGTACCATTATTATCATTGCAGTTGGCGTGTACACTATTACATGGGACGCCTGTGAGGCGTATCTGAGTTCGTCAGGGATGGAGGTCTTAATAAAAATAAAATTACTAAATTTGATTCCTAATTTATTCACACAGCTATTCTTTACAGCATTAAATTATCTTTCTCCACTCTTACTCTTTTGATTTAACAGTGAGCGCAATATTTAATGCATATTTCAACTCTAATTAACGCCCTTCTTAATTGTTTCTGTTTGCTTACAGGCAATTAACTCATACACATTATTAACGATTGTTCAGTCTATCTGTTGTCATAATTTGTGATGCCTTTCACTCACGCATTTAATCCAAAATTCCAGTTTGCCAGCCTCACCCTTCACTGCTTGATACTGGCAGTCGCAGATTTCCCTTCCGCTTGAAACTTCTCTCGCTGCTCGTCTTCTATCGCTTGGAACTCAGCCACTCATTCATTCAGTGTTTCCCTGACCATCTCGAAGGTTCAACGCACCCCGAGTCCCCGAGTCGCGCTGAGAGAACGAGATCAGTATTCCAGAGCATTCTTCAGATAAACACAGAAAACAATACAACTAGGGTCCATGGCGCGCGTCTGTAATTAAAAACCCGTCGTTGCCTTGCCTCCGCCATCGCTATCATAAAACAACTTTCTGTCCTCTTCGCTCGCTCGCACAAGAGGCGAAGTAGCGAACGCGTAACACTGCCCCCTCCTGCTAGTTACTGTACAACATGACTTGCCTGATGTGAAATAATTATTTTAAAACTAAAAACCCGGAAGTTATTGTAAAAAAACACAGTGAAATAATTATTTTCACATTTATCATTATAAGAATTGAAAAATAAAGACAATCTATTGCTTACCAATAATTTGACAGTTAAAGAAATACACATTTCATTAATATTTCAGCAATGTATTATTCTTAAGAGTTATTTTAAGCGGATATACATCCGTTTATTACAATGACTCTAGTTTAATGCATGTTCAACATTTTAAACCTCTGAAATACTATCACGGCAGCGGTAAGGTAGTTTGTATTTATTTATTTACACGATTTGTACTTGATAAAACATGAAACGCAAAATTACAAAAATAAGTAATCGATTTTGCAGACAAAATCGGTCACGCGACCATTACGTTATCTAAAAGTGTCAATTGGAACACGCCCTCATTTTCTATTTTCAAAAAAATGGTGATAGGTATGTGTAACTACTTTTCCCTCGCACCCTCTCAACGTTCCTGTAACGAATACCGTTATGTATAAGGAGGTTTTTTTTCAGTTGTTAATTTAAAAGGTGCTTTAATTAACTCCAAACGAAATGTAACTAACAATAATATCTAACTTCATAACGTACGACACGAGAATTTTACATGCACTACGAACGAGAATTTATATTTCAGTTGTACAGTGTTCTACCAGTACAGTCGTGCAACAATAACATGGCCCCTTATTTAACTTCCTAACAGGTGGCCATCCTGACACTGCGACAGCCGCGCTGCAGTGGTGCCGTAAAGCCCCTGTCACACGATAAAGTTTTTGCCTTCAACTACATTTGACAATAAAATATATCCTTCCAACTAATTTTATCCAATAATCTAAATATGTGTTTGAAAATATGACACACTGCCAATTTTTTTTTATTAGGAGAATATAATTTGGAATTTTATTTAGAAATAATTTTCATGGTGAGATATTGCTTTTGTTATTCCCTGTAGTCCATTACAGGAAGAAATATAAGTAATGTTGTAATATACTTTCGTTTCTTTACTAAATTATTATTTAATAATAAGATATATTTCCTGCACAATGAAATAAACGCCTCTGAGTTCGTAGGATTATGTCCAACATTCACTTAAAATAGCATTCATGCCCAGACAGCTTCTACATAAATTAATTATCTTCATAACTCACTTCGTTTCAAGCGATTTTGCGTTATTTTAGGTTTCTTGACGTCCATTTTAGTCGTGCACGATTCTGATTGTCTGAGACCGTCAAACATAAAATAAATTTTAGAACTGGTCCAATTTTCGAATGTTTTATGGAGACTGAAGCCATCCAACTTACCCAGACAACGTCATAACTGCCAAACTTATTTTAACCAAACTTATTGGAAGCAGTTTGACGGAAAAATTTGACAGTGTGACAGGGGCTTAAACAATGACGTTAGGGACGGCACGGCGTTCTGGGGACAAATTACCACGTGTCGGGTGTGCATAACAACCCTCACCTGGGTGCGGGAGAGGGGGGGGGGTTAATGGTGGCTGAGGGTTCAGAGGGTAGCCCCTAATCAAAGTCACTGCCAGGGGCAAATGAACGACAAATGGCCTGTTGCACCGACATGTCACTCGATATCAGACCTCGTGTGGCCAAGAGTTCGTACGCGCACAGCAGGTTCGCATAGTTTATTATTACGTACAGGAGTTTCTGTATCACATTACTTGTAACTCCACAGTCTTGAGAGCTCTCTTTTCTTAGCTGAGAAACTTCAAAAATGTCATACCAATTCCGTTTTTATGATTATAAACTATAAATCCCCTCGTTTTATGTCGAGAGCCTATGGGCAAGGATACGCAAGATTTGCTTTTTTATTCGGCCACATATTAGACTTTAAACATTTGTGACTTTCTATTGCTGTTGTGCCACATTTTATACATAATGTACCAGAAATCCCATTACTCCGCTTAACTGACGAATTAGTGACATTTTTTTCTACTGATTCCGGATAGAGCAATTTTAACTAGCAATCAGTAAATATCCACTAATTCCAATTTAGAGTGTACGCGGTTGAAGGTGATTACACACGACAAATCAGGTAAAAAATATATGTTACGACATATGGCCTAAAGAGATTACGTACAGCTTGTAGCATTAAATTGTTTTAAGGGTTGTCTTCACCCTCGAAATTTGTAAAAGAACAAACATTTATTTACAACATATACATCGGAAACTATTAGAGGTTAAAGTACACATGTTCTCACAATGTATTAGAAAACAAAGATCACAGACCACTTTTAAAAAATTGCTGCAAATAACACCCCTAGTCAGAAGCATAATAGGGGTTGTTACTCTCATACCGCAGTAAATGTTTTAGCCCTTTGTATTTCCTGGAATTATAAGACGGACTATTAAGTACCGTGTCAAAATATGCGATAAAGGTAGCCTTGTTGTAACACTTTTAAACCACTCCGTTTGCAAGAACACAGACCCCTAATTAAGGGCGACTGTCAAAACCTTGTTGGTGAGCAAACTGAGTGAGTTTTTAGAGCTCAGAGGTTTGCCTACCTTCAAGATGATAGTTTTGTACAATAACTTACATTATTGAGAAATGCACATCATATTTTTCTTTTAGAAAACGCATGTAAGTAAATTCGTAACAGAGAATAACTGAAAAAAAATATTTGAAATATAATTTACGAAAAAATATATATTTCTTGCAATTTTCCAGCACGGGGGCTAGAATATACAACATTTGTATTATTAGCCTTCTACTTCAACCACAACACTTTTTTTTTGTGAATCTAACTGCAAATATGTACCTACAAAATATTAAGGAATTTATTCGATTAAGAAGAATAAATTCATTTAATTTTAAGTGTTCTGTGTTGTAAGGAAACATTAACAGTTAATGGGTAGTATGTTTACGTTTTATTGAAACTGTCGTTTTATTATGATTATTTGAGTTCTTTGAAGTGTTTTAAATTGTTCAAGCTTGCAATACTTTTCCTTTTGCGCGCAACACACTTTACATCACTCATATTTTCCGCACAAACAGTTATATACGGTTTTACGTTGTTGAGAGTCCCCCCCCCCCCCCCCCCCCCATTTTGCTGAAGCTCATGGAAACGGGTTAGTGTAGCACAAACATTTCTTGAGGTCTACTACAAGCACGGTCCTCGTAGTTTTACAAATTATTAGTTTTATAAGAGTAATCTTTGTTTGTACTGTTAATAACATTTGTAAAATTACAAACAATTTATCAGTAAAAGTTACATATTTTCTTACAGTGTATTCATAAGGCCCCCCCCCCCTTCCCCGCAAACAGAGCATGTTAGACAGACAGAGAAATGCACGTAAAGGCTATTCACGACAAAGTGAGTACTTTTGAAATCAACCTTAGGAAATAGCGACTGCTCCTACACGCATATATTTTAACGGGCGCACTGTGACATACGGCCAGCAAAGTCGGTAACGATGGATGGAAAGTAGTTCCATACCATAACATTGAATAAAAAATGTTAAGTAACCATTTGTTATAACTTAAATTATTTCCTTCGATTTCTGTTATTTTAATGCTTCGAAGTGTGAAATGACAAGATTTGTAAATTGTTTACTTTTCTAATAATTTCACAGTTTCACTTGACCGACACAGAATAAAGTGGTGACTGAGGCTCATGACAATGTTGATTTTACATAAGGCAGAATAATACAGAACGTGCATGCAAGCAGATTTTAAGCAGCGCTTTCAAAAGTGCTCATTTTACCGTGAACAGTCTATAGTACATTAAACATTTAATCCAGAAGATAACCTTAACAGAATATTCCAGAAAATATACTGTCTCTGTATAAGATTGTAAAAAATAACCCTGATATAAGAAGCGCCAGGTTGGATCGGGATTTGCGAATTTAACCTTTAAGAGAATGTGTATCCGGCTAAATTCTCACGGAGGGCAACAACCTTTAAGGGTAGGTTTCTCTCGCAAAATCAGACTGCCAATATAATTTTCTGTCATTTTACGGAAAAGTGCTGGTCAAGAAGTCTACAGAACTGTCTAAAAAATTACGTAGGCGTTCTCTTAGCTTATCCGTCAACGGACTTTCCACAAATTCCACAGGAATTTCTGTGACTGTACCCAACCTCTCCGCAGATTTGCTACTTTGTTTTTTGTACTTAAAGTTGTAGCGATATTTTATTTTCAAGTAATGTGAGTGACGTCTTATCATTCAGTTTCCAGTAATGTTTTAAGAGTTTTGCGTCTTACAGGTTGCCTGGTGTCACTATGTCTGAAGGAATAGGTCTGCGTGGCGTGGATATCCTTAACTTCAGGAAATTATTATGTTCTGGTTTCAATGCCAAAGAAACCCTCGCGTAGAACGGCATTGATAGTTCCCAAAACCGAAACCATTGGAAATGCCGAAGACATTCCATTCTTCCTATTACGAATCTCAGCTTCGTTTTTCGTTATCACGGATTGCGCGGGTGCACAAATTTCATTGTTCGTGAGTGTACAAAGCATGTTGTTGATGGGCGCATGGTCATAAAAACTTATCTGTGGTTCCACCCTTCACCAGTGAGCATGGAACATCGATGTCAATCGACAACGAGGCGGACATTAGACTGACATTAAACTGTCGAGAAGTCATGAATTTAACTGAAGATGCCATTAAAGTATTCATCAAAAAGTCATGAATTTCGTTCGTTTGAAATCAGTAGAGATCCTGCAACTTCACGCAACGGCTGTCGTCCATGGAACAACTGTATTCTACGCCCTGCTACAGCGTTACCAATACGCTGCGTTCATAGTCTCTCGTGCTTTCCAGAATTACTGTTAGCTACTCTGGCTACACTAAGCCTTTTGTGTTGCAATTATAGGCTGTGTTACGTGTTAGACGTATTTATGTGTGGAACCACCTCTCTCCAAGTTTTAGGCATATTTTAAGAGAGAAAATTAGATGAAATGCCATTATGTATACCAGGAAGAGTGGTGTCTATTCCAGAATGCCACACTGACGTGTATTCTTAATTTAATTCGAAGATATGAAGTATGTAAACTCTTGAAATAATTTCGGAACTATATGTTTTATTCTCTCCATATTCGTAGTGAAGTACGTCTACACGTTTCTCTTGGTAAGAAAGCTATAATTTGCTTAATTCCTTCCAGTACTCGATTGTGTTTCCGTACTCTTACTGTACATTTCGGTAAAAAAAATCCGTGAAGTTACACTAATTTCCAATCGTCTAGATTCTCGGATTAACTGCTGATTTAAATTATGAAAAAATTTTTTTAATGTGACTGTAGAGGTTTATCTACCTTCCTTACTCCGTACTGCAAAGAACAGACATATAGGGAAATTTAAAATATCGGGGAGTTTACACCTATTACGCGAAAAATATTACGCGAAATAAATATTACGCGAAAAAATCCAATATCTCTGAAATCTAACTGTCGATCTGAGGGCAAAAGTCAGTTGTTAACCCTGGAGCAAACATTATGAAACAGAAACGAAAAACTTCTGCATAACTAGTGAGATCTACATTTTAACCAAGAGCACGGTTCTAGTGAGTTACCACAATATAAATTTCAAGAGTTTTAAACATGTACGACGTTTTCCTCAACAGAGCTTCAGCGAGCTCTCGCCACAAGGTGTTTGATTTCGAATGCGAAGGTCGGGGGTTCGATCCCCAGTCTGAGCAGATCATTTAATAATGCAAATATGAGGCGCCCATATTTGCACTATTAGATTATCACCAACTCATTAAAAATCTGAACCAAAAAATCTCGCTCTTGTTCATATATTAAATATATTAGTATTGATGCAAAAATAAATGGTACTTCTTAATCTCCAACCCAATAACACTCTATGCTATACTATGGAATATCAGATGTATAGGTTGAAGTGATTTATATAGTGGAAGGCACCCCTCTATATAGACTGGGCGTGCCATAAAACAAAAAAAAAAGAAAACTCCCAACTTCATTACTAAAAAAAGAGGCAGGCTAGTGGTGAAGTAGGGAGTTCTCCAAATGAAGTTTTGATGGTGCTAAATAAGGCCATAAAATGGGTTTGGCATGATAGCGATATCTTTAAACCCAAAGAAAGGTCTCTGGCATGATAGCGAAATCTCTAAATCCAAAAAAAGGTCCCTGGCATGTTAGAACTATCTGTAAACGTTTTGTAATTTTTCAGAAAGATTCTCCAAAATATAGGAAAACTTTATCAAAAATAGTTGGTATGCCAAACGCATGCTAACTTGGCTGCCCTGATGGTAAAGCAATTTCTATACCTGAACCTGGTTTATATGAACTTATTTTTTGCTTGCACAGAAAATTTCTAAAGCTTTTAAAACATGGATATTTGAAGATGTTATTCCTTCAATTAGAATATGTGGTGAATATAAGATTAAAAATTATATAAGGCATTTATTTAAAGGCCAAATAGAGCATATAAAAATGAATGAAATTCAAGTTAATCATTTAAAATGTATAAATAAAATTAAAGATGACCAAATAGATCATTTAAATGATATAAATAGAATTTGAGGTGAACATGAGGAAAATTTAAGAAAAACAGTTGATATTGCATTAGATCGAATAGCTCGCAGAAATGACTCCTAATGTTGTATCACAAACACAAAATCAAAATTTAAATCCAATTTTAGTTCTTCTCAAATCATTTGATAATGATTGTGATTATGACATTTATGTCATTAGAACACAAAGAAAATATTTTCAAAGAGAATTGTGTAGAATTGAAGATAGACATCCAAATTGTGAACAAATATTGATATTTGATTATATTTCAAATTCTATCGATTTAATCAAAGAATGAAAGAAACATTGTATGGCCACAGTGAGTGTTTTCGTAACTATTTTATTAGTGCCGGAAATAATTATATTCAACAACGATTGATTAATGATATTAATAATCTCAGTCGAATTGAGTAAGAAGCTAATTTTAAATATAAATTTACAGACATTTATAGGGGCCGGCGAAATGCCGACCAATTACTTAACAATGAATATTTCTTATACTATATTCAAGAACGAAAGTTTGCTGTGTCAAATGCTTCACGTCCAAACAAAGAGGGGGGGGGGACGAGACTAGGGGGGATCAATAGTGCTCACGGACAAAAAGATGCCTTTATGTTTACTTTCCCCCTCCCCTTTTTTGAGGTGTTTTTTTTGCCCCCCTCCCCCCTCCAGGTCCTAGGAGGCACATTTTCATGAAATTCTGTATAGTGGCGTAAGGCACATTATTGGCCGATTTTCATTAAATTTGGTTAAGTGGTGTATTTCATTTCCCCGCATACAGTGATATGATTTTCAACCTCCCCTCCCCCCATTTCTTGGGTTAAACCCCCCTAGGCTCTGGAAACCACATTTGTGACCGATATTCTTGAAATTCTGTTTGGTGGTGTATTTAATTGCCCCACATACTGTGATATGGTTTTCTAGTTCCCTCTCGCCATTTTTGGGATAAAGCCCATCATGCTCTAGAAGGCACATTTTTCGGCCTATTTTCTTGACATTTGGTTGGGTGGTGTAGTTCATTGTCCCGCATACCATGATATTATTTTCAACCTCACCCTCCTCCCACCCCCCACCCCATTTTATGCCAAAGCTCCATATGCTCTGCAAACCACAGTTTTTGTATTTCTTTGCCCATTATTCGGATATATGGTTTAAAGCCATATGCTTAAGTCTTAAATTTTAAGTCTTAAGTTTTAATAATTTATGTCTTACATCTTAAGTCATAAGTGTTAAGTCTAAAGCCATAATTATTTATGTCTTAAATCTTAAGTATTAAGTGTTAAGTCTAAAGCCATGAGTCTAAAAGTCTCAAATGTAATGCATTCAGTATTTTATTCTGTATTTCACTTTCGCCATATTAGAGCATGTAGGGATGTGCGAGTGAGCGCCAATAGGCGCGAGTAAGCACGTGCCGAAGTTCCCAGATGCCATATCACCGTAAATACTAATTCATATGGTTGCCTGTTTTACCTATGGTGGCTCAGCCCGCAGAATCCGCGGGCCCTGCCCCTGGTGAAACACTATTCAAATTCATAAAACATGTATTTTATTAATCCAAGAGTTGCGTGAATTATCGAAACCCAATCATTTTACCTAAATTTTTTCGCCTTTAGTTTTTAAGACTTTTTCAACCAAATATTCATCAGGATAGTTGGTTTTCATAATTTTGTATTCATAAAAACTGCCTTTTATTTCTTCTCGATTGGCATCTTTCAGTTTGTAAGTTGGCACATCATTATTTAAAACCTCAAAAATGATAAACAATTCTGTTGTCCACTTAGCAATATAACCCTTTTCAAAAATTGTTTATTTTTACTCACATGGACAATATCTCCAACTTTATATTTCGGTTTAATAAACACATTCGCAAAATCTTATCTTAAATTTGTTTCATTTATTTATTGACTTCAATCGGTTTCATACCAATGGTTCTATGATGTGTATTGTTGTATTATTTAACTAAGTCATTAAAAATATTTACCCATTTGTAATTGCCTTTTAAAACAAATTTCTTCCACATTTTGTTCTTCACTGTGCGATTATATCTTTCCACACTACTGGCTTTAAGTTCATTGAACGTATAATAATGATTGATGTTATATTTTTCATAAGTTCTTTAAATATTTTATTATAAAATTCTAAGCCATTGTTGCTTTGAATATTACACCATTTTATTTTCGACAATATAAATTCTAAAGCATTTGCTACATTTTTGGCTGTTTTATCTTTAATTGATATAGCAAATGCATATTTTGAAAAAACATCGATAATCGTCATAAAATCCTTTATCCATTGGTTATATGTGATATACCTTTTAAATTACCAGTTTCCATATCAACAAGATCAATTTGCCATAAATCATCAATTCCATACAAAATTACTTTCTTTCTTGGAAAATTTCTTCTAGTGGGTTATTATGGTTTATTTATTATACCTTCTCTTACTTTGGGCAATTTTTTTTTTAAATATAGATTTATCGGAATTGCATGTTGAGCATTTACTTTTCTGAAATAATCGTCCATTTTTTGTATTATCATTCTTGGTGAATTTCTTGCACTTCAAACGCCAAGTATTCTCCATTTAATAGTAAAAAGAATATATATATAGTTAATCTTTATATTTCACGAATACTCCTATTATAGTCATAAACCCATAGTCAAATTAAGATACTTTTATTTTTTTATATTAAAACCCAATTTAACACCTCTTTTAACATAAAATGACTCATTGTAATCTGTTTTTTTTTTTAGAATCCTTATTTACAATTAGATTACCACCAGGTAAATTATCAGAAATTATTTAATATTCAGTACAATCCATAAAAAAGAAAATAAAATAGATTATCAAAGTGAAAATTATCAGTTTTTTTATTCAACTTTGCAGGCAAATAAAATATGTGATATTTTTCTTCAACTTTCAAGTTAACAGGTGTATCACATTAATTCAAAACTGATTGGTTTAAATTTTGTAATTTAACATCTAGCTCTTAATTCTTGTATTGTGAATTTGTATCCTTTTTTAATGCATTGCATACCGAATCTGCATCTGATGTTAAGGCATAATCAGAAACAGTAGTATTGTATTTTGAATCTTCATCTTTTTTTAATGCATAATAAACTATATTTTTATCAAAAAATCTTTTATTGACTGCGTCTTTTTCGTTTATAGGGTCAGCTAAACTAGCAGTTCGATGATTTTGAAGAGAAACATAATTTTTGCATAACTAAAAATTCTACTTATTTGATCTTGTAAAGCAGACAAAATAGTATTGTATTTAGAATCTACGTCTTTTTTTTTTTCAAATCGGAAACTATTGTTTTGTATATTAAATCCACATTTTTTTAAATGCATAATCAGAAGCAATACTATCGATTCTTGAATTCACATCAGTGTTTTTAGCATAAGCGGAAGTTGAATGTGAAGTAATCGATATAATAGTTTTGTATCTTGAATCTACATCTGTTTTAATGCATAATCAGAAACAATACTATTGTAACTTGAATCTAAATATTCTTTTAAATCATAAGCAATAGTTTTATATTTCGAATCTACATCTTCATTCAAATCGGAAACAATTGTATTGTATCTTGAATGTACATCTTTTTAAAATCAGAAACAATAGTTTTATAATTTGAATTTGTATCTTTTTTTAAATTCAGAAGCAATAGTTTTGTATTTTAAATTTACATCTGTTTTCAAAGCGAAAGCATTAGTGCCAAAAATCTTATTTAAAGATTTGGTTAATGGTTTCTCAAATATATCCGTCATTTAATAACAAAGAAATTGTATCATTAAACTTAAATTCTCTCGAAAAAAAAAAAAGGTGTAAAACAATTAAACATAGATGTTCACAAATAACTGAATCAAATCTGAATTATATTATCATTGTAATAAAGATTTTTGTTTTTGAAATAATGAATTAAATTAGTAGGAATATTGCCTCCAAATGAGTCGAAATAGTAAACATCATTATTATTTTTAAAATGGCAAAAACCAATGAGTAGCAGGATTTGATTAAATATTGAAATTAACCACAGCACATTTATTTTTGTGCATACTTTTAGGTAATTCATCAATCTTATAACAATTTCTGAAATTTTTTTTATTTAATATTTTTTCATATTTTTCAATGTTGATATTATATTGTGGGGATATATCCATATTTTCTTTGGTCGTCATCTCATTTTAGCAACTAAACTATTTTCTGATTTATTTTCCATTGCTAAATTGTGTCTCTGTTGTTCTTATAGTTTTTTTTGTCAAAATTATAAACTAGAGTAGCTCCACCAGCTAAAGCTCCAAGTGCACGTAAAGCTGCAAATAAAATTTGTAAAAATCCTCCGTGATGTAAACCACGTCCAGATTATTCTTTGGGTATCGGTATTGACAAACTTAATCTTTTTAACTTCATTTATAAGTAAAAAAAGTATTAATAATATAGTAAATTTTTATACCCCAACCTAGTTTTATTTTTGTAAACATAGTTGAGGCAACTGCAGCAGAAGCAATTTTTTTCACCTATCGGAGTATCTTTATCTAACATAGTATATTTTTGCTTCTTTTTTGTAAAATTTTATTAGCTTCATGTCTAGATTCCAAATCTTTGTGGTCTCTATAAGCAATATCGTAAAATTTACAGGCTTAATCTAGTTTATTTATGCCATTGTCGCCTCTTTCTAGTCTTTCGTTTAATTTTGTAAATGGACCACAATAATTATAACCAGGCAAAAACATTTCGGGCAAATTTAGATTGTTTAGTGCCCAGTTTATAATACTTTGCCATGGTGTTCAGAATTCCAAAATTAATGCGGAATTACATATAAAACTCTTATAAAATAAGGAATTCCTTTTGGATTACTAACAACAAAATCAGAAAATGTAATGTTCAGCATATTCATTATGCTCACTTATTTATTGCAATTATTGTTATTGCCAGCATTTTCTTCGCCGTGAATAACTAACAATATGTCAATTAAGTTTCTAACATCATTCATCCAAATATGTTCTTTTGGCAAATTGTTGTATTTTTTATACATTCTCCATAACTAGGAGTTCTTGGAGAAATCATTCTTTTGGGCGTGTTTAGCTCTGATCTTGATACTGTTATATAATTATCATATATTGGTTTAATTATATTTACGGATTTCCAACCTCCACTCGAAGCTACCCTTTTTTGGGGGTTATTTTCTTGGAATGCAATATTGGTTGTTTTAACCATTTCTGCATAATTTTTATAATCCTTATCATCAAATTTACCCAAAAGAGCTTCTGGTAAATTTTCTGTTAACAAATTTCAAAGTCCTGGTATTAATTTATATTCTTTATCCTCAACAAATAGTGTATCATTGTTTATCGTTACTTGAGTATTACCAATGTAAAAATTTTGCCCAATTCCAAGTAAACCATATTGTGCTTTAACAACATTAATTATTTTAGAAATTTCTGTTCCAAGATTTGTAGTAGAATCATACGCGGCCCGTGTCGAATCAGGTGCTGCATGCATCAAAATTTTTATGGGTGCAATGCTCATTTGCTTTTCTACATTAGGGGATTATGAAAACAATTCTCTTTCAAATGATGTTTCTTGTGGTGTTGGTGGATAATCTAAAATTGTTACCTCAACTGGAATTGGTGTTGCTACTAATCTTTATTTCCTTCACTTATTTTTTGTACCTTTTTAGTAATATTTTGCAATTCGTTAATTAATGGCAGCTCTTTTTTTCTTATTTTTCATATTCCACTTCATGGTGCTTTTTGTAGTTTTTATATCTCTCGAAGAGTGATTTAATTAGAGAAATATCCTTTGATTCTTTAATTTATATATAATTTTTTTCTAAGTGAGTTATACAAGTATTGAGAGTTTTGAAAGGCAGAATTTCCCCCAACTGATCAGACCAAGGGGAATTTTAATATTTACAATAATATAATTTAATTTGATATTCCTATAGGAGATGGTTTTTCTTTTCCGAATGATGCTTATGTTTATGAACAATTATGTTACTAAAAAGATGATAAAGAAGGAAATGAGGCTAAATATGATAAATTAGACTTTTTTCCTTTCAGTTTTCTAGAGTATAAATTTCAAAACATGGAAATGTTGTTGATGCTATTGATAATCCAGGACTAACATCAACAATAATGAATACTTTGTTAAGATCGCCAATTGAACATAATTATTTCGAACTATCTTGTGTTGATGATTATTTTTCGAATAAAGGTTACTCATAGTATTAAATCAAATGAAATAATCTATCCACTGAGACATCTGTTTGGTTTTATTCGCGATAACAATGAAATTTACTGGAAAGGCGGCTATAAAATTACTTTTTTTTTCGTAATTCGTCTGACAACAGTCGTTTATTTGTTTTTCAAGATAATAAATCAGATGGGTCAGTTGATAGAGATTATGCTGATGCAGGTAAAATTGTAATTCGAAAATTAGAATTATTTGGCCTATTTTTGAATATGAATATAACACAGTCATTGCAATTAAAGGAAAAAATATACAAAACAAACTTAAAATTTCTATTAGTTTTGATTATTGACGATTTTTAGAAAAAGAAGTTCCTGCTGGAACAACTGTTTTTAACTTTGATATAAAAGATCAGTTTAGTAATTTATAATTTGACATGTTCGATTTTGTAATTGTAGTATTTTAAACTAATGGAAAAGATCGTGCTGATCAGCATGTACATGCTTCGATGTTTGATCACTGTAATGTTAGAAATATTTATGCTAGAAATTGAAGAAATGAAATTTTTCCAAAAGAAAATTAGAATCTAGATATTGGCAATAATTTTTGTGATACGGCGTTTCTTGCTTATTTAGAACATCTCAAACAAAACTAGATACTCTATATAGAAATTATGAACTTTATTATAAGCTGTCTTTAAACGTTGATGGTAAGACCAATTATTATTAATTTTGGGGTCGGAGACCGTTATATAGTGTTGATTGTTTATATAGAAAAAAACTGTAATTAAAGAAAAACAAATAAAAAAATTAGTGTAGATTTTGATAAAGCTGTTGAAGCACATACAATTTGTAATGTAATTTTAACTAGTCAACGGAATCTAACTTACGATTATTTGGAACAAAGAATTACTGAAGATATATAAAGCTTTAAAAATTAATAACTGGCTGGTGTCAACTATTTTACAGAAACAACAAATTGTTTCGACAATTTAATACAGATTTTTAGATGTTTAGTTAAGTTCTTTAATCGAATAAAAAGTTATTTTGTTAAACCCGAATGAGATTTTTTCTCCTAGTGTCAATTTTATTTGAGCTTTTTTTTTTTTCAAAAGCGGCAAATCGCTTATGTTTGAACTTTTTTTTTTATAAATTCAGTAGATGTCTATTGCGGATACAAGCGCAGCACAAAAATTGGGCTAAATTTCATGCAAGTCAAAGCCAAAATCAAGTAAACTTCTCTTGTCCTGTAAAATCTTTCAAATTGTAGCTCAAAATAGAGAAAATTTAAGGCCAAAATCAAATAAATTTCAACGTGTTTCAGGCGCCCTGAGAAGGGTCTTTTTCCAGTCAAATTTAAGCTAAATCATCCTATTTTGATAACATTTGAGCACCAATTTTTCCTCTACTTCTTAATAAATTTTTCTCTTTATAAATAAAAAATGGAATACCTGCTCAAGAAGTTGAACAATTCGTTTTAATTCACCAAACTACAATATCTAGGGAAAAAAATGGTTTACTGCCACAGATTTTGAAATTTATGAATCTAATTTTGGTAAAAAAAATTGATTGTATTGTAGATGGTAAGTTTAAAATTTAATTACCAGAGCGCTATGTGAATATATTGGATAAAAATCCTTTGAACCTAATAAATGAGAAGGAAGTTTTTGTAACATATAGAGGCTTAAAAGAAATAAAAAAAATGGAAAATGTATCCATGATCTAGAGTTATCTTAAGAATTTCGATCAAATTTTGTGATTCTTTTTTACTTATTGATTTGGCTTGCAAATTTAGAGTAAATTTGGTTTATTTTGACTGGAAAAAGACCATGCTCAATGGGTTTTATGTAAAAAAAAGTGTGAAAGATGTAGATTGCAGATTTGGATTAAATTACCTTGATTTGCTTGATTTTGTGGATAAAATTAAAGAGACAAATGTTTCCAAAAGATTTGAAAAAGGTTGCTTGAAAATGAGAAATTTTCTTGATTTTTAGTCCAATTTTTGTGCTGCGTTTATATCCGCAATATACTTCTATTGTTACGTTCTTTTAATGGAATTTAATCAAAATTTCTCCACAGTTTTGCGTAACTTAAAAAAAAACACGACACATTCGAAATGTGTCCGTTAATACTTACCTTGGGCGCTAGAAAAGAGTAACATATTTAGTGGTGGGTATTTCAAGAGCTAAAAGTATTACGAAGAAGTTTTTTTTTAAAAGTAGGAAACTAGGTATTTTTAAATCTGAAATATGGTCTTTTAATCTAACATTTTGAATGCACAGAGGAAAAGAGCCATTAATCTGCTGCCCTATTAATTGTTTGGTTGAAACAACAGTTTCTTTTATATTATATCTGTAGGTACGATTTTTTTCTGAGCCAAAACGTTGTTTCGTTTAATGTACACAATAAAAATAAATATGGAAAAAAAAATCCACTTAGGTGCTACACTCAGCAAGTCCTTCCACATTCCGAAACTTTCAGCGCCCCTAGCGGAATAACGAGGCTTTGAAGGGCGCCCGCTTTTTCTCTTCATGGTTTGAGGAACCAACCCTCGACGTTTGGCTAAGCATTTCATGGCGGAAACTCGCTTGCAAGTTCTTGGAGCGCGCACGATTCAACTGCAAAAACGCTGAAATGGAATTAGGTCATAGGGTGTTTTTGTATTCAAGTTACCCACTGAGGATAACGATCGCTATTCACCCACACCGTGAATAGCGCTCTTAAGTAGATGGCGGACTTTTAAAAAAACAACTACTAGCAAACTTAGGAGAACAAAAAAAAAAAAAAAAACTTTTGCTCAGGGACGATTCAAGTCGACATGATTTAATAATTAAACGTCCCGGCATTCTTTTCTAGGTGCTCTTTATTTCCACAATCGCGACAAAAATACGCTATGAAGAAAACACTTCGCACGGTCCTCTGTTCTTTTTGCAATTGTTTTTCTTGTTTTTCGCTCTGTAAAGATTACAATTAACTCGTCGAAAAAAAAAACTTTCCGGTCAAGCGTCTCATACAGCACTCGAACCCAGGATCTGCGCTCAGTATACTTTTGCCAAGTAGGCTACGTACGCGTTTTACAAATTCGGGCCACCAGTTTTTTTTTTTTTTTACTAATCTGCAATTGACAAGTCGCGCTTTCTTGTAGAGAACACGTCTTCTATAAAGCAACGTGGGAAAGTTGACATGATAAAACGTGACTTAGAATTGTTTTAAAGGCTGTTCACGATAAAGTGAACACTTTTGAAATCAACCTTAGAAAAAAGTCACTGCCCCTGCCTGCATATATTTTAACGGGCGCGCTGAGTAACATGCGTCCAATACAGTTGGTAACGATGAAAAGTAGTTCTATATCTTAACGCCGAATAAAAATGTTAGGTAACAATTTGTGATAACTTAAATTATATCGTTCCCTTTCTAATTTTTTAAAGCATAGAAGTGTAAAAATGAGCAGATTTGTAAAATGCTTACTTTTGTAATAATGCCACAGTTTCACTTGACCGACGCATGGATAAAGTGCTGAGGCCCATGCCCATGTTAATTTTACATAAGGTGAAAGAGTACACAACGAGCATACAAGTAGATCTTAGGAGGGCTTTGAAAAGTGCTCATTTTACCGTGAACAGTCTATAAGAGTATTTTAATAGCCTGTTGCTAATGCTAGTAAAGTTGGATTTTCAATTTAAAGTTCTTCACTTGACATAGAAGCGAGATAAAACAAATTTAAAAAATCGACAGTTAAGCGCTCGAGTTCTAAAAGTAATTAAACTACTTATAGTTTTCTTGCCGAGAGAAACGCGTAGACATGCTTTACTACAAGCACGGAGAGGATAAGAAAATGTTTCCGAAATTATTTCAAGAGTTAACATACTTCATGTCTTCGAATTAAATAAAGAATATACGTCAGTGTGGCTTTCTGGAATAGACGTCACTTCCGGGTATACAGGAAGGCAGTTCATCTAATATGTTATCTTGCAATATGCCTCAAACTTGGAGAGAGGTGGTTCCACATATGAATACGTCTAACACGTAACATATCCTATAATTGCAACACAAATGGCTTAGTGTAGCGAGAGTAGTCGAAACAGTAATTGTGTAAAGCACGAGAGACTCATAAACGTGGCGACTAGTAATACCGTAGAAGGGCGTGGAATACAGTTGCTCCATGGACGACATCAGTAGTGTGTAGTTGCAAGGTCCCTACTGATTTCCAATTAACCAAATTCATTACTTTTTCTTCACTTTTTTTTTTCACGGCATCTTCAGTTAAATTCATGACTCCTCGACAATGCGCGGTACAATGCAAACAATTCTGAGTGCACAAATTGCATTGTTCGTGAGTGTATGACGCATGATGTTGATGGGCGCGTGATCATAAAAAATTATCTTTGGTTCCACCCTTCACCACTTAGCGTGGGACATCAGTACCAATGGCCAACGAGGTGGACGTTAGACTGGCATTGAATTGTTAAAATAACTAGCGGTAACGAAAGTGGCATTCGGTTGTGCTATTTTGAATATGCGTCTGCAGTGCTGCTAACATATGAATATTTAAGTACGCACTGAGTGCGCTTCAAGCTGCTACGCCAACTGCTGTCGGGAAATAGTTACCTTAGAAGCCGGATTGTATATCTTCTTGTATGTTGGCTCGTGCACAAAGCCTTGGCCGTGCAGAAGCTAGTACAATAACAAATATGGCAGCAGAGACAGTGTTATACTGGCTTTAGCAAACAGGGCTGTCGTGGCCTCTTATACTGCCTTAGAACTGCGTATTGTTTACGAACATGGTTCCCAGTCCGAAACGTTAGCGCGCGTCTACTCAGTCGTCGCACTATCAAATTTTTTCCCGTCAAATTGTTGTGAAGATGTGACTTCGTCGAAACTTCATTCGCGTAGCCGTTTCTGTACGGATGTTTCGTTGTCTGGCGGGTTCAGCAAACCACAAATGTACAGGACAAACGCTTATTTCCAACCCCCAAAAAGAACTTCAGATTAGGAACGACAACGGATATGGATATGGAGATAATTAATTATACAACTAATAAAGTTCGCAGTGGCATCATGTTGGATACGCAGTTAATGAATTTCATCTGCGAAGGAGAGAGACATTTAATACTCCATTACAAGAAGCCCGGTTTGTTATGTATCACATGTAGTGAACTAAGCTACGACAACAATCCGGTATGAGTTATGCGAATCTCATAAAGAAGGGGTAATTGTTCTTATACCCAAAATATCCCGTCCACTTAAACCCGCAGATTATAGGTCAATTACACTTTTATGTGAAGATTATAAAATAATTGCTCGGTTTTGTGCGACCCGATTAACCAAAGGATTGTCAGATATTATTGGTTCCGGCCAGACATGTACTGTTCCAGGACGTTCCATTTTACAAGGCGTGGTTGCCCTAAGGGACATTCAATTACTTTCGTCAATACAACACAGTAAAATGGCCATCTTGAGTATTGATATGGATAAGGCATTCGATAGAGTCGGTCATAAATTTTTACTTCATGTTATGCATCATTTCGATTTTCCAGCCAATGCAGTACAGTGGGTGCTGATGGTGTGTACCGGAATTTGGTCTCGGCTGTTGGTTAACGGATTCCTTACCCCACCAATTAAGAGTGAGTTCAGTTCGACAAGGATGCCCGCTATCCATGATTTTATTTACAATCGCCATTGAACCTCTGTGCAGAATGCTCAGTTCCCGCTTGCAAGGATTCCCCGTAGCGAACCTGTCCTTTAAATTAAATGCTTATGCTGATGACATCACATGTGTCGTTCGTTCAGCGCGGGAAATTACCGAGACGGCAGACTGCCTGGACCTTTTTCGTTGTGTCTCTAATCTGTGAGCGAATGCTAACAAAACTGCCGTACTGGAGCTCAGCGCGACCAGCGAGCCATCTGACGACGTTTTTCCCTTTCGGAGGGCCGAAACTGTGAAAATATTTGGCTTATACTTCCACGCAGACACCACTCTTATTTTGCATTATAATTCGAACATGACAATAAATAAACTCCGTGCTCGTCAAATAGAAATGAATTATCGCCGTACAAATATTATACAGAGGGTTTCTTTAATAAATGTATTCTTACTTGCGAAGCTGTGGTATGTGTCACATTAATTCCCACTACCACGTCAACAAAATGCACAAATACTACAGATCGTTGGCCGCATGTTGTGGAAATCATATATATTTAAATTTTCTAGGCCGCAACTTTACCTTTCCTTGCAAGACGGAGGCCTGAGTCTAATTAATCACATTTTGAAGTGTGAGGCCTTATATCAGTCTTCAGCAATTGCAACAATTTTGCGCCCAGAGGACATTTACGCAGTATTACAGAAAATTATGTGGTCTGAAGTTAGACGCATGCCACTTCAATACCGTTAGGCAAAGGAAGCACTCGCAACTCTAGTAGAACACTTACCGGAAGGGACAGTCGTATCAGCGAGATATTTGTACATTCGGGCTTCCAAAACGTCGGCAGTCATACCATCTGTTGTGAATCGCACCCCAACCATCCGCTGGAGGCGCCCATGGAAAATACTTGCCGATCCAAGCTGCCATTTCTGGGTGATAAACAACTCCGTGCTACAACCAAGTGCAATGCACCATCGCAATTGATAACAACATCCTGTTACATGCAACACACACACACAAGTGCAAACATGTTGGCCAACATAAACATTTGATCCACAAACATAACAAACATAATTATTTTTTTGGTCATGTTAAAAGGATCACTTCGAGAGGAAAAGAGGAGAGAATGAATTGAAATAACATAATTATTTTTTGGGTATGTTAAAAGGATCACTTCGAGAGAAAAAGAGGGGGCAAAGAATTGAAATCTTCATATATACATAGATTTAACCAAGTGGTGAATTAGTATGCATTATTTGTCAATTAACATACAAATATTAGAGGAGAGGGCATTTTATCGTCATAAATCAAACCCAATACGGTTTAAAACACTACATTTATACAGAAACAAGTTAGTTTTCATTCTAACCCCGAAAAGTGATGTCACATTCTACCTTAATGTCCATGGAAGTGGATGCATCACCGAATAAACTACACTGCAAATACTGCTGAAAATATACACATTCGCTTACAACACTGGTAGGCATGAGAAAGTGAATGTGTTAAGAATGCATCTCGGAACATTCTTAACTGCAAAAACTGTTTTCGAAAGTTCGCATGAATGGATAACTTAAATAGACATGCCAAGATCTGTAAAAATAATGTTCCTACCGAGAAACAATATCTAACATCTCCATTACGTAATAATGCAGAAGGAGAGGGAATCAATTTGAATACGAGTAATGAAATAGAATCTGACCATATGAAATATACACTAACATGTGAACATAATGATCTTCGACATAATGCACCGCAACTAGCCACGGAGACCAGTGTCGATAGCTATACACCTCCTATTTCTAAGCTAATTAAACATCAAGTGAAGACAGCAGTGATGATTACTCCACTGAATTTTTTTATAAAATTATGCGAAGAAGTCTGAAGACATTGATTTCCCCAAGACTTTCCTTCAACAAATGCTGTGAATAATGACTACATATTTTCCGAAGAATCCAACGAGCTTGTAGACAGACTTAGATATTTGTTGGAGTTTAAAAAACACAGGGAATATTCCAGAATAAATGAGATGGTTTTGATCAGAAGAGCACTTACATCAGGAAAGAGAATACATCGAATGAAGTACTATCTGCAAACACCCGAGAAGTATGAAGACAGTCTATATAAAAAAAGTATGATAATAAAATTAGTTATCCTTACTACTTGTCAGAAAAAATTATTTATTTCAAGTAAACACTGTGTGATAGGAATATGTTTCAATTTTAAGTATTATGTCTTTCTCAAATGGATTTAGTCATTTGTATTTAGTTGATAAACTGTTTAAATGTGACTAAGATGTGTTATTTGAGAAATAAATTAGTTTTTTGTACGAATAAGGAATGGTTTTGAGGAATGAGAAACGATTTGAGGAATGATTTTGAGGAATAAGGGACCGACAAACACTGTATAACATATAACCAGTATTAAATTTTTTGGTACTATGTTTGTAAAGCACCCTGTACTTACAAGTGCTATGTTTTGTAACATTCTATACTTGCTTGTGTGCATTTTAAAAGAATGTTGTACATAAATTTTTGGATCAACCTGTATTTGTATATATTTTGAAACATTTGTATAATGTGTGTTGTGATTGGAACACGTATAGTTTCCTAATTTTGTCAATAAATTTATGTTTTAAAATGAATTCCTTTGGTACATTTATTTAACCTTACCTCTTTAAACTATGAAAAAGAATGGTTTTCCTAAAAAAAAAAAAAAGATATAGAATTGATAAATAAAATGTCTCAACAGAGAGAGATTCTTGTTTTCCAAAAAAATAAAAAAAATAAAAAAAAAAGTGTTTGGTTTCTATCAAACTATGTTCATTAACACGAGTGAGTGTTGTAATGAAAAAGCTGTAGTATTTTTTTTTTAATGTTGAAGGTTTTTAAATAACAATTATATAGTTATTAAAAGTTTCTGTTAAAATAGTTTGTTACAAGCTAAAGTTGATGCTCTCCGTCACTCGATACTGTAGAGACAAAGGACAGCCTGTAGGAGCCATGCAGACAGGACCTCAAGTAACTGGAAGGATAATGGGATGTTTCCCCTTTCCTGGCAAGCGTACCCTGTCTTGCCATTGTGTTCCAACTTCAGCTGTGTCGATGGGGTTTTCTCGAAATTATACAGTTCCTTGTTCCTCATTCCTTTTCAAATTCATTCATATTGATATTCTCAACTACTTCTAAATTTTCCCTGTCCTTCATTTTTCAAAGTTGTTGCATATTCATTGGTTTTTTTAACCAAATTTTAATGTTTTTAAAGAAATTAATAAACAACCCAATATTTTAAACATAATATAAAAGTTTTGTATGGAAAATATCACTCCTTCATTCCAAGCACTTCATCTTTCACAGTCATACAAATTTTAATATTATAAATGTATTATCCAATAAAAATATCTCCATTTTCCCACAAATATGTCATCTTCAGACACACTTAATCTCCATTCATACACAGAATATTAAATAGTTATGTGAGGAATTCAAAACTATTAAATAACAATCCACATTACTTCTTATGCCATTTTTTTTTTCAAAATCATCCTTAAAACTATATATTTACAATTTGTATACAAAGTTTACAACAAACATTTTAAAACCTTTTTACAAACATTTGAAGAAATTCTTATAACTTTACTCTACAACACTTCATATTTTACCAAAACATTCACACACATTCAAAAACATTATTTAAAAATACTAATAACTATATTTACAAAAATGTATACAATAAAGAAACAAATGTTTAAAAATTAAGAATAAACAATCTTGAGCGACACACAGAGGGGTGTTCATTTGTTGTATCAAGGAATTTATGTAACAGACACCTACACACATGCCAAAGAGAGCCTACAACACAAACATGTAGCACTTTGTATTTGTAGATTTAAAATGATGATGATATGTAATCCCACGCTGTGAATAATATAGGACTGTCGATAATACATTCCTTGAATAGTGACAAGGGGAGTTGGATCGAAGACACATTCAATGCAGTTAGCCAATAATTTTCTCTTGAGTGGAGAGAGGGGTGATTATGCAGGAGATGCTGCAAACAGCTCTATATGTTGCAGAAATCTGTTGTAGAGATTACAGACAGCTTTGGAGTCTCTACCACTATGTGTGGTCCTGGCAGATGGACATCATTGGCTGTGTGGTGCTGGCAGATGATAGAGCTGAAGATATTATGACACTAAGTGGAGTGTTGTGGAAAAAATTTAAACAGGGATTCTATAATGCCCCACAGGGTTAAGTTGATATGTCTTCCGATCAAATGAAGTGCTAATATACAAGAAGTGCAAAGATGTCGGAGGAAATTTGAAATACACCTCGTACTGGCATGGGGCAAGGTTCGCAGTTCAGCAGGTCTACACATTCGGGGTTCTGTGAAACAGGAAATTTATGTATTTCCAATTGTATTAAAACCTTATACCAAAAAAAAATGTCTGTGGATCGAAGCAAGTGAAGAGATTTTTGGGGCTCTCCAAACCCAGGTCTTGGGAGCCGATGAGGGTGAAGTGAGGCGAGTAATGGATTAGTGCCAGAATACAAGCCTTCTTATCGCCAATTAACTTGTATTACTTAGTGTGTACAGTACCTATGGTGAAAGCTCTGTATTGTGAGCATGGAGATCTATATACAATATCAGTTGCAAACTTCAGCCTGAATGACATGCATTAAACTCCTCAATTCTGTTAGTTAAGTATGGTTTAATTGTCTCTTCATAGATTATGCCCACATTGGATGAATGCAGGACAGGGAGGGATTTACTCTAAATATAGACAGTTTCTGTAGTGCCTTCCTCCACCGTGAGTTATTTAACGTAGTTACATACTACAGTGATGCAAAGTCTAATAGGCCAGGGTGATGCCAATACTAAGTTAAACAAAGGGTCCTTACACCTCGATAAAAAAGTTCAAAATCTGCATCAGTATTAACCCTATCGTTAACTATATTCACATGCCAAGGCAAGTATCTTGTATCCTAAATTGGATGATGAACTTTTCACTGAAGTTGGACAGACAGAAATCGAATTACTTTTCATCCCTGAATTAACATATCGACTTTTTTGAGGAAATGTAGTGGTTGGAGCAGGAATTGTTAAGTGCTGTGCAGTAGGTGGACTCTGTGGAGCTAAATGCAGAGGGGGAGAGGGAGGAGGAGAAGGAGGAGGAGGAGGATCAGTGCTGTAAATTTTATGTCTCATCAAATTATCACTCTGTGTAAATTGTCTCTGTCATAAATCCCACTCAAACTGTATTCTTGAAGATTTCATTTCACAGCTAGATATTTTGTGTTGTTGTAAGTTCCATAAAATTGTAAAAGGTTTCCTGCAGAAGCAACAGAGCAAATACATCATTGCTTCCATACTATTTCAAACTAGAATGAAACTGAAAGGTGCACTCCTTTTATAGCTTGTTATAGACAATTATAGGAACCAATTCGATTAGATTATTCATTTTAAACACAATACATCTGAATCTGGTATTTTCATTAGCGAATTTAATTGTGTCTAACTAATTGTTTTGTCTCCCACAACAACACACTTAGTGTCATAATATATGCATGTAGTGCTGAAAAAAGAAAAAACATTAGTCACTTACCACAATGTATCGATGAACCTGAAATAAAGTTTTTATTAGTAACATCCTAGCCAGAGGGAAAAAAATATTTATTTTTTTGTATTTCAATTAATTTGTTTTAAAATTGGCTTTTAAAAATATATATTTAATGAGGGAGTAGACAGCAGACGCCTGGCATTCTCACAGTGCTAAAATTCACTGTATTTTGTGCCTAGTATTTCACACTATCCTTCACTGTACGCATGGTCTTTGCACTTTGTAACAGATGAGCTGTGTTTACAATGCATTTAATACTTTTAGCTATCACTCTTGTATTGAATTTAAGCAAGTTATTGAACACGATTTGTTTAAGACAAAATTTTAAATATTAAATTATGTTTTTAAGAATAATTTTAATTCATCGACACCATCAAAAATTAAAGCATGTAACGCCATCAAAAATTAAAGTATGTAATACCATTAAAAATTAAAGTGCTTGACACTGTTAAAACTTTTTATAAATTTTTGAAAAAAAACATTTAATACTGATTTTGTCTAGAAGATTTTAGCGGCAGGAATACTATTTTGGACTCCTACATAGTAATTAATCACTACAAACACTTTACGACAACTAAAAAAATTACTCAAATTTAGAATATTTTTAGAAACTTCAAACATTTTATACTTTTGCATACTAAATAATCAAATGACATACAAATCATTTAAAACTACTTAAAATTAACACAATTAAAAAATCCTACCCAACTCATTTTCAATCATTCCACAATCATTAGAAATACTCAGGTCTAATTATTCATCAATCTTACATCCTTCTCCAAACAACAGCATTCTGAACAGACTCAGGAGCCAGGCCTATGTACCCTCTGCTTACACCTTTGATGATGGAAATAATCATGTTGGTGTTGTTTTTTCTTTTTATAAACATCGATTATATTGACAAGTATGTTTCGGATGTTCCTCTATGAGTGTTAACTATGGGATATGCTAAACTTTTATTTCGATAGGTTATAGTGTGCAAATCGTTTCCTTCATTTGGAAGTTTGCATACATTTATTATTATTATTTAATAATCCGTGTGATTTTTCATTTGTAAATGTGGATTTCCGAATCTAGTCTACGTGTGTTCATTACAAGAATTTTTTATAAACTTTAACTACCGTATGTTTTCGATGGAGCTTGTGTTGAAATTAACTTATTCTTGAAAAACTGTGTTTTCCATGCCATTCACTACTTGCTTCCGTTTTTTTAGTTTCTTTTTTCTTTTCATACATTTTATGTTGAGAGAGAGAGAGAGAGAGAGAGAGAGAGAGAGAGAGAGAAGAGAGAGAGAGAGAAGAGAGAGAGGTGCATGTGTCTAGTACGCTATTGGAAATATAAACCGGTGAATTCGTAAACAGGACATTTTTATTGACTTGTGGCGTAATTTTTTTATTTGTTTTAATGTTGAGGAGTTCAGCCTAAACCTTATTCTACAATCAGACGGTGCCTCTGGTTGTTTCCAACACACAGCTTATAATTCGACGTAAGTGCTACGTTGGACTCATTCCTACAACAATCTCCAGATCGAACAGATGTGTTTTAAAATCATTTAATGTTGGAAAGGATCTGTAGAACTCAGAGGGAGACATACATTAATTTTTTATATGGTATTGTGTATGGTAAAAAATTCCTTATTTTATAACTCATATATTCGTTGGGAAATATGATATGATTTTTACTGCATTTTAGGTATAATTCAAAATGTGAGTTTGGAAATATTTATTTGTACGCGGTTAAAATTTCTAATGAAATATTTCTTTATGTTTTATATAAACCAATGAATTCGTAAACAGGACATTTTTATTGATTTGTAAAGTATTTCATTAAGTAAATTTTTGTGTGTTTACTTGCCTGTGCATTTCGGTGTTGAGAGATCATTAGGTACTTCAATTGGACATCATTAATTTATAACACCTACCTTGGTAGGGAAATATGATACCTTTTTGGCTTTATTAGTAAGTTTGCATATTTTGAATGTGTGCTTCCATCTTGGACATTAAGTTAGGATATGATTTCAGGATTGCTGGGGGGCAGTAAGCGAGTTTTCATTTTTATGCGGAAATAGGCTTGGAAGACTGTAGGGAAATATTTGTTTCATCTAGTATATGGATCGTAAACATAATTTTTATCCATTTGTCATAGTTACATAGTTGTGTGTATTTGGATGTAAATCGTATCCACCTCTCTTTTCAATACCTATTTCCCACTTTTCGTGTATATAGAGCTCAGTCGCCTATGATAAACATCTCTCCCGACATAGCTTATAAGTCTCCGCAAATCTTATACTGAGGTCATTTCTACAGCAATCTTCTGTTCGAATGGACATATATTAAAATCGTTTAACATCATAAGGTATGTACTTTCAAATCCCTTGTTATTGTGTTTAGGAAGACTGTCGTTTAATTCAAGTTATGTAATTTATTTTCTCTTAAATTACATATTTAATAGGGAAATTATACCTATAACTTGTTTCTTTATTTATTTACGACACCAAGATAGCTGGGGTCACCAATTCGTTTGAGATGTGTATTTGCGATTCGGTAAGTCCTTCGTGTAAATTGTATTACTAGCATACAGGAAATTGTATTCGCATCTCTTCTCATTTCATTCATTATGTATTTAATTTTAATTTGATTAAATATGCCATAACCTCTGTCGCCTGCCAGACGACGGTCAAACCAGACATGTCTTAGCTCTCAGTCGCCTAACAGACGGACAGGAACTCAATAACACAAAAAAAAATACACAATACATATATACACACCCCTTAGACAACACAGCCACACCTCAGTACGACAGGCCTCTGAGAGTGAGGACATACCGTGCTGCTCTCCAAAAAATTAAGCCTCTCTACACATGTATGCCCCTTCCCCAACACATCACACCTCAGTACACCAGACCTCATAAAGCGAGGACCTACCATGCTGCTCTCCAAAAGAATTTAAAAAAATAAAAATACAGTATCTTAGTATGTTCTGACACCATACTATACACTAATCAATTCACACAAAATAATTTTTTTTTAATCTGATTAATTTATTAAATTAAATTAATTGGATCAATCAATCAAAATTATTTCATCGGATGAAAATCGGATTAAAATTTTTGACTCGCATTATGATTGAATTAATCCTTAATCCCATCAATCAATTTGATATCAAATCGATAATCCGATTAATTGAAAGTGATGTGAAACTCCTACACTCCTTCTACTAGCTGAGTGAAGAAAATATTGCTTAGTGTAAACAAATACTTTTGAAGAAAATTAATTTGGTATGTGTCACTATGGACTGTTCCCGATAAAGTTAGCACTTTTGAAAACAACCTTCGAAAAATGTCACTCAGCCTACCTGCACATATGGGTACAATGAACGGCATGTACCCAGTATTGTTGGTAACAGCGAATGAAATATAGCTTCATTCTCTAATGTTGAATTAAAAGTGTTGCGGAAACATTTCTGAATAATCAACGTTATTACACTTGTTTCTGTTTTTTTCTTCTTTTTTTAATGCATCAACTATGCATTTAACAAATTGGTGAAATATTTACTTTTCGAATAATATTACAGTTTCACTTGAACCGGCGTATGGATAAAGTAACCAGCCCCTTGTCAATGTTAGTTTTACATATGGTGGTAGAATACGCACTGGAAACGCAAATATATCTTAAGCAGGGCTTTCAAAAGTGTCCATTTTTCACCTTGAACGGCCTCCATAACTTTATCTCAGTGTATAGAAGTTTATTCATCAAAGCTACTAATGTCTGAGAATCATGGCTATTTTAGATTTTTAGATACATGTGGCTCTCTACGCAATGCAGTAAATAAATCTCAACGAAATCAACATAGCTATGAAGTTTGGTGGTTTAACTAATTAAAAATGAATTTCTTTAATTAACTCAATCACCAGTAAATTTCCGACTGTTTACGTGGAAATAAACTGCCGCTGGTCGGTGGATTTTCTAGGGGATTTTGCTACTTGGATTTGCAGGTTTTCACTAGACCAACTTCGTTATAGTGCGAAACTAATGTTCCTGAAGCTAGAGGCCTACGTGCAATTTGTAGTATCACTATAATACCAAAAATAAATTTCTTGAATACTGATAATATGGTTTCGACAACAATAAAATCCAAAAAATTTAGAAGTCAAACTCTAAAGGCTTATTGTTTAGAGTATACCACATCATAAGGTTAATAGCCTTTGAGTTCGTTCACTAGCCTAGCTGTAACGTCTGGCTTGTCCTGCATGACCACAGAGTACATCGATACGGAAACAGAACTCTCGCACGTCACGAGAACAATCCGCTTGCGCTAGCCGAATGGCTCTTCTGTGCATGAACGTAGAATTACTCTTCGTTAAAGGCTGTTCACGATAAAGGGAGAACTTTTGAAATCAACCTTAGAAAAATGTCATTGCTCCAACCTGCATACACTTTAACGGACGCGCTGAGTGACAAGCGCCTAGTTAAGTTGGTAACAATGGAGGGAAAGTAGTTCCATGACTTAACGTCGAATAAAAAGTGTTGGGTAACAACTTGTGATAACTTAAATTATTTCTTACGTTTTGTGTGTGTGATTTTTTTTTAATGCGCCGAGGTGTACAAATGAGGATATTTGTAAAATATTAACTTTTACAATAATTTCACAGTTTCACTTGACCGAAGCATGAATAAAGCAATGAGGCCTATTTCAATATTAATTTTAAATAAGGAGGAGGAATACACAACTTTCACACAAATATATCTTAAACAGGGCTTTCAAATGTGCTCAGGCCGTATCCGAATTGGTAGATTTTGTTGACAAAATGATCACGTGACCCGATTTTGTATACAAAAATGGTGACATATTTGGTAATTTGGTATTTATTTTGTTTCCAGTGGATGTCAGCAATACAAAATGGCAAAATCAGCGCCATGTTTGTTTTTACGTTAAAAACACATGCGTGAATGCGTACGTAAAATGGCTTTTAAAACAAATAACTGTACATAAATTACACTAGGCATGTTCTAAAAAGCAAGTAAATGTGCTTTGTTTCTATATACCGCAACAAAACATTTTAAAAGTAATTTTTGCATAACTTACTAATTTTTTTATGTATTAACATATTCGTGGTATTCCAGTGATGATTGCAGTATTATTACGCCTGTTTTAAGGATTAAATTAAGATGACAACATGTTTGCACTGTTAATGTAATAACGTGTTGCCGCGAGTGCTAAACAAGTGACTGTCGACAACGCCCGAATTGATATCTACCAAATCACGAATTTACAAAATAAAAAAATATCGAAATTTGTCAATTCGGACACAGCCTCTGTTAACCGTGAACTGCCTATACCTGGAGATGAACATGCCAGTGACGGATATTTCACCGCATGCAGAAGCCAATGAGATGCATGGTCAGGTTCCAGAGTCTCGCAGCCGGCAAGTAACTATTATGATTCAATCGAAGGACCTGCCCCACAATTTCACTTTAACATACATGCCTGCTAAGTGCAGTGATAGCATAGAACTCTAACCATACCAGCTCAGAAAGAATGCTAGAAACTTAAGCGTGAAACGTCAGTCAGAATGAATCGTAAGTGAAATTCCGAGATACGCGTAAAGCGTGAAATTTCTTTGGAATTACGGTTGCAAGTGACACAGTAATGGAATTGAGATCTAACCACTAGAGGGCCCTAATTATGGAAGACGTATATGCAAATTTTTAAAGTTTATCCGAGAGCAGCCATGCTACAGAATATATTTTAAAACATAACCACTAAAAATCGAATCCCTCAACCGAGTTGTTAGGAATAGACGTGTAGAAAGTTGAAAAGCGGAATAACGAGAGTTCTCTGTTTCGGTCAGCGATTTGCTAACATTTTCAGCATCCCCACACTTCTTTGCGACAGTAAACTTTTACGATTGATCGAAATTTAATGTGAAATGAGGTTTCACGGGGGGGGAAAAGAGATAGCGCTGTGACCTGAAACAAAGTTCAGAAATCTATGTATATTGGCTGTTCACGGTAAAGTGAGCACTTTTGAGATCCCTCTCACTTGAAACGATAGTCAATAAATATATTTTATTTTAGACTTGGGCATAACTTCTTAGTGTGGTGGAATATCACACACTGTGTTTATTACATACATGGTAATATTTATTTCAAAAGGTGGTTAACGGATAAAAAATGGCTGAAAGGAAAGATCGACTAGGGCCTCAAAACTGTTCACTTTACAGTGAACAGCCTATAATACACATTATTCCTCTATCGCCCAAAAATGTTGAAATATTTTTTGCTGATATTAGTAGGATTTTTTATATTCATGGCTTAGAAAAATTGGTTTGTGTGAAATGGCGAGGTGATTGTTACTCCATCACTTGCTTCCAGTAAATTGAGGAACTCTCAGGCACATATATCGGAGGGGGGGGGGCAAATAGTTTAGCAACGCACTAATTAAATACACTACACTTTGACTCGGCGATATTTAAATTGCCTCTTAAAGTGTTCGAATTTCGTCGCCATCTTTTGTAGAACGTAATACTTAAAATATTTATGGCACACATAATTATTAAAATTTCCTCTTCCGGTACCGGGAACCGAACCCGAGCCTCCTGGATGAAAGCGAGGTATCCTAGCCACTAGAACATACCGGACCGTGTCTATTAATCAGTATATTATACCAGATGATCGAACAATTCGGGCTTCTAGTTGAGATTCAGAGTGTCTCTCTGTTTCACAGCTGAAATTCATTATGTGCGTATCCAACATTAAGGTATGCATAGTTTATACAGCTGTGGGAACGTTGTTTTGCTAACTTGTAAGGGAGTACTGCCTGAAAGGTTGCATTGCCAGTAAGGTCACCCAGAGACACGCCTTTCAAGTTTCTACCAAAAGGCAACAAATCAGCCCACGCGAACATCTCCGTGCGTGATCATGCGCCATAACTACACAAAAAAAAAAAACGTATATGTAGAGGAGACGGCAGCGAGTTTTACGTGAACACGTCTGTCTTGGAGAGTAATACTTTCTCTGAGACGCGAGAATTAAATGAAAGTAACGAAATGGATACTTGGATTTTATGCCTTAAATCGACACATCTAGAACGAGAACTTCCGTTTGCCACCAAATTCAGCGCGTAGCACATCGGAATAGGGAGTTATGCTGCCCGAAACTTTTCGCCTACACCCAAAATAGGGTTTTTCCATACTTTTTGCTGCCTACCGCGCGATAGTGTGATAAATTCTAGGACTCGATAGAGATATATATATATGTGTGTGTATATATATGAGTGTGTGTGTATATATATATATATATATATATATATATATGAGTGTGTATATATATATATATATTTGTGTGTGTATATGTATAGATATATACATGCATATAATGCATTTAAAAATAGACTACAATTTTTCGGGGGGAACACGAACACCGCCGTTTTGAGCTGCCTGTGTTGTTTCGGAGGATTCTAATGTCATTGCTGCATCATCGAACTCAATCAAAAGTTGAATAGTTCAACTATGCAAAAATGCAACGAAATGCACTCATGATAAGATGCCTGCAATTATTCTAAGTGAATAAACAAGACATGAAGCGACGGCTAAACGCAATAAGAGCAGTACATCCCTGCGCAATTTACATCAGAAATACGTGTTTTGTTTGTGATGATTATTTCAGCTTCTAAGTAAATGTGTTGTTTTCTTACCGTATTTAATTCACAACACGGTATTGTTTATTTTAAAGGCGGTGCCTGCACGGTGAAAAGAAATTTCTGTTACGTTTCGTGAAAATTTATAATGAGGTTTAAACTATAACAAGTTGATATATGTGTTTTTGCACATTTTTATTAACATACGATAACATATTTGATAAATACTTCATAATTTCGTGACTCTGTGCACTCCTTGAACAATAAAAACTGCATCATGCTAATCGATTCTATAGGGGCTTAATCGTATCCTTAGTTTTAGGACTAATTTCAAAATACTGGGATACCAAAAAACCACGACTAAGTAATATCCGTACAGAACTAGAATTTTCGTTAAAAATGTGTCTAAAAAAGACGACGTTTTTCGTAACTGAGAGGTGTGTGTTGCCGGGAAAAAAAATAAATTTTAATTAAGTAATACGGCACCAGTGTAAAAGAAAAGTAGTTATTCGCAAGAGTAAACTTCTTGAATCAAATATTTACCCACAAGTTTAAATCCTTTGCCTGATCTTGCACTAAAATGGTGTTTTGAAACGCCTACGATATTTCAAATAACGGCTGTTCACGATAAAGTGAGCACTTCCGAAATCAACCTTAGAAAAAAGTCGCACTGCTCCTACCTGCATAAATTTTAATGGGTGTCCTGAGTGACTTGCGCACGGTAAAGTTGGTAACGATGGAGGGAAAGTAGTTCCATATCTTAACGTAAAATAAAACGTATTAAGTAACAATTTGTGATAACTTAAATCATTTCTTTAGCTTTCTGTATCTTTAATGCAACGAAGTGTAAAAATGAGCAGATTTTAGTAACATATTTGTTTTCCCAATAATTTCACAGTTTCACTTGACCGACTCATGAATATAGTGATGCGGCCCATTGCCATGTTAATTTTAATATAAGACAGAAGAATACACAACATGCATACAAGTAGATCATAAGCAGTGCATTGAAAAGTGTTGATTTTACCGTGAATAGTCTTTGTCAATGAAGAGGGCTACAATTGAAGAAAAATCAGTGTGAAAGTATCTGTAAAATGTTGAAAGAAACGTGCATTTACAACAAAAAAAAAAAAAAAATTCATACCAATTTCGAAGTAATCTGTAAACCATGGCAACCGGCCGGCAATATACTCGAAGCTGACGATAAGATGGCGAAACCAAAACGTGAACAATTGTGCCACACACACGATAGCCAATAGGGAAAACCCTCACAACTGTTTACAAAGGAGTTTAAAAAAAAAAATTATATATCAAGAGGTTTACAAAGGAGTTAAAACAATTTTTATATTTTGAGAGCGTGATGATTTGAAAAATAAAGTGTGCGAGGGAATAAAAATTTGCCTGGTGGTAGTATTATAGTCAGTAATTATTTTACTGGCATCAATTAAGGCGCATAGTATATTCTTAATTTCTTCACACTTTATGAATCAAACTTTTGAATAATCACCCCATGAATGACGTGTAAAGTTATTTCCGAAATACGTCATGTATCACGATCGTTTTACACCTCTGTTAACAGAAAAGTATCTCATTTTTTTGTTAAATAGAAATTTTACATACATTTGAATTATTAATTATATTTCATTTATACTAAATACGAATAAAAACAGAGAGAAAACGTCTGTGTAGGTAACGCCCAGTAAGAAATAGTTCTCATGCAAGGTATCATTACAACGGAGTGCGCACAAATGCTGTGCGTCGTCCTTTGGTGTAATTTTCTAGTTAAACTAGGTGGAGCAATATCCCGCATGTAGAACTTGAGCAGGGCTTCAGCAAAGCGCGAAGTGACCGTGAATGGATTGTAGTGATTCTACAGGGGAAATCGTGTTGCCGCACCCGCGCGCGCGGGGCTCGAACGCAAGACCATACCACGTTCGCATCGTGGTCGTATATCCTGTCGAACGAGACCACTCTTTATTCTGATCATGTTATTAAAGACGGTTCAAGAAAAAAAACGAGCACTTTTGAAATGAACGTTAGAAAAAAAGTCACTGCCGCTGCCTGCATATATTTTAATGGGTGCACCGGGTGACATTCGCCCAGTAAAGTTGGTAACGACGGATGAAAAGTAGCTCCGTATCTTAACGTCTAATAAAAAGTGTTAGACAACAAATTTCACATAACTTAAATCATTTCCTTCGCTTTCTGTTTCGTTAATGCATCGAAGTGTAAAAATTAGCAAATTTGTAAAATATTTCCTTTTCTAATAATATCAGAGTTTCACTTGACCGATGCATGTGTAAAGTGATGAGGACATGCCAACGTTAATTTTTCACTAGGCGGAAGAATACAAAATTTACTATTATTCCAGGGCTTTCAAAAGTGCTTATTGTACCGTGAATAGCCTATGACCGAGAACAGCCTATATGCTGTTCAGGTCACAGTGTGTCAGGGGATCAGAGAATCTGAGACGATAAATATGTCGGCAACGTGCTGGAGGAGTTTGTTGATTTGTGTAGGGGGGGGGGGGGAGTCCGTAGTTTCGCGTGACTCTGTCCGGTTCTTCTTCGTACGTCGCGCCGAGACAGCCGGACAACGCGTCGTCTTATCAGCTCAGGGTCTTATCAGTCAGGCTTCCACGACGTACCTCACACCCGGGAGACATTAAATTCCCCGGCCGTAGCACCCAGCTTAGAATGTCCCGTAATTCCCCTTCCCCCCCTTCCCCTTCTCGTTAACCTGATAGCACGAGACATGCACAGCTCCGCCGTTCCGTTTATTTCTCTTAAGGCGATTACGCATGGGAACATTTTCCGTGAAATCGACCTTTGCGCGCAAATGCGTAGCTCGGTAAATAAAAGCCATCAAAATATGACTTTTTGACAGAAAGGGTTTTTTTTTTTTTTTTTTTTTTTACTATATCCCTATTGTTTTACTTTTGTCATATTTAGTGTATTTTTGGAGGAAAAAAAATCGTGAAAGTGGTCAAATATCGCATTTTTAAACATTGCCTATGCAGTTTCCTTAAACGGCAATAGAAAAGTACAACGATACGGGCGTAGTTTAATACGTGGTCTTTCATCGCGTGTAATAAAACCCCACTGTTACAGATTTAATTTGAACAGTGCAGCGTTAGGACGGAAACACTGCACTCCTCGCGTGTAGGAGCGATGAGGGACCAGGCGTGCGTGTCAGTCTCGCCCGTATCGCTCCCTCACTTCTTGACATTGGACGCGCAGCTACATAATATCCTTAACAACCGCCTGCATACGGCTAGAAGGCCGAAAATGGCGATGGGTTCAAATCAATTAATTCCCGACATGACTAACAAGATCCGGAAATATCTCTCCGAGTTCGCTGATCCGTGTAGGCTCGACTTCGAGTTCAGCGACACAATTAACCTCACTGTATCAGCGCAGAGTGATTAAATAATACAGAGGTGAAGCAGAGCTGCATTGTACCGCGAACTCCAGCCGCACGCGCCCGCAAAATGGCGTATCTAACCAGCAACAATCTGGAACCATACACTAAATATGAGGTAGAGTGATCTCGCTGGCTGGGCAGAAACAATCTCTGTATCCCGACATTAAACTGCTTTTCTGCCAACACGTCTAGCGAAAACGGCGTGGTTTGGATTTCATGTTAGGAAACTGATTTTTAAACAAATGCTTTGAGATGTATATATATATATATACTTCCTCTAATCAATTTGTAATGCAGTTTGGATAAATTCAAATTGGGAAACGTACTTTATTCATTTAATATTACTTGTCATTTAAAAATTAAAATATAAACAAACACTTTCAACACTGTTGACCATGTGACTTTGACAGTTGTGTTTCTTTAGGATATGTCAATGATGGGTACACGCGCAGAAGACGAATCAGTGCTCTACCTCATGGTCGGAACGCGTTTTGCCAATCAGCGCATGCCAACATACTCACCAGCTATCAGCCCAGTGGAAAGGAAAACTTACCCAGCATGCAGTATAATCCATTCACGGTTACTTCACACGTTTCTAAAGCCCTGCTAAAGTTCTACTTCCAGGATATTCCTCCGCCTCGTGTGCAAACTAAGCTTAACCAAGTCCAGATAATGACACTGAAGGAAGACGCACCGAATCCTTGCCCACTCAGCAATAATGATAGTTTGCATGATAACTATTTATTAAGTAGTAGGGCCGGGGGGGATTCATCCCACTTTTCATTAATTGGATTATCAATTTGATATTAAATTGATTGGATTAATTGGATTAATACTTAATCCGACCTTAATCCGATCAAAAAATTCAATCTGCTAGTTCTTAATCCTAATCGGATAAAATGTAATCAAATTTCTTTGATCAAATAAATTTGACGGGAAAATTTTGATCAAATTTATTTGATGCTTTTTTTTTGTATAATATTTAATAAGTGTATAGTTTGGAAACTTCATTTTTTTTTTTTTTTTTTTTTTATTCATTTCCTTTTGGGAGCAGCATGGTAGGTTCTCTTCCTCGTAGCTCTGAGGTTGTACTGAGGTGGTCGCGTGTTGGGGAAGGGATGTACATAGGGGAGCGATGTTAACCCTCGGAGGTCCGGCATTGTACTGAGGTGTGATGTGCTGAGGAATAAGTATATATATATATGTGTTGAGTTTTGTGCAAAAGTGGCATAAGTGTTTTTGCAGGAATATTGCTCGTAGATGGTGGTGGGAGATAGGCGACTCTGAATGATACCATTTAGATGCTGCATGTTAGTAATGACAAATAGAAGAACATAAGTCTGTTCGATTGGGAGGGTGATGTATGAATGACATCAGTATAGGATATGCGGAGACTTATAAGGTGATTGAGACATCTGTTTCAAGCGCCGATTGGCAGGCATATTTCTGCATAATTAAATTATTAGGAAATATGGTATATATTATTTAAAATGAAATCAAGATATATAAATTACACTACTTAATTAACAATGAATTAAAAAACACGTAATGAATTCGTGCAAGCAGGAGAAACACATCTGGTCGGCTGCGAGGTCAGTGAAGGAATGACTAGATACGTGCATCGCAGTCGCTAGGCGAATGAGATGAAATTACGGGAAAGAGAGGTGAATACGACTCACATACTTCAATTTTCATACGAATTAATAGAAAATAAAATTCCACATCAAAATGAAAACTCGTTTACCACCCATATGAAATCCTGCACAGATGGAAGCACATTTATTAAACAGAGGCAAACTAGTATTGAGAAAAACTTACCCCTTATTTTTAACACAAGATTCACTTTCTTGGGAAAATTAAATTTCACTATTGTAAAAAGAATAATAATTAATTTTTAACACATTTTTCATCAAAGTGTAGCGAGACTCAGATCGCGTGGAGAAGGGCTTAATCCCGCAAAACTTAATCCCACAGAGCTTATTTAAAAAAGAAGAACAGTTCTAGGAACGATTTGAGTACAGACACTTCGTCGAAGAAAAAACGATGTAATCAATACTGTGTTATGTTAAAAAAAAAAAGTAATATAGACATACTACATCGAGCCGAATAGTGTTACCACATATTCCGTTAAGTCTGAGGAATTCGCTTCACTTGTTAACAAAACCGTAGCTTAAAATCCTATGAACTCTCGGAGACTGACCTCGGAAACGTACTTGACACGATAAATGCTTATAAAATTATATAAAATGATGGACGCACTATATCGATCCGGTCTTAACACACAAATAAATTTTCCCGATAAATTATTATATTAAAACATATAAAAATATTTCGCACTGTAGTTTACGAATATGTGAACTATATCTGAACCCCGGAGAAAATACTGTTCGAAGAAAGAGAAATGTGAAGCCCACTGGTCATGTCTGCTGTGGGCTGGATCGAAAACCTGAGTATGCAGATATCCTAACCCTCGAACATCCCACAAGTCCTCGCCAAGCATCGTCCCGAGCGACGAAGAGGGTTGGTCAGTGGTGCATGCACAGAGAGTGATGTATCCCTTGCGAGATTCAATGACAAATTAAAAAATGGCGCAGGACAGGGAAAAGTGGTTGGAAGCTGATGCTAGGCATCCACCTCCCTCCTCCCTCCAGCCATTAGACCAGAGTGTGTCTTTTGGTATACATCCCCCTCCCCCAACAACCTACATTCCACAGGCCAGAACGCATCTTTGTCCATCTCGCCGGGGACTGTCCACCTGCCTGACTCCTCGTCGAGACACAAAGTTTGGACTCTTCCGAAGGCATTGAACTGTTTCCAAATTGTTTGCTTCCTACGAAATCAATTATTTTCCCAAGTACCACTTACAAAATGATTTCCCTGAAGTTAAAATTAAGTTTTATTAATCCCAAAGATAATTCCAAGAAATGAATTTTAATCGCAAAATAATTCCAATAATGAATTTTAATTCCAAAAAGAATTCCAAGAAATGAATTTTAATCCAAGAAACTTTAAGTTTCAAGTATACTTTTAGCAAATTTCAAATAAGTTTTTTAAAATTACACAAAAATCCAGAAAACTAACTACATTTTCGTACAAGAGGTATTTTCACTCACTAAATATTAGGAGAGTTAAAGAACACCATTTTTCCAACAAGTATCATTCTATTTAACAAAGTTTCAACTATGATGTTGGAAGACATGGCACATGCATACATATTCAAACTTTCAATCTGTTTTAAATGTATGTGTATAGCAGAAAAAAAAAAGTAATGTATGTGTAGATTTCTCTAAGACACTAAAAGTTACTAATAACCAAAGTTTCAGGTAAGTGTAAATAGCTTCCATGTGAAACTATCTATTATACTATCTACCAAAAAATTTTATATTTAAACAAATATAAACTTATCCTTATTTTAAAAAATAAATTTCCCTATAAAATAAATATTTACGTAATAATAATGAAGTAGCATGAATCCAGGCTGAAATCACTTCTATCAGAGCTGGAATATGTCAAATTACACGACATTTCAATAAATTTAAGCAATTTTAAAGGAAAACGGTGACAATTTTGCAATCGTATACCCAGTCATTTAGGATAATACATTCCGACTGGCAAGACATTATTTACATCGTAAAGAGATACCCGAAACAAATAACTTTAATCCATACAACTTATGGAATCGACATAACGAATTATCAGACAAAATTTACTGGGAAAAACGAAATTCGTATTACATACACATTTTTAAAACAGAATAGAACATATTTCAAACACCGCTAAGACAATCACTGCTCAAAATCGGTTACTCAACAGACTAGCCTCCGACTAACACAATCGTTTCAGTAAACAAAGTCGTTAAACATTCGCTACAAAATACTTCCAAACCCATCTCTCCCCTCTACATTCCTAAAATTCCATTAATCTTTATTTATTTTAATCGAATACCAAGTAAAGACATATTCCGTCTAACATATGTACATTTAACTACATGGTTAATTACTACCCATACTTCGGCAATTAACATACAGACATTCCAGCGGAAGACATTTTTATCGTTATTAATTAAATATGCTACTGTTTAAAACATACATTTATTCAGAAACAAGTAAGTCGACTTTCTGACATCGTGAGATGAACATCTATTAGGAAGTAAACTTTCTCCTCACACCAAATATTATTCATTTCATCTACCTTAATGTTAATGGAAGCATCACCGAATAAACTACACTTCAAATACTGCGGTAAAATATACACGTTCGCCAACAATACTCGTAGACATGAGAATAGGGAATGTTTGAATAACGTATCTCGGGTTATTCTTAGCTGCAAATACTGTTTTCGCCAGTTCTCACTAACTGATAACTTGAATCGTCATGCCAAGGTCTATAAAAAAATAATCTTCCTCCTGAGAAACGAAATGTATCGCCTGCATTACATAATAACACAGAAGGAGAGGGAATTCACTTGAATACAAGTAATGAAATAGAATCGGATTATATGAAGTATACACTAACATGTGAACATAATAATGATTTTCGACATAATTTAGCACCAATAGCTGCGAAGACTAATGCCTGTAACCATATAGTTCCTTCAAAGCAAAGTAAAGTTGATATTTATGATGAAACATCAGGTGAAGACAGCAGTGATGATTGCACCATTGAGTTGTTTTATACAAGTGATTTGAAGAAGGCTCAAGACACTGCATAAACTCATTACCTAATTCCCAAAGACTCCAATGAACTTGTAGACAGACTTAGATATTTGTTGAAGCTTAAAAAATACGGGGAATATTACGGATTAAAATATATGGTTTTGATCATAAGAGCACTTAAGGAACGAGGTTACATCGAATGAAGTATTATCTGTAAACACCCGGGAAGTATGATAGTAAATTTAGTTAACCCTACTACTTGACCGAAAAAAAGTAATTATTTCAAGTAAACATTACATGATAGGAATAATATTTCAATTTGAAATTTTGTGTCTTCCTCAAACTAATTAAGTTTTTTTTAATTTGGTCGGAGTGTTAATTGAGGAATAAATTAGGTTTTTTTTCAGTAATAATATGGTTATTTGAGGAATAAACATCGTTATTTGAGGAATAAACAGAGTTTTGTGGAAGGTTTTGAGGAATGATTTTGAGGAATAATGTATAAGCAGTATTCAAATTGTTTGGAATCTTTTTTTTGTGAGTTGCGCTAGACATCTTGTGCTATGATTTTTGTAACTCCTATATTTAGTTGTTTAATGGCGTACATATATTTTGCAACCTTCTATACTTACACGTGTTAAAAATCATTAGCTAATTTTTGAAACAGCTTGTGTTTTAAATATTTTTGTCAGTAAATTTATGTCTTAAAATGAATTCATTCGTACGTTTATTTAAACTAACCTCTTAAAAACTGTATTTGATTACCTAATAAATAAAAAATGCTATCCTTGGTTGGTAAAATTAATGTAACTAATGCTGTTGTAAAAAGTTAAAACAAACTATGTTCATTAACACAATAGTGTTGTAGCCCTGATGAAAATCCAGAGGAAAAAATAAATCAGATAAATAAAACTACTCGTTTGCCAAAATACTATATATCTAAAGATTTTTGAAACTGTCTCCTGGCAAAAATGTTTGCTGAAAATCATAGTATTATTATTTTACAACACACTATAAATACACAAAAAAAAAGTTTATTCTTTCGCCATCCTCCGTAGTATAATCATATTACGCATAGTTGGAGGCTCTGGGTTCGAATCCCAGATAAGGCATAGTTAATTGTAATCTAGTTGCTGGGTTCGAGTCCCGGCTAAGGGATGTATGATTGAAATATAGTTTGTAAGTCAGTAAGCGTATGCATATTATATAAATAAATTATAACGAATCACGTAATTAAAATATATAATTAGATGTTAGTAAAAACAGTAATTTATTCGTTCGTGTACACGTAAAAAAAAAAAGGGGCCCATTCGTAGTAAAAATGTAAAACATTCGGTGTTAAAAGCCTCGTATTGCGAAAAGCTTGAGCTGCAAAAAATGAGGTCGTTAAATAAGAACAGAATTCAAATCTAATCGCTTAAAACCGAATAAATACACGTATTCCACATTAAATTCAAACATATGCATGCTAAATTTCAGAAAATGCGTTAAATCATTTTAATTTGCGTTAAATTTGGTTATAATTTAATTAAAAACCTTTCAAATACTCTATTCAAATACGCTAATATTTGAGACGAATTACGATACATAATTTTTTTGCGACAAGGAGGAGTGGTGTGGGTGTGAATAGGGGGGTATCCTCCCCGAGCTCGCCATTTGTTGATCTATCGCTAGGGGAGCCGGTCCTCCCCTCGCTGCTGTTCGTGAATCTATCGTCCGCTCCCGTGCGCTCTCGTGAACCATTTTACGCGCGCACCAGCCCTGCTGTTGGGTGTTCGCGGCGTTGATGAGGGCGTGAATCGCTCTCGTTCGGGAATCCGTGGCCTCCTAGCTTCTGCCGCGACGGTGAAAGGAACCGGAGCTTACTGCACGCCCGGCCGCATGCTAGCCTGCCGGAGAAGGCATCCCGGAACTCGCTTGGGATTACGACCAGGTGCATGTCACCAGCCCCACACCACCACCTCCGATCACAATAAAATTTTGTAGTTTATTTGTGCTCAGTTTGTGCTAATTTGTGCCGCAATATTGGCGTTTGTGGATATATAGTTTCTGAGATATTAGCATATCAAAGTTGGAGGCCCCCCCCCCCTCAATACAACTTTGATATGCTAATATCATTATTTCGTTTTTATGGGCATTATGTGCTGGCCTGCAAAGAGCGGAATGAAGGCAGTTAGATTTCTCTTGCTTCTTCCCCCCCCCCCCCCCTTCGTCATCCACCCAGCCCAGTAAGGTATAAAATAAAATGATTTGAGATTTGTATATGTCAAATGGTCTTACAGTCTACTACTGATTTTAGTATGCCTTCACAATAACATTTTTTGCACATCTGTACGTCTGTGATCACTAACAGGCTTCGGTATGCTGAGCCACCCTGAACGCAACTGCAGCGGTCTGTTTTGTCTTGAGCGCAGGCTTTTAGAGGGGAATCATAAATCCATAAAACCAGCCCTAGTCTGGCTGTGGGGTCACTTGCCGGTCCGCTAGCCGTTCAGGTATATCTGCGAAGTTCCCTTCCAGACAGCCAGTGCAGACAACTTGACAGCCCTTTGAAGAAATCGAAGGGTTTGCAGCATTTATTCAAACTAAATGTGGCCAGCAGGAATTTGGCCAAGCCGGCTGAATAGCGTGATAAACCACGCAAAAATAGAAGTGATGCGATTCTCTGGTCACAGTTTGTAATGTGTATTATATTTTTTATTCCGTTGTAACATTATTTAAATCCTTAACTCTCCAAAGCACATATAACTCCTTTTCATCGCCTTTTTAGAGAGAGTGGGTTGATACATTTTTGTTACAGAGTGTAGGAAAATGTTTTAATTACAATGGCTTAGAGAGCTATGACAACACCTGTATTCGGAGAACTGTTTACGGCCTGTTAATGAGATTGAAAATTATATGGGCTATTATTTCCCACATATTAAGGCTGTTACTGCTATCTACAGCCACAGTAATGAAAAGTTTTTCTAATATGACATGTGAATCGCAGACCCTTTACTGCACTTTCAAAACAATTGCTTGAAATTTTTACTTCTTTCGATTTCGACGCAATTTTTAATGAAAAATCTCAAGTTCCAACAGCTAGTCACAACTTATTGAATTAAAGAGCAGAAAAACTGGTGTACATTTCAGTGTGTAAATTTTGAGAAGGATAGAGAGCTTAGATATCGGCTACCACGTCAGTTATGCAGAACAATGTTAATTACGTGTGATTTGCATATTTTTATGTCTCGTGTTTTATGCAAAGTTAGAGAATTTATTATTTTAACTCTGTTGTCAAATATTGTTTATATGTTAAACATGTCCTTGATATGCTAAGAACTGTGTTAAACATGTCTCTTAATATGCTAAGTTCAACGATCTTCACCTCCTGATATGCCAACTCTTTCAAAACAGGCGCCTACCGAAGCAAGCATACGCTTCAAGGATATAAAGAAGAAATAAACTCACCATGCCTTGAAGAGAATCGTAACTTTTTTAAAATGATAATAATTTCTCATTCTAAAATAAACAAAAACCGTATTTGCAACAGAAACCCGAGTGTGTGTGTGTGTGTGTGTGTGTGTGTGTGTGTGTGTGTATATATATAATGTGTCATATTTAGAACCACATCTTTTGCGAAAATATTTCACGATTAATTATACCGCAAAACTCGTAAGTTCAACCTTAAGTGGTTGGATAATTTCGCCTCTTATGCGTCTTAGACGTCTGCAAACATATCACCAACGTTCAACGTGTCGGGACGACTTAAATATAAGTGACACAGTCAAGTAGAACATGTATTCTCGCACAGAGACGCGGTCAATAGTCAAATATAAGTGACACAGTCAAGTAGAACATGTCTTCTCGCACAGAGACGCGGTCAATAGTCAAATATAAGTGACACAGTCAAGTAGAACATGTCTTCTCGCACAGACACGCGGTCAATAGTCAAATAAAATTTACAACTGAGCACATACGAAGTTGAGGTAGAGCTTGTGCATAGATCTTCTTGCAGAATGCAGGTGATCCTAGTCATATTTACGGTTAAGAATTTTGCAAAAAAATTCTGCACACCAAATATTAGATTTTCAATTACTATAGTATTTCCAATTAATCACCATGTTTCTGATGGAATTTTAATTGAATTAGACTTTATTAACATTAAGCATATATCGTTAAGCAACTTTAAGTATTTCTTCATCTTATTTTGGCCTGAGTAATTTAACTTCTAAGACAGTTTATGACGCCAAGGCAAAATTGTCCATTGGCATGCAACATACTTTAAACACAAAAGTTTTGCTCATTATTATAATATCTACGTCTCGTTTCAGAACTTTATAAGCGCGCCCTGTTTGGGATTTTCCTGAAAAAAGAAAATTCGTTCTTACTGATTCCGGGCCAATTAATCGCTTGCATAACCCTTTGGATGCTGCTGAATACATGCATACTGGTAGTAACATCTTTAGTTTTCACGATTTACAACGTAAGAGTAATAAAATGTTTGTCGTATGTCTGGGGACATAACTATATTAAAGTTATTCTTCAACCGGGTAAAGTTTACAATATTTTATTTGCAATTATCTCACGAATGTTATAGGAACTACGTGTTACTCATAAAAAGATATTTAAATTTTTCTTTTAAATGTGAATATTACATGGAAACCAAATACGTCCTTTAATATATGGTATACCATTAAATGAAAGCATTCGTGGATGACATCAAAATTTTTTTATTTTAAATTGAATTGTATTTTTTGGAGGTAAATCAAGATATGTTATAAGTGAGTTTCGTAATATTTATTCAAATATGGGTAATGTTCTAGTAGTGTAACATCAGTTTAGAAACGTGAAGACAGCAGCTACAGAGGAAATGACGCTGATTAACTGTATTCCTATTCCTTCGCTGTGTCTTCGCAAACTACTAAACAGATATTATGTTCTGACCTCTCACAGGACTCATGCTGCTGCGTTGTTTTGTTTTACGTCTATTTATTGGAAATTACATTTGCTGTGCCTATCTGCTCCGGCAAGCTCAGTTCCCAAGAGATACCAACTTTCCAGCCAAAATTGTGTTAAATTCGGCTGGCCGTCAGCGTACCCATCACGTGCCTAGGCCGACTGGGAGGAATTCGTGGACGATATTTTATGACTACCTGACGCGCCCTATAGGTCCGCCCGTCTGCAAAACAGAAGCGTTGTCAGTCTTTCCATAGAAGTCGACGGCGAAGCTATGAAGGGTGTCCACAAGCTACATTTGAGAAGACAACATGCTTACATAGTGGATACGAGGTACGTATACACTTCTATTTTATTATTGAAGCAAGTTCCTATTGTAATATTGTAAATTGTAAGATTATTGGAAATATAACACTGGCTTTGCGGCTGTGGCTGCGTCCTCATTTACTGCACGACATACTTGTGTTTTAAATTAAATAACCCTTACATGCACCACATTAGTCGTTTTCCTTTCAGGTGCTAGAATTAACAATTTAATATTTATAATCTAACGCTTGGGGATATATGTTAGATAAGAATAATTTAAAGATTATCAGTAACTGTGATTATTAAGGCATTTATTATAAGTTCACTTTCGTAATTTCACGTAGCCTTATTGCAGTAGATATTGAAAATATCTTTAGTTGAATTGTGAAGTTTGAATCTATTCTTATTTATGTCATAAATTTTTCAAATTTGTCTAATACATCCGAGCATATATTTTATGTAATTACAAGGGGGGGGGGCAGTATATCTGTGAAACTCGTTTCAACGTTGTAAACTATATTTCGTTCTTTAATCGTAATTTTTCTTGCTGTTATAAAATTCCATACTCCTGAACTCAAGCACCTTCACTAGTTGTTTTACCCACTTGTGATCCTTGGTTATTGTATGTTATTGTTTTAAAAAGTAATAGTTTACGACTTGCATTTCTTCGTTGTTGTGTAATGCATTGATTGAAAATTTGTTGCATTCACCTGGCAGTACAGTGTTGTTTATTCCGAGGTGTCGTATTGCAGCATACTCTGCATTATATCAGAAAATATTGTGTGTTGGCTCTCTTTTATTTTTCTCAGAAAATAAGCGAAATATTCTTTCGGGGATAACTATATATACTAACATCGTTGACATGATAAAATGTTGCTCCCAATCCTCTAATGCATACCATTCTTGAGTGATTTCGATTGAGTATGTGTTATCGTAAAATTACTGTAGACAATATTTTTTTCAAGTTCTGCAAAGATACTGAGAAGTAGGACATACGGTTTAATTATAGTTTGGCACAAGCAAAATTTAATATTTAAATAATAAATATTATAAACATGTTTAATTGTTTTACTATACGTTTTAAGTCATAACGTGGGATTATATGTGAGTAATGGTAACTGCAGATAAGAAGGAATAACACCGCACAATTTGGCGTAGAAACTGTTTGAATAGTAATTTTTTCGAAGATATAAACAGCGTAGAAAGTCTGTTCACAGTAAAGGAAAATAAACACATCGTCAGCTGGATTCCGCTAGTACAAAAAAAAAGCAGCTGGTTGATAAATGTCAGTTATATTATGTAAAATTCTCGTAGTGAGAGAATATTTGATTTAAGGTCCATCTATGATGTAAAATACTTGTATAATGAGTGAATGTTATGTTTTCATGGAATAGAATAATATTGTGATTGACTTTTCATTTATTTATTAAAAACGAGCTTGCCGCTTTAAAAAATGTTTTCCAACCGTTTATACACTTACTGTGTTATATCTACATCACTGTAGTTATCAGAACCCACATATGACCTTGCGATATATGTATGAATCAATAGCTACACTAAGAAATAAAGGTATTCGTTTTTGCAGTATTCGCTACTGCCCTTTCAAATGTTGTAATTAATTGTAATGCAAACTTACACTCTGCTTCAAAGTAATCGGCTGTTCAATGTTCACTTTTGCAAGTTCTGCCATAGGCCTGGTCACTTTAAGCCATGTTTAAGTAAAAACGTGAAAATGTTAGCAATATAAATGTATTACTGATATGCGTATTTGAACTCTAATGTGCATAAAACATAAAACAAGAAATTTAGTGGGCACAAATTTTAACATTATACTGGTAATACCTCATCAAGCCTAATTATTATTGTTAACTGGAAGCTTGCACGCCAGTGTCAGTATTTACTAAAGCATATGTAATTTTGCTAAGTAATAATTTTCATAGGTTCATTTAAAAAAGTGTTTGATTTTACCCGAACATCGTTTAGTATAAGAATACGCAGTAGGTTTTTCTGTGTTAATTTTATAACACATTATTTACATGAATATCCAATAACAGATGCACGCAAACGTATTGCGAGCGTTATTTTCTCTCGTTTGTGACAAGAAGTTCACATCATATATTGTGTTTTCTCTATGAGAAGTTTGAAACTATTTTCAATAAACAAAAAAAAAGAGCACACACGTAAAGCTGTATGAAGCAGATTCCGTTGCAGCTCGTCGGCGCCGAGTGCGTTGCGCGAAATTCTTGCGTTGCGATTGTCGGCGTCAGAAGAAGAATAAATGTTTGTTTACAAAGAGAATAAAAACATCTTTTTTTTTTTAAGTTTGAAAACGACGATCGCGTTTACGCCGAAATTTTCGTATTTGTATTTTTATTATTCCTGCGCGGATGTGCAAAATAGAAGACAGGCAAGGCTTCTTATATATGTAGACAATGTCAAAAAATTTGTTTATTAATATCAAAATAATTATCCTTCGTCTTCTGCCACTTAAAAAATACAGTTTCAACTTTTAACACGTGTCTTTTGTTACATTTGTGAGGTCTGAAAATGTAATTTCCGCTCTTAAACTAGATAGCAGCACCGTCTCAGACGGCGTCTTTGGCCCTACAGATCATCGCTTGGTTGTGAAACAGCAAGTACAGCCCGACGCATCGCAACGAAACGCATCGCACTATTGTGAAGCCAGCTTAAGTTATCTGCTGCCGAATTATAGAGAAAACTTCAAAAGAACACCGCAAAGAATATCTGCATTGCGCTGTTAAGAGAATTGTACATTTCTGCTAGTAAGGTTCTCAAAAACGAATAAGTAAATGACTGAAAAGATTTACGTAACTCTAACACCAAGGTCTTGAGAACCGACTCAACAACGAAGTATTGATAAAAACAAAATAAGAGGATTGTTTCAATACTCTTTCCGAGGCGATTGAACTAAGAACTAAACACGGTAATACAAAAATTAAACATAACACCTTGCGCCAGTTTCATATCCAGTTCACAGTGAAGTTAACCGTGAGACATTTTCAGTAGATGTTGTACATGAAAATGAGTGTCGTTGGTATTCAATACCCGCAAACTCGAAAATATTTTAATGTCAAAATGTATCTGTTCAGTGTGGATTACATTTTTAATTGAACCGTTGCTAAGTCAGTGAGAAAGTAGGAGATACAAAATTATTAATAATTAAAATTCAGAATTTTAAAAGTATTCAGACTTAAAATAATTCAAAACAAAATAGGTAATAAACAAAGCAAATAAACTTAATCTTCATAACATAGACATTAGAATACGTTCAATTCACGACTTACTCTGCAATAGTTTGTGAGAGGCTCTTATGGCATCTAGAAGTGTTTCAAAACTAAATGTGACATTTCTACTCCCAATACTTCTTAAAATTATTAAACTTCCAAATTAAAAAACAAAATTAAATGCACATTTATGTTTTGTAACATAAGTAGACACATGCCTGAAATATTGTACTTGCGTATCTCGTTCACTCTTCGTTGGTCCATGAGTATATTTTAAGATCTCCCAAACTTATACTTGAAGTTTATTTAACAAATAATCATTCAACTGATAGGCCTCTGCAACGTAGTTTAATTATGCATTAAACTAGTTACCGTTTCTGTAGTCTACATGTTTTCAAGTACACCTCGTTTCTAACAGTTAGTATTACCGCTGAACTAATTTTATGATATATCATTAAAAGAACTTAAGGATGCTACACCAACAGTTACAGGAATAATTTCCATTCGTTGACTTGCCTATACATTTAACATAGACTTTCGGCAGGGAAATTAAATTAATATTTGCACGAACTTTGAGATACCGTAGTAAATACGTAACGAACTGACTCTCCAGAACGTATGGCCTAAATATGTCACTAATATAGACTCATACAGAGCACACTTTATCACCTCACAAAGGAAAGGGTCCATCTTTAGAACAGTTTGATGTCAATACATAACAGGCCAATACGCAGATGTTATAAGTAGCATAGAAAAGTTAAAGTAGAAAACTATGTATAAAAATGCCCTATAGTACACATGTGTAAGCTATTATAGAACCATGCGTATACGTTTTGATTGTAAGTGTTACATAGACCCTTGCGAGGTTGCGAAATTTGGAATTTTACCTGTGATTCCAAATACGCATTTAGCGTAGATTACCGCTCATTTTACGTTATGTGTTTGAAGTCATAAATCTACAGACCATTTTCCACTCTCGACTTGTTATACATTCGAAATGCGTGTAAAAACACAATATCAGCTATTGTTGCAATACATGTAATAATAAAGGAAATGTATAATTATTTCCTATGACTATCTTTTTTTAGCAAATACAGTTTCATTTTTACGCACTCCACAGACTGTAGCGTAAAGAAAAAGCGAATTTTTTCAAGTCATGGTTACCAACTTTCTCATGTCATATGTGGTAATCATTGCAATTAAAAGCTGTTCACGGTTAAGTGAGCACATTTGAAATAAACTTTAGAAAAAATAACTGTCCCTACCTGAATATTTTTTTAACAGGCGTCCTGAGAGACATGAATCCAGTAAAGTTGGTAACCATGGATGGGAAGTAATTCCTTATCGTAACGCCGAATGAAAAGTGTTAGATAACCATTTCTAATAATTTCACAGTTTCACTTCACCGTCGCATGAATAAAGTGATAGGGTCCATTACAATATTAATCTTACATAAGGCGAAAAAATACACAACGTGCATGCAAGTAAATCTTAAGCAAAGCTTTCAAAAGTGCTCATTTTACCTCGAATAGCCTAAAGTTGACGGGGTCATAAAGGGAATGATATACATGTGTCTATATGACTTTTACCTAGCCACGCCCTGTCAGATTCTAAAAAATAATGAAGAGGAGGATGTAAACCTGTCACCATAAACAAGTCTTTAAAATTTTCTATTTATTACCACATTTATATCTGCATACAAATAACTTTAAGACGTTACATTCATATAATGGTTAGAAAACAAGATGCTTTACGATTCCACACAATTTTCGACGAACTCTTACTTCTGTAATCATTGGACTAAGCTAAGATACCGGCACTTAATTTCCAGTCCCACGCCTTGGTAGTTGCAAAAGGGGGAACATGATCAGATGAACTTCCATGTTCCCGGTCATAAACAACACTGGAAATTTTTTCTCAAAACGGGAGCTCGACACCATAGACTAAAGGTTAGGTAGAGCGATGTTTGCCTTTTGCACGCATGTCCCCGATATTGACTCACCCATCGCAAATCAAATTGTCGAAATAGCATTGTCAATTAGTTATAGAAGTAGATTTTAAATGCCAACTATACATTTTGCTATTAAAATTGTCGAATCCAGAAAAATAATGCCCTAAATTTAAATCACTTTTCCTACATCATATTTTTTTTTAATTTCATCGCAAAAATTAATATACGGTTGTAAAATTTTAATATAAATTAATCAAGGAATTAAATAGCTTACGACTGTGAATCATAATAATCCACGGAGGTAATATTTACTAAATTAGAAGAAAGTATAGAAGTTTGAGACAAAAGAAGTAACTGATTAAATTATTTTTTAAACGCTATAATTTGCATAAAAATATATATTAGTTAAAACATGAAGCTAATAAAATGTTACATAAAAAACCAATATAGAAAGAAACACTCGAATTGGAGAAACAATTGCTTCAGTCATTGTTGATTAAAAAATCCTTACGAAAAGAAAAGTTGGTGGGTAAAAATTAGTTAAATGTATAAGAAAATATATCCAATTTAAAAAAAGTGAAAAGAATTATTTAGGAGTTCACTGCAGACATTATGGATGAGTTTTGCATGAGAGCGAATATAAGTTGAAGTACCCGTTTTTCATAAAGGTGTCTACATTAATGTATACATATCTGAACTTCCACCTGAGTAGGGTTTTGCCAAGGATGATTAGGAAAACATGTAATATATGTCTAAAACTAAATGTATTACATTATTTGTAAAGTGTACTGCATTCATGCAGTGTATCGATATACGGCCGATCGTTGCTACGCCTTAACTATCAGGGTTTTTCTATGAACATCCTGTGGTAGATTCTACCCATACAGAGCATTGTATTGCCAACTTTAACTCATTTTTTCACTGAATCGTAACATGCCTACATTTCGCCTGGTGGGGCAAAAACGACAGAACGCTCGGGGACTGACATATAGCTTGGTGGCTAAATCGATAAATAAGCAACACTTATGTTTTAAAAATGTAATCCAATATGGCGGTCGCCGACAGCACCACTTATATTATAAACAAATATGGGAGCCTCATGGTGACAAAATCGACAGCTAGGCTAGCGACGTAAACGATAATTAATACACTAGTGCCACCAATACTATGGAAATATAATCCAATATATCTGCTGTCTGGCTGCTGTATCGATAAATATTACATTAGCACAACCCATGTTTTCAAATTTGGATCCAAAATGGGCACCCACAGAGAAGCAAATAAATAACGAACGACAAACAAAATGGCAGTCGAATGAATGTGAGAGACAAACTCCAACAATGTAAAAAATTACATACGAAATAACCGATATGTATTGAGCATAGGCGAGAGAGTTAGACAGATCGCCTTTCGCAAAATCGATAATTAACACACTAGCATCACCTGTATGAAGTAAAGTAAACATATGAAATCCAAGATTGAAGCCTCTAGCAAAGTAAACAAATGACAAACGAATAATCTGGTATAGTGGACGAGGTACACACGACAGAATGTATAAAGGATAGGTGGTGAAGGGAGAACAAGTTAATGTGGTTGATTAGAAGGAAGTTAGTCATATTGTGGATGTGGTGAGAGGAAACCTTCGAAAATTAAAGAATTTTAGATTTTTCATAATTTTTTTGCCATTTCTAATGAATTTTTATTCATATTTTATATTTTATATATTTTTTTTATATTTACAAATATACAAATCAATAACTAATATATTTTTGTGCATTTCTTACAAATTTGTCATACATTTGTGGAACATTTGTAAATTTGTAATTTTTTTTAACAATTACTTACAGTTTTTAAGGTTTAAGTTGCCGAGGTCAAGGGCAAAATCCACGGTCAAGGTCACCAACGTCCAACATGGCGGACAAGTGGGCCGCCAACCATACGGGATTTACAGAATATGAACAGCTTCATGCTTCACCACCAGACACCCTTTCACCAAAAGCCTAATTTCCTATCTAGTCACCAGAAATGAGTAATGCGCAATTCCCAACAATACATTATATTTAAATTTTGAGGTATTATTTAACATAATTCAAATTAAATATTTGACCGCGTATGTTATTTTATCTAATCTAATATTTAAAAAATATCTCTACGATTACTTCCAAAAATAATTCCAGTTGTTCATATTGTTACAATTTCTCTCTAGAAATTAAGTGGGCAGTACCAAGTTCGTTAAGGGATGGAGGTCTTAAACAAATAAAATAATTAATTACAATTTCCTTATTTTATTTACAATAACTACAGCAAAACAGTACTTCACAAGTCCTGAACTTTAAAATTCCGCGCTGTTAAAATCAATTAACTTCACCACTCTCTTTTATCCCGTACAGGCAGGGAAAAAGATAGTAAAAATCAGTTATGGAAACAGCTCCCAGGCGCTACCCTGGGAATCCTGTACAAGAATGTTGCCTTGCAGCTTAAAATATGTTTGATGGGTGCGGAGGGGGGAGGGGGTTAGCTTCTCCTCGCCTCCGCAATCTAATTGAGAACCAACTGGGTGGCCAAGGTTCCTCACAAGGGACCGATCTACCCCCGCGCTGAGGGAGTAGCGTCCCAGTGATGTAAAATGGCGGTGGACTACAGCAAAATTCTCTGAACAAAAATTTCACAGTAAATTTATATCACTTACTGTTCACAACTAATTACTCCAATTTAATACAATATATAATTACCGCAAAGAAACCCATGAAATTAAATAATTAAAGATCAGCCCCAATAGACCTATTCAAATATTATATCAAATATGTGCCCAAATTGACAGTTCGAATATTTACAATAAAATCCGTATTACACTTCCATTCAGTCCCACCTCAGTTAGGCCATGTACCGCCAGTCGCAATGTTCAAGTGTCCTCCAAGCACCCTCACGCACAGTAGGCTTCACTCGTCAGTTTCACACCCTTTCGTCCATTCACACCACGAACACCTCGCCCGCCGTAATCCCGCAATCTCCTGTCGTCCACAACTCACTTGCTCCTGTCGTCCACAACTCACTTGCTCGCGCACACTCGGCCAGGCGACCTCCATCAAAGACTGCCGGCCGCTGGGTTGCGGAAGTATATATAGTGTCTTAGGCCGCCACCTAGAATCTTCCCCAACTCGCGTGATGCGTCGCGGAGGGCCGAGGCGCCAGCCAGTCTCACCAGAACGTTCTTGCTTCGACGCCAGACCCATCGAAACCTCCATCAGAGGAGAGTGGTCATGACGCATGCAAGGCGCCGAGCAGCGCGCCGACAGCCTGACCCCTGTCCAGTATTCACGGGTTTCCCAGATAGGTGGGTCAGGTGGCAATCCCGATGACGGGGAGGGTGAGGTGGGTCCACCGCCACAGCGCTGGGCAGCAGCGCGTAGCAATATTTTAACAGTTAGCATGGTACTACGTGACTGGGTACTAAAATCAGACCCCTTGAAAGCTCTCCTCATACTTAACTTATGCTGAAATCCAGGACCTGCTTCTTAATGAGCATGCAGCTTACTCTGGCAAAACAAATAATTAAAATGATAAAAGTCGACTCTTCGGCTATAGACTTATGAAAAATAAGTTGAAGCAAGAGGAGACAAAATGTATGGTAAGGCCTTAGCATTTTATAATTTATTTAATTCTGCATTTAATAGAAATTATGTGTTTATATAACAATCTGCAATATTTAATTTAAAATTTACACAAGTTTTATAATGTTTGATACTTTATATTATTGAGTGAAGAGGCACAATGGTAAACTACTGAACTCACATTCAGGAGGAAAAGTGTTCGTTTTCCGATTTTGCCATCCAGATTGTTGTTTTCCATCATTTCCAAAAATCACTCCAGATGAGTGTTGAGATAATTCCTCGCCACGACTGATTCATTTTCCGTTCCTCTTTCTTTGAGTTGCACATTTAGTAACAAAATTTTATACATTTATGTGGTAACTGTAGACAGCGGAAATTGCTCATCCCTGAGCAACTTAAACTATAATTTAAAATAATTCCGTCAACCTGTTAAGGGCGCAAGCTTTTTCAAACACTTTATTTTGATTTTACTAAATGTAGTTTCTCAGATTTAAATTTTGTACAATACATTGTTATATCATTACTTGAATTTTGTATTAATTTTTAATTTAATTAATTTTCATAGGTCTCACGTATACTGTACTATGTTACATATTATTATATAATTCTATTGAATGGAAAATGAATGGTTTATACAACATAAAAATGAAATGATATGATTTATTGAAGAAAATAATGAAATAAAATAATGAAAATAATGAAATAATGAAAAACAATAATAATACATATAAGCAAATAGGGAGGTTTTGTCGAAGTATGTATTTACTTTGTCAAATAACTAAACAACGAGTCAAATTAAAGTAAAAGCTGTATAAAATGTGTAAAAACTCAGACCTAATTGTTTGGTATTTGAAAAACCGAAAATTGTAATACATATTATTTTTAAAATTAATGCACAAATATTACTAAATTCACTATTCAACGTATTCTTAATTAAAAGCACTTGTAAAACTTAAAGTAACTTTAACAACAATTTGAAAAAAAAATCTATAAGTGGGAAGCTATAAATTAATGCATTTGAACAGATTTAATAAAAGCGTGTAACAAAATTAAGCACAGTGCTATAAATATGTTACTTATAAAAACTTTTACAAATTAAATTGTATGATATGTTAATATATTATATTGCATATAAGATACGTTCAGTTTAGTAAAGTGACCAAGAAAAAAGAGGATTTAAAAGAGCTTATACCAGTAAGTGGTCCATTCAATTATTTAAAATTCATGAAGTTCAAAAAAATTTCGAAGTTCCAGTCCATTGTTTAAAAATTGTAAACAATTTTTAAAATTGTTTTGACTTAGAGACAGCTATATCCAGCTATATTTATTTCAAAAGTACAAAAAAATGAAATAAATGTTATGTTCAATGGTTAAAATTTAATTATTCATGTGATTCTTAGGGTTAGTAAAATTGATTTAATTATGTAAAATGTGCAATGTTTACTTTTTAATATAATAGTGTAAATAATATTACCACACCACTGAACTAAGTCGTACATTGATAAGCCACTGGATTCTATTCTTTTTGTACAATGGTCTGATCCGTGGTCATGCCACCCTCAATTTGATTTTTCATGATTTCCAAAATCACTTCACGTTAACACTGGTATGGTTTCTCATAACAGGCCAAGGTCTATTCATTCCCCGTTCCTAGCTCCATGAGCAACTTACTCTATCTTAGTAACTGCAGTATTGAGGATATATTAAAATTAATTTAACAATTTTTGCTGTATCATGTTTTTTTGTACAATTTTACTATAAATTGTATAGCTTTTTTATTCTTTCTCCAAAAATTGTAATTGTCTATTTAGTGTGACATCCACGTTGTTTTATTTTTTATTTTATTAGTAATTGTATATATAATTTATTATTTTGCCATAAATGCTATTATCATTACATTCCATTAGGAAATTTTATTACCTTTTGAAATCAAGATATAATAAATTTAAAATATAAGAATTAAATTTTAAATAAATATGTGAAATAAAGAATTAACAAATAAATAATTATATAAAAATTATTTCATTTCGTATTTCCAATCAATAACTTGTCAAAAAGATCGTCATCCAAAATTTGGTCAAACCTTTCTTCAAATTTTCCATGCTTCATTTCTTCAAAAGAACTCACTACAAAAAATTCTACATTAATTTTATATATACATATATATATACACACGTGTGTGTTTATATATATATATATATATATATATATATATATATATATATATATATATATATGAGCTATAGATAGTATGCAGAGAAGTAGGCCTTAAAATAAACATCTCTAGAACTAAAATCATGCAAAATAAATGGGTAGCAAAAGACAAGGTGGTCACCAATGACATTGATATTGAGACTGTAGAACACTATATCTATTTTGGCCAACTAATCAACATGAATGGCGACTCGATGCCTGAGATCTATCGACGTATAAAATTAGACTGGAGAGTATATAGAAGAAATTGCATAGTTTTTTAATCAAACACGCCAGTGTACCTTAAAAAGCAGGTATTTGATCAATGAGTATTACCTGTCCTCACATATGCTTGTCAAACTTGGGCCCTGAACTGTCAAGCAAAGCAAAAACTGAGAACTGCCCAAAGAGGTATGGAAAGAGCAATGCTCGGATTAACAAGAAGAGACAGGAAGAGAACTGACTACATTCGATCAGTAACTAGTCAGGGACATCCTAGAAAGAATGAAGACTCTAAAGTGGCAGTGGGCTGGACATACTGCTCGAAGAAGTGATGACATATGGACAACGGCGGTGATGGATTGGATACCAAGAGACCTGAAAATATCGAGAGGAAGACTTCCAGATCACTGGGGCAGAGACATTCGAAGAGCAGTAGGTGTGGACTGGAAGAACATTGCACAAGATCGATTAGCATGGAAGGAATTAGAAACAACCTATGTGACGCTAAATTGTAAAGTGTAGCTCATCTGGCTTAAAGAGGCTACATCCTGAAAAGGGGATTGATGTAGCTGCTTAATAATAATAATAATAATATAATTCAGATCGAGATGAATAACAATGGTAAATACAATGTTTACTTAAATTATATCGTTTAAGTGTTATTTCATTTAATTAAACAGCTAAAACTACTCAATCGATGGTAACCAAATAGTTATTGTCAATGTTACCTGAAGAATTATACTTTTATTATTAAAAACCACTTTCCTCTTATAATTTGTATTATTTTTGTAAATTATACAATTGGACATATTTTTTGCAGATTTAGACTTTAAATATAAAATAATACAAATTATAGAAATATCACTATATAGTTTGTTAATATCATATATAATCGAATTTGTTTTTCCAGATTTCTTGGTTCAACTATTTATCCTTCAATACAATCAAATACATTCTCGTAAATTTTACATTTTCTTTTTCCCTTCGTTGCAGGACCAAGAACATAAACATTAATATTACAAATATATGTTATATAAACTTATATTATTTCATAGTTTATTACATGCAATTTTATTATTTTAGTTCACTATATATTATTTAATCTTTAACACTCGAATTAATTCAGCATAATGACTTTGCGAACTTGCAAATAACTACAATATAATTTTAGCATTCAATAAACATTCCGTTGCCATAAGTTAAACTTTATACTTATTTAGTAGTAAAATGTATCACTTAACAATATAAATACAATATTTTACAATAATTTTTACAATTTTCGTTACACAAATTTCGGTATTTTATGTGTCTCATTTTATTCTGCATTTCTTTTACTTATTCATAGTTCGCATCTAATGAATTTTGGAACTATTTTATTTAAAAAGTTTAAGTTATATACTTCATCAAATTAACCAAAATATTTTATAACTAGTTATTAGCACTTTCAATGATCTAATATTAATGTTAATAATATATTATAATTATTTTTTTCAATTATAATGATGTTATATTAATAACATTTTATTTAAATATTTATTACCAATAAATTACATACCTCGATTAATTGATAACAGTGAAAATGACTTCTTAAAATTCAACAAGATTTCGATTACTTAATCAAATTATAAATAAAATCATATACTTGCAAATGGCGGATTTGAAATTATCATCGTATAACTTAAAAATTTAATAAAAATGAGATGTAAATTTGCTATACAATATTTCGTCAGTAAATCATCGGGATATTTCAGACTTTGAAAATAATTATACTACTGAAAAAATTAAACATGTATAACATCAAAATTGCAAATACTAATGTTATTTCAATTTGCGAATATTAATTACATTTCAGCATATGCAATATTAATGAAGTATGAAGAATTTACTAATCTGGAATCCTGTATTATTACAAATTTTTAACAAAAACACATTTCTGGTTTCAAAATTCGATTGTTTGTTACATTTTTGTAAAGTAACGTCTAACACCATATTTAATAACATGTATCTTTGAATAAGACATGGTGTGGGATATTCAGTATCTTTTAATAAAACTGATATCGAAATATGGGGATATTGGAGCTGAATAAAATTCAATGTACACTGTAAATTGTCTGTGCATTGCAAAATTATTATTTCTGTATCTAAGAAAATATTTATTCAGAGAAGTTTATATTTTTTATTTATAGTAAGCTATAATTCGCAATTAGTCTTAACAAAAATTATAATTTCCAATCAAATTTGGTACATTGTCATAACATTAATGTAAAAATGCTTTTTTTTTCCTTCATTATTGCAATAAGTGAACAAAAATGGATACTAGGGAATATAAAATATGTTGGTAATAAAAATGTTTACAAACAATCAAAATGATTTCCAAATCAAGTATTTACCATAGAAATAATTTGAAGAATGCAAATACCCTTTTGAAGAATACTTAGAAAGAATTACGCTACTAAAAGGAAAGTAAAAAAAAAAAAAGTGCATATGAAAAATATATTTGTAAAATTTATTAAAATAAATAATATAATGTTGAATCCCACAAAACAATGAAAATGTAGGTTTTTATTGACTTTCTATACATTACAACAAAATTAATTCTTTCAATCTAACTAATTCTTAAAAAAAAAAAAAAAAAAAAAGTAAATATTCTAATATTCACACAAATCTTTGTGGAAAGGAATATGTAAAAAAAATATCATGCTAACAAAATGTCACCATTGAATGAACAAGAATAGTATTTTAAAATTAAAATTGATTCGATTCTTGTAAAGTATTTAGCTTACCAATTTATAAAAATACATTAGCCATTCATATTTTTGCGTATTTGTACCTAACTTAATTTAACCATTATATATTTCCTCATGTTAATACATGTATTTTTATTATTAAACTGTTTTAAGTTGCACATTTCAGTTAATTTACATTATCTTTGATCATTGTATTTTAAACCCACTTTTACGATTATAACACTACATATTTTTCTATTGAATGTAATTATTTTTAATTTAATTTCACAAATATTAAATATTATTAAATTATAAATAAATTTTATTATTTTGATTTTTCCCAATTTTATTAGAGTGGAAATATTTTTTGTAAGTGTAGGTATTTTTTTTGTATAAAGTAAGAACCCTTTTTACATATGAATTTTTACTAACTTGTATTTATGTTATGAATTTTAAATTTTATAAGCACTGCATTCGTTTATTTCAAATTTCTTAATTTTTTTCAATAAATTAAATTTTTGTTTTTAAATAAGGATGAATTTCATGACTGGGGAAAGTGAAATAAATACGAATGAAAACCATTATAAAGTGTAACAAGAGAAATTTTTTAATAAAGTTGACATTTGCTGAAAAATAGGACAAACATATGCCAAGGAGTTAATTTATATCAAATTAAATTTATAATATTAAACATTAACTTAATACTAAGTTTATAAATTTAATTTGAAATTATTATTAACATACTACATTATAACCTTGCCTTAAAAGTAATATCGAAAATTTATCGATAAATGGTAAACAATGTTAAAAATACCTCTTACAATTGTTGGAATCTAGAAAAAACTTATGTTTCTATGTAACTGATTATACAATGAAAGATGACAATAATTGCAAGGTCAGTAATTGCTCTTTAAAAATACATTTTAAACACAATGTTTAACAATTACATAAATTATCATTTTATGAAAATTTCTAATGTGTCTATTAATATGCATGAATGTAGCAGAAGGATTTCAGACAGAAGAAAGTTTATTAAGTTGATTGAAATTTAAATAATACTGTATCATTCGTGATTAAATAAAATCTGCTATGAGATTCGTCATATATCAAAGTGTCAAGCGAAATTAGAATTAATGTTACAAATTAATACCATTTGTATTTTTTATTCTATTGAAGCCACATTATGTCTCATAGAACAAGATTCAAAGTAGTAACCAAAAACCAACACAGAGATGAAGAAAGCAATAAAATTAAACAAAAAATATTTCAGGCTGATGAAGAAAATAAATTATTTTCTTTTTATAAAAATAACCAAATATACCCATAAAATGGAAAAAAATATATAAAGGGAATATCATGAATGTTTTTATTTTAATAATAATAAACATTATTGATAAATATAGCAAAATATCCATTAGTTGTTCAGGACACGTTTTGTGTGTTTATTAAATTACTGTTAGTTCCAACTGAGACATAAATACCGGCAGCATGTATTAAAAAATTTTCATATTGAAGATATGTTCCTAAATGTTGTGGATTTATTTGTATTTTAACATTGTCCATGGCACTTAAGATGTTATTCTTATGTCTAAAGGCATAAATGAATCAGTCTACATAATTGATAACAGTAGTGAATGTGTATAATAAAAACTTGGAAACAGCTATTAGTTTCCAATGGAAGGAAAATCTCTGATAAGAAAGACAATATTTTGACATTCCCGTTGGACTGCGGCCAAGATGGATTCCGTTGATGTTATTGCTCTGTAGTACTACTGGGTTAGTGGCCACTACCTGTTTAACTTCTGCTGCCATATTCTTTATGAGCCTGTGATTAATAGTGCATCTAATTTAATTGACTACTTCTTTTGACCCCGAGTTAGATATAAAAAATTCCAAAATATATCCTTGCCAAAATAAAATAAGAGTTGTGAAATATAATACATAAAAAATAACATTTCTTACAGATACAGAACTTAGATCCTTGTATACCATTGGCAAACATATGTCACTATAGACGTACGCAATTTGGAATGATGCAGCTGTATTTATTCCATTCCGCAATTCATTTTCGGTATGAGATACGAAAATGGCCATTTATTTCCTAGCAGCATTATATTTTATATGCCGAATATACCCTATGCAGATAGATCGCAATGTTTCTTAGATATAGTACTTTTTAAAAGGGAAAATTGGCTGGTCCCTTATTCCAAATATTTTTGCATCTTCGGATATCGATAACCACGAAAACCAAGAAATATACTGCAATTACTATGGAGTTTGTTTCTTTATGTTCTAGAGCATGCAAATAACCACAGTTTGCAACAAATATGTTTGAAAAACCACGCAACTCGTTAAGTTTTGTGGTGAATGTGTTAAGCATATACCCGGTTCCATTTTCACGCACAAACTACGTTCTATTAACTAAGTAAGGTGTGTTAAAATCCTGCGAATAGATGTTCTGACAGCAACTACGCATAGCTACAAACATAAAGAGTTGCAACTGCGCAGCGATGGAGTTAGGTATAAGATCGGGAGTGAAGAGGCACAAGTGTGAATGAGAGCAGGTGTGTATACGCCACAAAAGCAAGTATGCAAAAAAGCAAATGGCTTGTATGTCAAAACCAACTCTTTAGCTCTAATATTTCTCAGAAGATAGATCGCCATTCTAAAAACTGCCTAAGTGTATTTTTCGAAGATAATTCCTTTCCGAATCACATATGATGTTCATATTTTATATACATCTTTAAACACTCCTAATAGCGAGACATAAAGTTATTTGATATTTAAATAATATAAAATATTAAAATAATTAAAATATGCATAAGTAATTGTTGTGCATATGCGATGGCTTACAAAAATCAAGAGGTTTCGTCTACATCCATGAGTGATTTTACAATTTCTCTGAATTAATTGAGAAGGTTGGGAGGAGTGAATCAATGCTATGTGTGGTAATAGACGAATTATCAATGTATAGTGAAATCAGTTAAGCTCTAGAGATGCGCCTGAATAAGGCGAAACTTATTGGCATTACAGATAAATATTAGTTGGCTATATATACTTCTAGTATTCACATGATTTGGTTAGTTATTTACAAAATATATTCGCCTCTGGAATGAGAACTAATTAGATCTACATACTTTTATTCAATAACTTCTGTTGGTAAATTTAAATATTATTTTACCATGGTATGTTCCAAACCTGTCAATGATTTTCTGTGAAAATGTCTGGATTTCTAAATATGTGTGAAGGTTGGCGGAAATATAAATTGGTTACAGTCCACGTATAATGATATAGTAACAATTAAATACTGTTTATAGTGGTGGTAATTAACTTGAATAACAGAGCATTAAACACAAAACTGAACGTCATAAAAGTTAAATGACAAAAGTAATATCAAAGAAAGCTGAGAAATTACTCAGAAATTACATCCTCAATCTTAATTTCCAAGCCTTTACACTGTTTGTCCTATTGTAATATTGCTTGTATAACGATTCCATGTAATGCTTGTCCTCTATAAATCAGGTGCTTGTTTGAGTTTCGTCATGCCACGTTCGAGGTCATGTGCTGCCGACATTGACACAGTATTACAAACGATAAGGAGATTCAAAGAACATAGTGAATGAAGATGGTAGCATTGCTAAGAAAAATAGTGATGTGTGGACTAATATAACAGAATCGCTGAATTACGATATATCCAGCAATTATGCTTATACTATCGTTAAAATGAATATATACAATGTTCATGATATTTTTAATTTACCATCAAAAGTGACTGAACCACATTTAGACCAGGAAGGTGAATATTTTAGTGCAGAATCAGACAAAGATGAGGATGTTTTGTCTGAAAATTCCACTAGAGAAGATATGAATGACCAGCAATTTGTTGTAACTCTTTCTCCAGAAGAATGGTCAATGATGAAGCCAGAAGAACGCATGAACAAATGTGTGGATAAAGATAAACCCAACAGGAGGACAGGGCCTACCACATTATCCCTCCCAACAGTGACTGGACTGACACAATAAATGAGCATTTTTGGGATCACACATCACTTTCCTGTGCAATGTCATTCAAAAGGGTGATGGTTTATAAGAGTGGAACACAATTTCTGACCATTTTTGGCAGGTGCAAGAGTTGCAGCTCCGTTATTTCTGGCTCCCTACATCAGCAACCTTCTGGAAACAGGCATGTTCACATAAACTTTAAGACAGGGGTCCTTTTGTTGGCTGCAGTACTGGAAGCAAGCGTATTCTGAAGGGGACAAGAAGAAGATCAGCACTAGAAGAACTTGTCGAAAAGAATGTTTCTGCCTGCACTGTTAGAAGAGAAGAAGCAAGAAGAAGTATGCACTTGGGAGATAATGAACCCAGTCATATCCCAACACTGAATGCTTTGAGACTTGCAAAGTCCAGAGAATTGAAATCAAGACGTGTAGACGATGACCCCATTTTGGCAGTAGGCAAGCTGAAGTATTCAGCCGAATACTACAGTAGTATGCGAGAAATTGGACTGGATCCATTTCACTTGTTTTATTGGACACCCGCACAGTTGTGTGTGTATCAAGAATATTGTAAGAACCATCCTTTCCCAACAGTTACCTCGGATGCGACTGGTAAAATAACTGCAAAACTTAAGCATCCTTTTGGAAACGTTTCTGGAGTCGTTTACCTTTATTCGGTTGCTGTTCATGACCATGAAGTTGGTGTGCAGTACACTGTCGCCAACATGCTTTCGGAATCTCATAATAACCTGAGAATACACCATTTCCTGGAATCATGGTTACGGAATGGTGCACCGGTCCCGAAAGAGGCAGTATGTGATAAATTCAGTGGCCCTTCTCTCTGGATTAGTAAAAAGCTTTACTCAATTCGCCCCCTTTTCAGAGTATTTAGAAAACTGTTACGAAAACCTATTTCATTGTAGTTCTCTCATTTCTAACTGTTTTGTGCGGTGTGATGTTGCACACACATTAAAACTAATAACCAGTTTACCCCAATTACATGGAAAACCATGAAGAGTTAGAAACTGTTATATCCGAAGTTTAGCATTAGTTGTTCAGTGCCAGAATACAGTAGAAGTAAAACATATACTGGAGTGCATTTTTCTTGTAGCATTGAGTGAAACTGAAATAACTAGCGCAAGTACAGAAGAAATCACACAATGTAAAAAGGCAAAACCCACATTGAAAAAGTTATTTGCAACAGGGTTGAACACATCTCTTCAGTCAGCAATCGACAAGATTTTAGACGAGGATAACTGCCCAAAGGAGAACAGTTTTCCTGAGGGAGTGGAAAATGAAAATGAAACACCTACCGATTTCATGAAGTGGGCTCATCAAATAATATCAGAGGTAAAAGGTAACCTCGCAGAAGAAGAAGGAGATCATGACAATCTTCAATTTCTACCTGAAATTGTGGTTTGTATAACCAAACTTATGAAGTGCCTGCCTCTCTGGTCTGTGATAATGGTGCCTAAGTTTGGTTATGGTTCCCTGACGACTTCAAATGCGCCAGTAGAAAGCATTTTCAATGACATCAAACACAGCACTTTCCAAAATGTGCATCTGCCAACCACTGTGGATAGATTCCTAGAAACCCACTTAAGATCACTGGATGGGGAAATGAAATTGGTTGCAGCGACGTCACCAAGGAAAAAGGTTTTAATGCAAAGAGAGACAGATGCCTATCAAGTTATCAAAAATGCTGTATCACTGGTTATCTCACAAAACACCACAAGAGAAGATGGAAGTGAAGTAATCGGCAACAACAAATTGAACAATTCTAAATATAAAACTGTAATTATTTCTGCCCACAACCCAAAGTGCTTTGCATGTTTCAGAGGTGATTTTACTACTGGTTCACACACCTGCTCTGTCTGTGGCACTCCAGTTCATGCAGCATTCAGTGAGTGCTCAATCCCGTATGACAGGTCGGAAGAAGGATATGGTGAGAAACGCTTATGTGTAAAATGTGCTGATAAAGTGAGAACTGCTGGAACAGTAGTTCTGCAAAGGATATTCAAGAAGATAGTGCTAAAGAAAACTGGAGAGGGCTCGCTTCACTTCCACCAAAGAAAGGACAGCGGCACTCTTATCTGGAGCCGAGCAGCGAATTTGAAGAAACTGGAATGTCGACACCCTTAAGTGCTGTGACAGTAGGCTTGCTTAAGAATGGTAACAGAGTCAGTAGCCTGAAAGCGATTTCTCTATATGGACAAAAGTTTATCCTCACCAATACCTGCTCATTTGATTCACTTGTCCAGATCTTAGCAACAGCGTATACCGACAGTGTACATTACAAGGATTTCGTACAAAACAATAACAATATTACCATTTTCAAAGTTGTTGAGAGCTTAGCACGGAACAACATCACATCTGGAACATACAGACAGAGAGCTGAGGTTCTGCGTCCTATATGCGAATCTTCCATTCTTTCAACTAATTTGACTCAAGTAAACTCAACATGAAAGGCAAAAGCAATGGCAAGCAGACTATTAGCAGACTTTCCTTCAGTAACTGAAACTTTTAAGTGCACAAACACCAAATGTGTGGCAAGAAATAGCATATGGAGACCTGTTATTTCTATTGCTATAGAAATTAAGTCCCTTAAGCATGAAAATTAAGTCTAAGCATGCATAAATCAGTTCCTTGCTGAAGAAAAAATGCAGTGTTCGGAAAATTGCGATGGCCTAAAGACCATTGTGAGCACTTCTTCCAACCAGCACTTGCTGATAGAAGTTGTGAATTCTTCTATCATGTCTAATCCCTCTGACATAGCCTATCCCTTTAAAGTCCCACTCAAAGATGTCCCAAGAAAAATAACACTGGAGAAATCTGGTGACACATATTTCCTCCGGGGCATAGTAGCAACAACTTCATCATCTGACTCTGGGAGATACAAGAAGACCTTGGGTATAAATGTTGTGGGCCATTATGTTGCATGTTGTCTGAGACCAGATCTGAAATAGGAAATTTATAATGATTTATGCAATTCCTCCAGCAAGACTAAACAAAACGTTACAGTCAACTGTGAATTGCTGCTCTGCACTATTTTATTTATTCGATTCTTAGGGGAGTTTTTCACGAAACTGGCTATTTGAGTTACTTGCTGTTCGAAAATTAAGTCAACTAGTTTGAAAATCAATATTATGTATAATAGTGTTTATATGTGTTCCATTATCTGCATTTCTTAGCAGAGCTGAAATACTGGTTGTTAATACTTTTAATGACAACTGAAATTACTAGCACTTGATGATTCCTGTTCCTGTAATGCCACTTCACGAGTATGCACGTCTTGTATAGCATAACATCTTAATAGTATAACTATATTTTTACAATCATTGCCACGCATACAGTTGTAATCTGTTTGATCTAGCATCAGTTTGACTGGCATACAACAGTACACCATTCTGTAAATAATCATAACAGTTTCTCTAATCTATACTAGTCAATAACACAACGAATAAACCGTGGACAGTTCTATATTTTACAATAAATCCACTCCTGAGTAGTTGCCGTTACCTGAATAACAATAAGCATTACCGAACTACAACTGCTTCAAACAGGTCCTTCCATTAATTAACCATATAACTTGGAAAGTCAGTCAAATTATCGTAGGTTCCCTGTTGGCTGAAATCACTAATCACTGAGGCATGTCATGTGTATGGCGAAAGGACTGGACCAGTCACATTACGAGGCCAAACTCTAGTATTTCTCATATTAATTTATTTTAGTCGAAGTAGAAAACAATAGAAAGCACGATGACAAGGGGATGGGGAAGAGAAGCTGGGGCGCAAACCACCTGCTTTGAATGACATCACCAAGCCGCCATATTGAATTGGGGTGACCTTTAACTTAACCCAATTCGACCTCGACCCTCTGCCATGACCTTGGATGACCTTCAACCCAAAGAGTCCTAAATTCTTCTTTAAGATATTCTAAGAAATAGCAACAAGAAATTGAAAAATACTAAAAATCGAGATACGAAAATAGCATTAACCCACCTTCCCCATGCCATGCTCACATAACCTTCTCCCTAACACCATTCCCTTCACAATCATAAGAATTCAAGAAAGTCATGAAAAATCGAAGAAAAAAATAATTTTAAAATTTTAGGGAAAATACATGGTGTTTGTTGTAGTAAGCTTTTACATTTATATCAGTGACTATGAATTCGATTTTCGAAATGCAAAAAAAAAAAAATATTAAAAAAAATTATTATGAGAAATCCAACATTTATAAAAATGTATTTTAAAACTTTTATTCATAGAGATATCCGCAGCACCATGCCCAGTAGACGACTGACCCAATTCACATTTTTTAAATTTATTAATAGTTATTCCCCTCCCCCACCAGATCATAGCTTGACTGGTTAGTCAGGACCTCCATACCAATTACTCGTACAGCTCGATCCCTTCCATCCCCTCCACAGATTTGTATTGGCTCCTCTGTAAATTTCATTGGAGTAACACCATACCACCTCCCGACCCCCTGAACATTTTTATTAATTAAGCTTGTAATATTTCCATCAATCTCGCATTATTCCCATCAATCTCGCAATCTTTCTATTAATCTCGAAATATTTCCATCCATCTTGCATTTTTTTCCATAAATCTTGAAAACTTTTCATTAATATTCACATTGTTTCGTTCATCTCGGAATCTGTCCATCAATCTCGTAATATTTACATAAGTCTTCCAATCTTTTCATCAGCCTCACAATCTTTCCATCAAACTTTAAACCATAATCAGCACCACACACACCACAATAAGCACCACATGCACCACATTCAGCACAACACACAACACACTCACTCCACAATCGCTCTAGATGCTCCCCATTCACTCAACAATCGTTCAACATGTTATGCAATCGCTCCATATGCTCCACATTCTCTTCACATACCCCACATTCGCTTCACATACCTCACAATCGCTCCACATGATCCACAATTATATCCGCATGCTCCGCAAACAGCACCACATGCTCCACAACCAGCCACACATGCTTTGCAATCAGCTCCGCATGCTCTGCAATCACTCCAAAATCCTGATCAATCCACAGCAATACTTCTCCACGATATGAATCCTGCTGACTGTTTCCGACCGACTGTCTCCGACAGACTGTCTCCGGCCGACAGTCTCCTGCCGACAGTCTCCTGCAGACTGACTCCTACAGACTGACTCCTACAGACTGACTCCTGCAGACTGTCTCCTGCCGAGATTTTTATTTATACTTTTAGATTCATGTCTACCAGACTCGCATTCCTTTGCAAATAATCAGAAGATCTTCTGCCATACCGTGGCAACCCACGTACACCATTCGAGTGGGTACTGGTAATGATGATTGGAAAACACGCAGGTGCCGGAAAAATTGCATGCATTTTAAAAACAAACATACTACATTAAAAGGGGAAGTAGAAAAAATACATATTTTGTAAATATGAAACATGGGAACAGAGAAAATACAAGCTCGCAATAGCAAGAACCGCAACACCATAATCGGCGTCTTGGATGACGTCATGTTACATTTACCTTGACCTATGGCCATCATCTCGAAATGCATATAATGCTTAAAACCAAAAAATTAATCCCAAAATAGTGGTTTGGGTCAGTAATCTGCCGGGCGTGGTGCTGGAGGTATCTCTAGTAATATAGGTTTTTTAAATACATTTTCTAATAATTTGTTATATAATTTTATCATGTTTTTAAAATATCTCTAATTTTTTCTATTATGATTTTACTTTTATTTTTACGGTTTTTATTAGATTTATTTTTTATTTTTGAGTTCAAAGTTATTGGTGTCAATGTAAAGGCGACAAGAACCAACATGATGGTCGTAGTCGCCAATGTCATATTTTCCTCTATTTTTAAGAATAATTTTCCAATTTTTGTGTTTTTTATTTAATTATTATTGGGATGGAGCGGAGGTGGGGAGGTGCTGAGGTGAGCTAAATGTGGGGTTGGTTAACGCTGTAACTTCGACGTCTTTTAGAATTTTTGTCGATTTTTTTGCGATTTTTTTATGATTGGGTAGGGGTGGGTTTGGGTGGGAGCTGGTTTGTGGGGAGTCCGGGGAGGGTGGTGCAATGCTATATGTTCCATGATTCTTTACGATTTCACAACTTTTTCTATAATTTGTAGCATTGTTTGGGTTTGGGTACCGATGCAATAATCTGTCAATTTCCGATGTGAATTTAATCTATTCAGTTTATAACAATCTTGAACAAGCCAAGGTAGTGCTGGCAACTAGCCGATAAATTCAAAGTATTCCTATGAAATACTGATATCCGTTGCCTAACTGCATGTTAGTGAATAACTAACAGCTTCAGTCATATAACACTAAAATTTTATTCTTCTTTCAATTAAATATTACTCAAATACTCTCTACTCTTCTAACTATTTATGATATGGAAGTCTCAGTAATAATTTATTCGGTGAGTTGTCTTGGTTCCGCGTTTACCAGTTGTGGGCTGTGTAATCAAATAGCTGAGTTTGTCTCCTATCAGCATCCCTCGTTAGAATAATATATTTTAATGTGTGTTTGCGTGTTTTTAGGTATTATGAAGACGGCCAATACATTCGTATGCAAGCGTGTCACAATAATACAAGGGCTTTAATTTATTCATTCTAAAAGTAAATTTTTTTTAGAACAAAAAGATTTTAAAGAACCCGAAACCTTTAAATGAATGAATATTTACCGTGTTTTGCATATTTTACTCGAGTTTCCGCTATTACATAGGCACGCACAACGAATTTTAATCAAGTCACGCTTCCCTCGTCTGATTTTCGTTCATATTCACGACAAAGAGTCAAAACGTCTAGACGTAATATTTTCGGGACAAAATCGCACAAACTAAAAATAAGCAAATTATAGAACGTTTATTAAGATCACAACTGGAGTGGATGGTAACATAATCCCAAATACCCAGCACGATAAGCCAACATACCTCTATAACTAGAATAGCATAATCTCCAATATTTGCGGCTCAAATCAGCACAAACTGAGCACAAATAAACTAAATAATATACGAAATTTTATTGTGATCGGTGGTGTTAGGGGGGGGGGGGACTAGCACATCCCCCCATTCCTTGATATGCAAATATCTCAGTTACTAAATTAACACAAACTTAAATATTTGCGGCACACAAAAGCACAAACTGAGAACAAATAAACTACAATGTTTTATTTTATCGATGTCTAAGAGGTGGAGGGGGAGCATGTCCCCAGGCTCCACCGTGGTATGCTAATGTCTCAGAAACTATATTAGCACAAACTCCAATATTTCCGGCACAAATTGACACAAACTGAGCACAAATAAACTACAAAATTTTATTTCGGTCGGTGGTGGAAAAGGGGGGGGGGGGGCTAGCATGGCCCAGCCCCCCCCCCCCCAACTTGATATGCTAATATCTGAGAAACTTGATTAGCACTAACTCTAATACTTGCGGCACAAATTAGCACAAACTGAGCAAAAATATACTACAAAATTTTATTTTGATCGATGGTGGGGGTGGTGGTGGGGGGGGGGGGCTGGTGACGCACCTATTACGACCGCCTACCGGAGCAGGGACTCCGGCGCTCGCCTGCCTCAAAGAGGTACTGTTCAGGCCACCTGACCTGGATTCAGTTCTCGTTGAATGTCAACCACCTTTGCTATAGGCTGTTCACGGTAAAGTGAGCACTTTTTAAGGACCCTTCTAAATTTTTCCTTTCATTTAATTTCCATCTTCCTGCTGCTTTTTAATATAAACATTGCAATGTAACCAATAAGCAGAGTGAATACATTCCACCGCCCTCAAAATTTAAAGTCTGAAGGTGCAATAAGATATATTTAATAGTGGTTAATGCCTGTCGGAAGGGCCTTAAGAAGTGCTCACTTTACAGTGAACAGCCTATAAGAGACTTTATGTAAGTAAATAATTTTAAAAAATTTAGGATTTTTAAAATTATTTTTTATTAGTTAAAAATGTGTACTGCGATTTTTATTAATTTCAGTTAAACTTTTTTCGGAAATCGTTATAAGCCTTCGCAATTTGAATGAAATTTTCCTAAAATCCTTACTAGTTTATAGAATTTTATTTTTAATTCAATAAACTTTTTTTAACAAGTCTTTACAATTCGAATGGCATTTTCTTAACATCGTTTCAAGTTCATATAATTAGAATGAAAATTTTCTTAAAATCATTAACTGTCATAGCAATTCGATAAACATTAACAATAATTGTTTTATTTAGCTACTTTTAAAGTATTTTTAAGTAGTTTGTAAGACAGTCTGGATGGGTTTTGCTTATGATTGTGAGTATGAATTATGGAGCGAGAAAAAATAAGAGGAAACTGAGCCGAATATACCTAGTGCATTCGGAGAGTGCATAGCTCTGTCCTATTTTTTGCTCAGAATGTTGTTGTCTGGTGAAGGATGTGCGATTGGATGGATGAATGGACTCTGAGTAACTCTAACGAATTAAATGTTTTTTGATGTCTGTGTTAAGGGGTGGTTTGGACATATGATTTATTTGTAAGTAGTTTCTAAGTAGTTTTTAAGATATTCCAATTTGTTGGGTAACTGCGAGTGTGGGGAAAGGTGTTGCAAGTCATTCTAGGTGGGTTGTTGTCCTATCTTTGTGACTTTTAATTTAGTAGAGAGAGTTACTGTATAACCGCCATTGTGATACTCTCATGCCTTAGGTCCAATGTGAAAATGGACCTAAGGCATGAGAGTATCACGAATTCAGGCTTTCTCTACACTATCAAATACTCTCAAAGATAATTCAAAGACATCTAAGATATATCACCAAGTACTCTGGGAAAATTTTATTGGATGACTGAGAGAGAGGGCGAGAGAGAGAGAGAGAGAGAGAGAGAGAGAGAGAGAGAGAGAGAGAGAGTTGGATAGTTTTAAGCTATTTTTAAAATTGAAGAAAATTGTAAGCAAAATTTTAATTATTTTGTTAGTTGTAAGTAAATCTTAGCAGTAGTAGAACGTCATAAATGTTTATTTTTAAAAGTGTAAAACAGTACGTAAGTGTATGTGCGTGTGTGTATTTAGTTTGTATTATTAATATATAGAATGTAAAACAGTATTCCCCTTGCTAAAACATATTATATGAAAATCGTTATTAAATTTATGAAAACGTTTTGACAGTGTCAACTACTATAATTTTTGACTTTGTCAACTACTTTAATTTTTGATGGTATAAACTACTTTAATTTTTGACAGGGTGAAATGACTTTAATTTTTAAAGGTGTCGAGTATTTAACATTATTTTTAAAAAGCGCATTTAAGATGTAAAGTTTTTCTCTTAAACGAATTGTTTCAAAACTGGGCTTAAAAAACAATGTAATAGCGTGAGTTTAAATTTCGTTGCAATGTTGTGTTGTAAATGCAGTCCGCACGCTCCAAATGTGTAGTTGGGAAAGATAGACTAGGCAAGGCAGGTCGCGAAACAATGTGTATACTGGAGGTGAGCTGAGTGACGGGAATTCACTTCGGAACTAGTTAGAGTCGGCAGAGGGGGGTGATAACGGGGAAGTGGTGAACCTCTCTCCTAGCTCTATCGCACAGGCGACTGCAGTGCATGTGCGGTGGGGTTCAGGATGGAAGGAGAGCCGGTGGAGGGAAGTGGGTTAAGCCTGGACGCTAGCGCTCGTTGCAGCCAGCGGAAATTTTCTGAAACACATTTCAGTTTCTCTTCACGCCACGCCGTACACATCTCCCGTCATTGTGTGTTGTCCATCCCGCGCGCAGTCCAAACTCTCCTGGCCGCTCCCTCCATTCCACATGTCCTCGACTATTTGTACCTGAGTTTCGCCTGCTCCTCACGCCCTCAGCTCTCGGCTGCTCTCTACCTCTCTCTACCCTTGTCCAACGTATATTTTGTAAACACGTCTCTCTCGCTGTAGTCGGTTGCCTACTGCCTTTCCCAAACACACATATTACCTCCTCATGAAATAATTTTTTTATAAAAAAAAATGTTTTCCTTTTGTTTAGGGTGTTACTGATAAAACATTTATTTCAGATACATCGTGGTGAGTAAAGTGGGTTTCTTTTACTTTTTCATCACTACATCTCTATTTACATATATTATGATACTACTTGTAATATTGTGTGAAAAAAGCAATTAGTTAAACACAATTAGATTCGCTTTCTGTATCGCTAATGAAAAGACTGGATCCAGAGGTATTGTGTTAAAAAAAACGAATAATTTAATTAAATTTACCTATTGCTCGCGTTTTGCACTTCCTAGAATTACCTATAACTGCTTATAAAAGGTGTACACCTTGCAGTTTCATTCTAGAATTAGAATACTGCAGAAGGAATGATGTCTTTGCTGTGTCTCTTCTGCAGTAAAGAATTTACAGCTCTACACAGCGTGCGTCGGCATGAAATAACTGGTTGTGAAATGAAAGATTCAAGAAATCAGTTTCAGTGTGATTTCTGTCAGAGACAGTTTACACGTAGTGACAATTTGAAGAGATATTATAAAATTTACAACACTGATTCTATGAAATCTGCTCCACAGATACCGCATCCTAAGGCAACACACACACACAAACAGCAATACAGTTAACTCCGTAGAGTCTACCTACTACACAGCACTTAAAATTTCCAGCTCTGCCTACTTAATTACCTCCAAAACAGTCGGTATGTTTATTCAGGGATGAAAAGTAAGTCAATTTCCGATTCCCCAGCTTCAGTGAAAAGTTCATCATTCAATTTCATATACGAGATACTGGCTACGGAGTTACCAGGCAGATTGACTTATGCACGAATAGTTAACGATAGGAGTAACACTACCGCTGATTTTTCTCGTTTTTCCTCGAGGTACAGAATTCCTCTGATACATTTAACTACAACATCACCTCGCCCTATTATACTATCCATTACAGTAGCATGTAAGTATGTTAAATCCGTCACGGTGGGGGAGAAGATGCGAAGACTTTCTATTTTCAGAGAAATTCCCTTCCCATTCTGCATTCTTCCAATTTTGGTAAACTTTATGACAATAACATAGAACCTAACTTAACTACTAGACTTGAGGAGTTTAGTGTGCATGGATCAGGCTGGACTTTGAAAATGCCGTTGTACATGGAAGTAATATCTCCCAACACAGAGCGTTCACTGTAGGTGGCACATACACTAAGTAATAAAAGGTAATAAAAGTTAATTGGCGATAAGAAGGCATGTTATCCGGCGCTACTTTATATCTCATCTCGCTTCACCCTCATCTGATCTCAAGAGCTCGGTCTGGAGAGATGCAAAAATCTCTTCACTCGCTTTGGTGCACAAAAAAAAAAAATTCCTTTTGGTGTAAAGTTTTAATACAATTGGAAATTCGTATATCGGATGATGTATCACTGGGGGGTATTAAATAATATCTGTATTTTTTTCTGCAACACTGCTATTAGTGTCGTAATATCTTCAGCCCTGCCATCTACAACTCCACAATTGCCAATGACGATCATCTGCCATCACCACACGCATCAGCACAGACTCTACAGCTGTCTACTCTACAACTGCTTTTTGCAATATCTACAACTATTTGCAACACCTGTTGTATAAGCATAAAAAATCCTGTCTGTTTGCCTAACTCTCTTCGTACAAATATCTTCGATCCAATTTACCTTGCCATTTTTCAAAATAGAAAGAAATTAACTACTATTTACAGTGTGGGATTACATATCATCAATTAAAATCTATGAATACAAAGTGTGTGTGTTTTCAGAGGTCGTTGGCATGTGTGTGTCTGCAAAATAACCTGGATGTAACATGCTGTACCTAACCAATATGCATCCATAGTGATTAAGTTAGTTCTTAATTTTTAACCATTTATATATTTTTGTATATATTTGTATTCCTGTTTTGTAAATATCTTTATAAGAATAATGTTTTTTATATAATGTGTATGAATGTGTGTGTGAATGATTTTGTTGCACATATTACCTGGTTTTGGTTAAATATACAAATTTCTTAAAATGTTTATTGTAAATATATAGTTTTAAGAATGATTTTTGAAAAATAAAGCTTGAATAAAACTTTTTCTATGCTAAAAAAGGAGTAATGTGTCTTGTTATTTAATTCATCGTGGTACAAATTCTTTATATATCTTGTTATGTGAATGATTGGCGATGGGATGTGTCTGAAGATGAAGTACTTGTATATGACTGGATATTAATTTATTTAAATGTTTAAAGGAAAATGATGGGCAAACATGAAATGAGTGGATGACTAGCAGTGATGGTAAGCTGTTGGTTCATATTCTTCCTCAGGTATCCGAGGGCTTGCTCATTTTCACCAGAAATACAAGATTCTCTCTTCAATATTCACGAGGGAGAAAAATATTTGTTTATAAATTAAACCAACAATTCCATTAAGGATATTTGTTAAAAACAATATTCGAAGGGCTGAGGGGGAAATATAAAAAATATAATAAAAACTGTTCGAGAAAATCGGACGCCTGAAAGATCGAACTAAACAAAATGAGTAGACTTGTAGCATCTTGAGAAAACCCTGTCGGACCAGCTCAACTTGTAACACACAGTGTGGAGACAAGAAAGGGAAAGGGGTCAGTGGTTTGACAAAAATACCTTTTCAGAGCCAGGTACAAGAGCTCTTAGTACCGTAACTACAAGAATGTTCCCAGCTGAACTTCTATTTCTACATCAGAGTGTTGCAGAGCTCACCGAATTTTACTTGTAACAAAAATATTTTATCATACAAAACAGATTACTACTTGAGCTGGAAATCAACATACTGCTAAAACTCACTCATACTTTATACAAACATAAACAACTTTGAATGTTCAAAATGAGATAGTGCTTCTTTACAATAACAATTGAAACAAATGATTATTTAACATAGAATATTAAACTTACACGAGATTGTATTATATTTTCCTATACGATAGTATAGGCAAAAATCTTGGGTTGGAAGCTCTTAAAGTTTTCTCAGTGGCATTAGTTTTCAACAGGGAAACAGTTCATCCTTCAAAGGCATTATCCTCAGGTAGCTGGGTGCCTGCTGCCTTACATGATAAATTCAAGTATCTTGTCGAGCTCAAGAAATGTATGTTTTACGAACTAATTTAAGTAAATATGTTCCCATTTTCTTAATGAGTATACTGTTAATCATATTTGCTCTAGACAAGTATAGATATCTTCCGTTAATGTACACAATCATGTTTCACTATGGTTAAAATTCTACCCACCTTTGAATAAATAAAATCTCATATATGATTTTTTTTCATTAATGAATAATATGTTTTAACTATTTATGGATTGTTAGTAATATTAAAAAGATGACATATATATATACAACATTATTGGATATTTTTACAACTTTTTGTAAATGTGGAATAAAGCTTGCTTTATAAATAAGAATATGATATATGGCTGAGAATTTTGTTTTTAATTTTTTCTGTGTACGTTCCTTCGTAATAGAAGATGTAAAGTGATTATATATTTTATCAAGTAGCAAACAAAATATATTGTTCGAGAGTTTGCATTCAGGTACGAAGGCGATTTTCGCCTTGGTATGATCGATGGTTAAGTCGTTGACCTGGCCTCTAGCAGGGTGCTTCCTGATAGCCTTGGCTGACTACTTCATGAAAAGAGATATGTCTCAAGGGTACTGTAAAGCTACAGTGCTTATTGAAGTCAGATGTGCACCGTCTGAGATCTCGGTTTTGTGGTTGCTAACAATGGAAGGACATTGAAATTAAACCTGAACATTCTGTGAGTCTGCTTAAGGGGTGGTATCACTGGTAGGCTTCTACAGCTCTAAACATAACGGTTTTTACACGTCTTGAAATATTTGCAAAGACTCTAAGTCTAGCATTTCGAAGCGAGTATAAATTATTCAACTTACAATTTTTCATAGGAAATAATCCTCGTGATTCACTTAGGTTTAAACATCTATAAAATTAAGCACATTTAGCTTTTACAACGGCATTAGTTACATTAATTTTACTAACCAAGAATAATATTTTTTATTTATTAGGTAATCAAATACAGTTTTTAAGAGGTTAGTTTAAATAAACGTACGAATAAATTCATTTTAAGAAATAAATTTACTGACAAAAATATTTATAAACACAAGCTGTTTCAAAAATTAGCAAATGATTTTTAACACGCATAAGTACAGAAGGTTACAAAATATATGCACGCCATTAAACAACTAAATATAGGAGGTTACAAAAATCATAGCACAAGATGTCTAGCGCAACCCACAAAAAAAGATAAAAAATTTTAATACTGCTTATACATTATTCCTCAAAATCATTCCTCAAAACCTTCCCACAAAACTCTGTTTATTTCTCAAATAACGATGTTTATTCCTCAAATAACCATACTATTACGGAAAAAAAACCCAATTTATTCCTCAATTAACAATCCGACCAAATTCAAAAAACTTAATTAGTTTGAGCACGACACAATAACTCAAATTGAAACATATTCCTATCATGCAATGTTTACTTGAAATAATTACTTTTTTCCGGTCAAGTAGTAGGGTTAACTAAATTTACTATCATACTTCCCGGGTGTTTACAGATAATACTTCATTCGATGTAACCTCGTTCCTTAAGTGCTCTTATGATCAAAACCATCTCTTTTAATCCGTAATATTCCCCATGTTTTTTAAGCTTCAACAAATATCTAAGTCTGTCTACAAGCTCATTGGAGTCTTTGGGAATTAGGTAATGAGTTTATGCAGTGTCTTGAGCCTTCTTCACATCACTTGTATAAAACAACTCATTGGTGCAATCATCACTGCTGTCTTCACCTGATGTTTCATCATAAATATCAACTTTACTTTGCTTTGAAGGAACTGTATCGTTACAGGCATTAGTCTCTGCAGCTATTGGTGCTAAATTATGTCGAAAATCATGATTATGTTCACATGTTAGTGTATATTTCATATAATCCGATTCTATTTCATTACATGTATTCAAGTGAATTCCCTCTCCTTCTGTGTTATTATGTAATGCAGGCGATACATTTCATTTCTCAGGAGGAAGATTATTTTTTATGACCTTGACATGACGATTCAAGTTATCAGTTAGTGAGAACTGGCGAAAACAGTATTTGCATCTAAGAATAACCCGAGATACGTTATTCAAACATTCCCTATTCTCATGTCTACGAGCATTGTTGGCGAACGTGTATATTTTACCGCAGTATTTGAAGTGTAGTTTATTCGGTGATGCTTCCATTAACATTAAGGTAGATGAAATAAATAATATTTGGTGGGAGGAGAAAGTTTACTTCCTAATAGATGTTCATCTCACGATGTCAGAAAGTCGACTTACTTGTTGCTGAATAAATGTATGTTTTAAACAGTAGCAGGTTTAATTAATAACGATAAAAATGTCTTCCACTGGAATATTTGTGTGTTAATTGCGGAAGTATGGGTAGTAATTAACCATGTAGTTAAATGTACATATGTTAGACGGAATATGTCTTTACTTGGTATTCGATTAAAATAAATAAAGATTAATGGAATTTTAGGAATGTAGAGGGGAGAGATGGGTTTGGAAGTATTTTGTAGCGAATGTTTAACGACTTTGTTTACTGAAACGATTGTGTTAGTCGGAGGCTAGTCTGTTGAGTAACCGATTTTGAGCAGTGATTGTCTTAGCGGTGTTTGAAATATGTTCTATTCTGTTTTAAAAATGTGTATGTAATACGAATTTCGTTTTTCCCAGTAAATTTTGTCTGATAATTCGTTATGTCGATTCCATAAGTTGTATGGATTAAAGTTATTTGTTTCGGGTATCTCTTTACGATGTAAATAATGTCTTGCCAGTCGGAATGTATTATCCTAAATGACTGGGTATACGATTGCAAAATTGTCACCGTTTTCCTTTAAAATTGCTTAAATTTATTGAAATGTCGAGTAATTTGACATATTCCAGCTCTGATAGAAGTGATTTCAGCCTGGATTCATGCTACTTCATTATTATTACGTAAATATTTATTTTATAGGGAAATTTATTTTTTAAATAAGAATAAGTTCATATTTGGTCAAATACACACATGTTATGGTGGATAGCGTAGTCGATAATCTCACATGGAAGCTTTTTTACACGTACATGAAACTTTGTTTATAAGTAGATTTTACTATCGTAGAGAAGTCTACACATAAAATATGAATTTATCTCTGTTATACACATGTATTTAACACAGATTGAAAGTTTGAATATGTATGCATGTGATCCATCGTAATAGTTGAAACTAAGGTAAATGGAATGATACATGTTTTTTAAATACTTAAAATTTAGCGAGAGAAAATGTATTGTACGAAATATTTTTCATAGATAGCCGGATATCTGTGACAATATCTCTTGTACAAAATATTTTTCATAGATTTCCTGATTTCTGTGCGATTTAAGAAAATTATTCTTGAAACTTAAAGTTTACTGGATTTAAATTCATTTCTTGGAATTATCTTTGAGATTAATAAAACTTCATTTTAACTTCAGGGAAATAATTTTATCAGCTTGACTTAGGAAAAAAAATTCATTTTGCTGGCAGCAAACCATTTGGCAAACAGATCAAAACCTTTGGAAGAGTCCATACTTGGTGTTTTGAAGGGGAGTCAGGCAGGTGGACAGTCCCCGACGAGGTGGACAAAGACGTGTTCTTGGACCGTCGGCGGAGGGGGTCGGGGAGGGCGTATGCATACCCGAAGACATGCTCTGGTTTAGGGGCCTGGAGTGTTGGGGCAGGGGGACGCCTAGAAGGTGCCTCCAACCACTTTTTCCTGCCCTGCGCCATTTTTTAGTTTGTGATTGAATCTCGCACTGGATACATAGCTCTCTGCACACGCACCACCGACCAGCCATCTTCACCGCTCGGGACGACGCTTGGCATGTTCGAGGGTTATGATATCTGCATACCCGTGGTTTCGATCCAACCTACAGTGGACACAAACAGCGGGCTTTTCCTCTCGCTTTCATCGAATAGTATCTTCTCCGGGGTTCAGATGTCGTTCAAATTCTTCGTAAACTACAGTGCGAAATATTTTTATAAGTTTTAATGTAATAATGTATAGGGAAAATTTATTCGTGTAAAGACTGTGTCGATAGAGTGCATCCGTTATTTTAAATAATTTTATAAGCATTTATCGCGTCAAGTACGTTTCTGAGGTCGGTCTACGAGGGTTCATAGGATTTTCAACTACTGTTTTGTTAACAAGTGCGGCGAATTTCCCAGACTTAACGGAATTTGTGTTAACAATATTCGGCTCGATGTAGTATTTCTATATTATTTTTTTAAAGGTAAAGTAGTTTTGATTACATCGTTTTTTCTTCGGCGATGTGTCTGGGCTCAAATCGTTCCTAGATTTTTTTTTTTAATAAGCTTTGCGACATTAAGCTTTGTGGGATTAAACCGTTCTTCACGCGATCTGAGTCTCCCTACGCTTCGATGGAAATTGTGTTAAAAATGAATTATTCTTCTTACAATACAGGAATTTTATTTTCCCAGGGACGTGAAGCTTGTGTTTAAAATCTGGGTAAGTTTTTCTCAATACTAGTTTGCCTTTGTGTAATAAATGTGCTTCCATCTATGCAGAATTTCATGCGGGTGGTAAATGAGTTTTCATTTCGCTGTGGAATTTAATTTTCTATTAATTCTTTTGAAAATTCAAGTACGTGAGTCGTATTCATCTCTCTTTCCCGTAATTTCAACTCAGTCGCCTAGCGACTGCGATGCACGTACCTAGTCATTCCTTCACTGACCTCGCAGCCGACCAGACGTGTTTCTCCTGCTTGTACGATTTCATTACATGTTTTTTAATCCGTTGTTAATTAAAGTAGTGTAGTTTATATATTATTACATGTTTTCATCTGCGACTTTTCACATATATAATCTGAGAGGACTGTTTAGTCACGGTCTAGATTCCATTTATATAAAATGTATTGTCTTTCCTATTAATCTCATTTCGCAAAATACGCCTGCCAATCGACTCTCAGAACAGATGTCTTCATTACCTTATAAGTGTCCGCAAATCCTATACTGACGTCATTCATACAGCAACCTCCCGATCGAATGGATGTATATTAAAATCATTTAAGTCATGTGTAGTAATGAGCGGTATATGCGTCATGTAGTGTAATTTATATAGTTTGGCTTTGTTGTAGGTATAACGCGTTACTTAAGGGCCGGCTCGATCGACAGGAACAGTATGCGAGAGATATGGATTTCAATGCAAAATTGTAGGTCGCATTACACAATCAGTTTACATGATAGGCATTAAATAAAAAACCATAACGCGTTTTGAAAACGACGAACGCGCTGGAAGACGAAAACCGTATTTTTTTGTACTGAAAGTACGCTATATCTCAAGTTTAAATATTAAATCTGCTGTCCGTTACATGCTATGCAGTTTAATGATTTCAACATTGTGTACGTGAACTCCGTTATTATGAAACAATGAAAAAAGTCAGTGGTGGCATAACTGTATTTCTCATAGGAAGGCGTAACACGTCAGGACGTAAACGAAATATTCGCGAAGTAAATAGGTGATGTGTTGGATGATGCGCGCGCACCGAGATTGGAGCGTGAAAGTAGGGGGGGGGGGATGGGGTGGCGTAGTTGCCACGTCTGTCACAGTGCCTACCGAGCGGCCTTGAGCAATTATGCTCTCGCTCGTCTGTAATCCCAGCTTCGCTCCAAGAAGTTGACGGTCGCGCGCCAGTGTTGTAGTTCCATGTGCGTTTATCAGACAAGCGATACACAATAGGAAAAGCAAAACGTAGGAACAACGGCCATTATGTAGTGAAACGAAGTCTGTAAAAAGGAAAATGCAGCATTTGCGTGCAGCTAAATTTGCCAGTTATGTATGCACCTTACAAATAACATTATAATGGCTTTAGATAGAGAAGTGCGAAACAGCTGTTGTGGGTTTTACCACTAGTGAGGTGTACTGCGACAGCGCAGTTGTAGTTACCATATATGAAACAAAAGCACGAGCAGGCCTACTTTGTTGATGTACTGTACGAGTAGTGATGCTAATATTTTTTGTGTAATACAACAAATACATGTAATGTAAGTGCAATTTGCAAGAAAATAAGACATATACTATGACGTGTGCATGATATTAAGTAGCCTACTAGGGTATATTTAATCATAAGGGTTCGTAGGAAAGTCCGAATTGTCAGAAGGGGTAAGGAGATTACATTCTCAAGGCAGTTTTATTCCGTATGGGTGTTTTTCGCTAAGCAACAAACAGTTTAATGAGTTTGATAGCACATGATATTGCATACAACTTCCAGTTTTTAACAGATGTCCAAACATTAATGTTTAAGCCAGGAAGGACAAAATGAAGGGGGGGGGGTGACAGCTCAGTAAAAAACTAAAAAAGCTTGACAATAAAACTAATTATATAACTTTCGAGGTTCCTGCGGGAAAAAAAACTTCCGCGAAATTCACTAATTTCAAACAGGTTATGTAATAGTATGCAAAAAATAATAATACCAGGCGTATGCGCGAGATTGTCCTCAATAAGTAAACCCCACAGCCAAGCACCGACGCCCGTAGCCAAGCAAGTGGAAACAGCTATATATCAAACGAGTAGTAGTGAATTGGCGATTGTCGCACAAGGGGATCGGGGATCGGATTCGGATTCGGCTGGACGCCATCTCGTTATGTCACCCGTCCGCCATATTTGACCCATGACCCTTGTCCTTGACCTTAACCTCGGTGACCTCTAACCCCAAAAACCCAAAATATTCCGAAAAAATTCTTCCCAAATCATAAAATAATATATTATAAAAAATTTAATTGAAAAATTGTTAGAAAAAACATTTATAATAAAAATTAAAAAAAAATAATTTTTTAAAAGGTCTTATTTTATCATTAATTAATTTGTTATTAAAAATTTCTTTAAAAATGTGTTTAAAAATTTATTAAAAAACTTTTTTAAAAGCCTTTTCGCCATGATCTCCAAATTGGTAAGCGACTCGACCAACTAGTAGCATTCGACCCCGCCATCTTGGTATGCTCTCACTTCGTTAAAAGAATATTTTAAAACGTCTTACTAAAAATTGTAAAAATTAAGAAAATCGTTAAAAAAATGTTTATTAATAATCGTTTAAGAATCGTTACAAATAGGTATAATACATTAAGTTACAAAACTTACATTTACAGGGGTAATTTGTCGATTTCGCTACATCCTCTCCCCGTCACGTTCATTCCATTAATTACTAACTTTAGTTCGACTCCCAGCAGACGACTGACTCCCTCGCTCCCGCTCTCCACGCATATAATCATTCCACCATCTCGATTGTTTCGTTCCTCATTTGTTTATATGTTACTGGAGGCCGCCATATTGGTAGGCGCGTTCAACGTCATATTGGTAAGCTCATTTGTTTCGAAGTTAGTTAAAATTTATTATTAAAATTATTATAAATTATTTTTAAAATCATTTCAAAATATTTTAGAAAACATAAGTTTCTGGAGTTCACCCCTCGCCCATACCCATTCCAACATCTTGGTAGGCGAGCACCATCTTGGTAGGTGCATCCGGCAGCAATCTTGGTAAGCGATTGTTTTTGTTCATCTATACTATTATATAAAGAGGTAAAGTTTGTTTGTTTGATAGAGGTAATCCCTGGAACTACTCATCCTATACTTATAATTCTTTCACTGTTAGAGAGCTACATTCTTCCCTATGAAAATAGACTATGTTTAATTTAAAAAATAAAATATTGAGAAAGTTCAAAATTTGGAGGGAAAATGAGTTACGTGGCTGCTTTCAAAGCATCCTCTACCACAACTGCAGGGCCGATTGTTATAACTCTTTCATAAATTAGAAAGCTACATTCTTCCAGATGGTCACATGCTTTGTTGAATTTTAGAAAAATCCTTGAGAGATTCAAAAAATCTTGTGAATCAAGTCGGAGAAAAATGAGCTATTTGGCTGCTTTCTAAACATGCTCTACCAAAACTGCAGGGACACAGAAGGCCCAGTGGCTAGAGCGATTCCAAGTGGGGCCGCAGTAGCTAAGTGGGTAGAAACATGTCAAATGGGGCCACAGTGGTCCAGTGGCTAGAGCGATCCCAAGTGGGGCCATAGTGGCTCAGTGGCTAGAGCACTCTCAAGTGGGGCCGCAGTGGCTCAGTGGATATAATTATATGTGGGGCCGCACTGTTGGTAATGAAAAATGTTTTAAATCAGTGTTTAAAAACACTCTTAGTTTTAAAAAAGTATTAAAAAAAGTTTTATATCGATGTTAACAAAACACACTGTCGGTAAAGTTAGTGGAGCTACAGTGTAAAGTAAAAGAGAGACCCTAGACACCACAAACATATTTACTACATGTACGAACGTAATTGTATTTATAAAACGAAGGAAGTATGTGCACCTGAAGGCAGGCTGCCGTAATTGTCGTCTCTAGACTTGGACGGCAGGAGGTATTCGCAACATCCGCATTTTTCGCAGAACACCTGACCGGAAGCGCATGTGCGAACCGCAGCGGCCAGCCACCCGACGTGAGGGCCACCGGAGAGAGAACTATGTTCCAGAGACAGCTATCAAGGCTTGAATATTTCTCACTTAATGTCTAGAATCCCAACAGACAGCGACGGCATATTCATTTACCATATAATACGCCGAGGAACCTTCGTCTCAGCCGAGAATAAGTAAGGACCACGCTCGAGCCCTGGTTCACACACAACACACTAGCCAACAAAATTATACTGGTGTAGACATACAAGAGTAACACGGTACAATACTATGCAAAATTGTACAGCAACAACGAGAGAAACTCACACAAGATACAGTACTGGTAAGAAAAATATGTAGCAACATGTATGAAATAAATTATAGGCTACAGGCGGAACAAAACGTACGCTACTATATCGATGGTACAGACAGAGAACACACTGTTCCGAGGCAGGCGACCGAGCAGTTTCGGCATATCAGTTACCTCAAAGCGTGTCGCATTTTTAATCTCTTTTTCACGCACGCTGCTTATCCTGGCAGTATTGTTTTTCGGCCGATATCTGAAGAATGCTCTGGATTACTGACCTCGTCCCTCAGCACAACTCGGGGCGTGATGAAACCTTCGAGATGGTCAGGACCGACGCTATTTAAGTGTGACAGGCGTCCGAGCCTACAGTTTTTGAGTTGGAGCTGATGAATGGCTGAGCGATAGAAGAACGAGCGACGGGAGAACCAATGGACCAGCGGAATGAGAGTCTGCGACAGTGTATATCGAGCAGTAGAGAGTGCGGCTGGCAGGCTGGACTATTGACTAAATGTGTGAGTGAAAGACATTATAACTTATGGAAACAGACTGAACACATGCTAGTAGTGGGTATGAGTTAATTGATTGTAATCGAGAGAGACATTAAGGTCATTGATTAAATTTTAAATAAACATTAAATATTGCGCTCACTGTTAATTAGAAATAGTAAAAGTGAAGACAGCTAATAGATGCTGTACTTAGTAGCAGAGTGAATAAATTAGACATTAAATTTAGTTTCTTTTATTTATTTTTTATTATTAAGACTTCCATCCATTTCAAACTCATATACGCCCCGCAGGCGTTTCGTCGCATGTAATAATACCAATGAGAAATAATTGTACACAGCACAATACTGGGAAGATAAATAAACGAGAAAAATTATACAGTATGACGAAAATAATATCTTCATTACTATACTCATTTATAAAAAATTAGACATGGTACAATACTGGTAGGACGCACAGACATAATACATGTACAATACTGACGGAAAAAAATTATACACGTTACTACTATACCGATAGAAAAAAAAGGTAAAACATTCCAAACACTGTTAAAGCTGATGACAATGTCCACCCCGAACCATGCTATTTGTATGTATTCACCTCTTTGCATTAAACTGCCTCGCGCTAATGCACTCCCTATAAAACATGTGTGCGCTAATTCGTCCGTTTTAACATAACATGGTAAATGTATGTTTGCAGAATTTTAAAAAAAATGTAGATATTTCCCAAAAAGTATAAGTAATATATTATAAAATATGGGGAAAAAAGTAAGATATCCTAGATAAGTTTATTCAGTGATAAGATGCAGAAGTATACAGCCTACCACGGATGAAAAAAAATAAAACTCAGGACAAACGGTGGACTGATGCTAGGACCTACGATGACAGAATTAATAAATACAGAAAGAAACGCTCACACAGGCACAGAACTATACAGACGACGACGAAAAATGTATCTCCCTAAACCTTTAACAAGGAAGAAAACCCAACTAAATTTCAGGTCCAATGATGAAAAATTTTAATACCCAAAAAAAATTCCCCGCGCAGGTACAGAAGTACGCTACGCACCAACGATCAGAAATATTAACACAGAAATTAAACCTATCACGAAAAAAATTAACAGAAGTACACACCCCGCCGTCGAAAGAATGTAGAACTAACGATGGAAACTATTCAGAAGTACACACCCCACAAACGATGAACAAATTGCAGGGTCAACGACGAACAAATACAGAAAAAATGTCGGAAGATGCAGAAGTATACAGCCCACCAGCGGTAGCAAAACCAGCAATGACAGGACCAGCAAATACAAATGTTAATAAATAAATAAAGAAATTACAACGCAGGCACAGAACCTTACATACGCTAATGAAAAATGTATCATTCGAAGCCCATAACAAAGAAAAATACTAATAAATACAGAAAACAAAAAACATCCCTTTCACTCAGCAGGCTCCACATGCTCCACCTCCATCTCCACCTGCTCCGCACAGGGAAAGAAGTAAATAGCCTAACAACGACAAAAAAATTTCAGGACCATTGAAGAAAAAGGAAAAAATACCAATAATTACATTAAAAAACTCCACACAGGTACAGAACAATACATTCCACCAACGCTGAAATGTATTAACACACAGAAGAAACTGCTCCGCACAGGTACACAAAGAAATAACATAAAAGGTCGACCTCCGCCTCCTCCTCCGCCTCCTCCTCCTCCGCCTCCTCCTCCTCCTATTCCTTTGCCTACGCTCGCTCCGCAAGTACATAGCCCAAAAAAAAGCATAAATTTCAGGGTCAATGCTGAAAAAATGTAGGACCAACGACGAAAAAATATAAGTCCCTTCCAAGTTTAAAATCACTACATTATGAAATATAGTCAGCAGGAAAAATATCCATATGGTTACTCCGCGTATAACGAAATTTCTAGCTTCCACTATCCGCATATAAAAACTTTTTTACATGCAAATAATGTACGTATAAAATCCATTCACGGTTTCTGCGACCTTTTTGAGTCAAAACTTTGAAAAATCTCCCCATGTTAGACTTGTTTGGTTGTTTTCAACATATAGCAGCTATAACCTGGTATCTCTACACCGCCTAAGCTCACATGGGGTATAGCTGGTGGCCGAGCGCAAGTATTTAGTAAACATGCCCCAGATCGGCCAGCTATAAAAGCGCGCCCCCCCCCTCCCTTATGACGGCGTCCCCCCTCCCCCAGATGGCACCGCGAATCGACGCAGTATACTAGTGAGTGAGATTGTAGGCTGAAGACGAAGGCAGCAGACGACCCTAGGACCAGAGGAGCTCTGAGGCCAACCTGACCTACAGACTCTGGGTGAGCATAAACGCGTTTGCAGTACGGAGCCATTCTTATAACGAGCCGTCATCCCCTTCCCCCTCTGTAATAATAATTACGACAAGGTTTGGGAGTAGCTGCGTTCATATTGTGAATATCGTAAGGCTATTGTTTCTGTATATTAAATGATGTAATTTTACTCTCACTTTTCAGTAATCGTAATTGTATCGAGATCTATACTTGAAGTTTGTTACATTAAAATATATTTTATTATCATCTGTCTTCCTTATTTAGCCACCATCGTGAGCACTCCCCGTGACATCCCTTACCTCCTATTACAGTAAAACAGTGTTTGATGTTGGTTCGAGTAGAGAGTATTGGAAACCAGAGTTAATTAGGATACTGAAGGAATGGCAAGTGTTACAATATGCCATATATCACACAAGCGTTTTATGCTTCTCTTCGTAAAAGTTACTTTTTTTTCTGTTAAATTGAAATGTTATTTATATTTTATCTATCAATTATGATGCTTCATTTATAAATAATTTGATTATAACCAGTGAGATAACATGTGTGTTGGTAGCGCCTAGTAAGAAATAGTTCTTATACAAAATACTGTTACAACAGAGTGCGCACGAATCCGGTGCATTGTCCCTCTGGTGTAATCTTCCAGACTTAATTCGGCTTAGATTGCACGAGGCGGAGGAATATCCTGGAATTAGAACATCAGCGAGGCTTCAGAAAAGGCCGAAGATACCGTGAATCAACTATAGCAATTTTTACGTGGAAAAAAATGTTATGGGCTACCGTGAGGAGATGCTAGCGCAGATGTACACACATCACAAGTACAAAACGGTAAAAAAAAAAAAACTGTTACCTTCAACAAACAAATTTTCTGTATTTTCTTACATTTGCGTGCGCTCGCTCCATTAAGAGATATATCTGATCCGTGGTAAAACACCCCCACCCTCCCCCTCCAGAGTCCCATCACACTGCTACATGACTTTAGCAAAATAAAAAGTAACATTAGAACATGCGTATGTATATGCGAGCCTCCTAACCAGCAGTTGACAATTGTATTCACCATTTATGAATTCTGCGAACTAAAAAAAGTTTTATTCCCGAGATGCTGCTCCACCATACAGATTTATACCACAATACGAATACCAAAAAAAAAAAACAGACAAATACAATTCCCATTCACCGCCCTTCAATATCGTCGAGATATATTATTAAAGACTTCAGAAGTGCAAAAATTTTAGAGTACATTGCAGCCAGTGCATTATGGAGACCACGAAATCTTAGTCATGCAAACCCCTTTCGAATGCTAGAAAATTAATTCGTTGTAAGATTTTTTTTGTAAATAAATTGTGGTACCTTTGTTCGTTTTTTCGTATAAAAATTAAATTAAAATGTAATAATTAATTTCGGTGAAACCAAACATACTTTGTGATACCACGAAACTAAGAAATAAGAAAAAAATTGGTACATTCTCCACTTGCTCATACGTCAAACACACACACACGAAACCAAATTAAGGTAAGAGAAAACAGGCCTCTCATTACACAAATTAAAAAAAAATGGCCAGTAACGAACTCAAGATAATACACGTCATGTCCCGAACAGTGTTGCACATTTATATCTCGAACCGATGCGATATTCCGAGGTGAAAAAAAAATCCTAGTATTTTAATACTAAATGTCGATGTTTACACGCCAAGGACCTGACCACTAAAAAAAATAAAATATAATAAACAAATAAATAAAATATAAAATAAAGTCTAGTCCCCTAACATAATTTTTTCTAAAATTACAGAGTACCCATCATATTACCAGAGCTAAATACCGATTGTAAACTAGTCCCTAGTTCATTATGAACCTACAGAGAGACAGACGCACGTTGACAATGTTTCAGCTCATGCATGGCAGTGTATCACATACACACACGAACGATAAATTTTAGAAAGGTCATAAATGATACCTAAATCACCCATTATCGGTGTTCAGTTTTGCGATATATTTTGTTAACCTCCATCATACACAGATAGAGTTCTGATGCTTGACTTGCGCTCTATCAGTCCATCGTAATGCCACGAAGACACAAAATCTCGTATTATGCAAGTACATAAGCAATAGATCAGCAAAAAAAAATATTTAAAATACTCTTGTTTACACATATGAGGTTTATTTCCCGTGCAAAATTACAAAAGTAGCAGGCTGCAGGAGTGATATTTCAGGCCAGAAGGCCTACTGCAATCTGCGAAATCATGAAGGTTTTGGCTCGTAATTTCTATGCTACTTCCATCATAAACAGCATCCCAGGTCCATTTCGCAACGATGACATCTTCCACGATGACCCAAAATAGAGGGATCGCAGCGACGCGGTGGCTAGAGCTCCCGTTTCCCATCACGAGTACGCACATAGCATCCTTTCTTTACTACAACTTTTTTTGCACAGAAGGTTCACCTCAACACCAGCCCATTATTCACTCAGACTCTTCGCCCCAAAAAGCTTGTGCGCTAGTTTAGTGCTTCACGCATAGTGGCGATGCGGCACTTGATGTGCGTGCCAGTGTCGCCCTTGGCGTTCTCTCGCTCCCGTGCCATGTCGCGTCAGGTAGGCGGCCGAAGAAAGTATCTTATACTTTCATGTTAACAGATGTACATAACGCTTGTAATGCATTACGCATTTAGGAAATAATTAAACACGTCATACATGGGGTGATTTTTCAAATGTTTGATTCGAAAAGTGTGAAGAAACCGCTAATAGACGATAGCCAATAAGACATCACTCCTGTTTCCTGAGCTTCGCACATCCAATCGGAGAATAGGTACACTCACATCAAAAGAACAGCCACGTTATTTCGCCTCTGTGTAATTATCTGCTCTGCGACACCGTATAGAGTATTCTACGGAATGTGACGAAACTGTTGTCGCGAAGCACAAATAACAGTACAAACGTCTAGCGTGTAACTCGTCAAGGAAACGAAATTCTCTATCGATCCAGGCAAGGTGGTTTGAAGTACCTGAGAATTAGGAACTGTCGGCGTCTTCCAGCCTTCGCGTGCATGGCCACGTCACGTAAATCCAAGTATCAATTTTGTAAGAAATTTAGTTTCCTCTCCAATCCCAGTCAAACTTCCAATGCATGCGTAATATTTTCTGCCTTATACTGCACGTTATTCGGTCATTTCACCGAGTGCGATGATATAAGATTTGCAGAGGGCACAAAGTATGCAAGTAGATAGAAACAAAATGGCGTGGTGGTTCCTTGGAGTACACGTGTTATAATAGGCTGCGCGAGGCTGTGGGAACGGGTTTTATAGTCTATTCACGGTTTCTTCACACTTTTTGAATCAAACCTTTCAATAAAACAACCCATGAATGACATTCTTGGTTGTTTCCTAAATATTCCATATATCACAAGCGTTTTATACTTCCATTAACGTAAAAGTAACTTTTTTAAATTAATCTTTTAGTTGTTTTATGTGTCAATTATAATATTTCATTTATAATCTGTATGAATAAAAACAGTGAGAAAATAAGCGTGTCAGCGCCTAGTAAGAAATAGTTCTCATGCAAATGTTTTTTAGACTGAGTGCGCACGAATACGGTTCGCAGTCACTTTGGTTGTGATTTTCTAAACTCTGTTCAGTTTTGTAAGCATGAGGCGGAGTAATATGCTGGAAGTAGAATTTTAGCAGGGCTTCAGTAAGTGTAAAGCAACTGTGAATGGCCTATAAGTCTGACTAGCTACTACATACTGCAGCTACTACATACTGCGGAAGGTTCCCATGCTGACTGGGCTGAGGCCGACCATAGTGGAATCCAAACGAGTGAACATTGCGCAGAAGTCCGAAATGCGTCGGGCGGGTTGGGAGAGTCTATAGCCACCGCACGAAGGGGTGTGGTAGTTCAGTTCAGTGTTGACAATGGCAGACGAATGATAGGCGAGAGCTGCTCCGCGACGTGTGCATATTACCTGGAGCAAAGCACACAAGTCTGTGTTTATAGTGGAGCGGCGAGCAAAGAAGTGCGTGTAGCAGAGAGGAGAGCAGAGAGGGGTAAGTCTGCATTTATAGGGGAGCGGCGAGCAGAGCGATGCGTGTAGCAGAGAGGGGTAAGTCTGCATTTATAGGGGAGCGGCGAGCAGAGCGGTGCGTGTAGCAGAGAGCAGAGCGGAGAGGGGTTAGTGTTTATACACCTCCTTCCTCGCTGCTCTCATCGCCGCTCCACTATAAAAGCGCCCATTACTTTACATTGGTTTGATTCCGTCACACTTCACCTCTTTGTTAACCGCGCTGTTCTCCTCTCCGCTCGCCACTCCACTATAAACGCACCTTAAGCCGCGTCGGCGTTATTTAACAGCGCGGGAGTAAAGAGCGATGATATCAGTTCGGTAACGTATATCGCCAGCAGTGTCACGTGGTTTCCCTCCCTCCAGCGGCGAGTAATCGGGAGAGCCCTCCCCTACATTCCCTCCCTCAAAGATACACCAATATTATATTCTCATTTGAACGTTGCTGTACTTGGCAATGATTGTCGAAAGGGATTCGAACGTTTTGCTGGCCATTGTCGGCATTTTGCTGCATAGAAAGAATATTAATTTCAAGAAAGTTCTATCATTAATAGAGGTTCAATTTTCAATCACAGATCATCTGTTTTTTCGCTCATATCCATTGGAGAGGTGAGTGAAGAGATTTTGGCGGCTCTTAACAGCGAGGTCATGAGAGCCGATGAGGATGAAGTGAGGAGACTATGGAGCAGCGCCGGGATGAAGAGGGAGGATGGGACAGGAGATCCCCGAGTAAACCCGCCGACCAGCGGCATCGTCCAGCACGATTCCCACTTGAGAAAATCCGGAGAGAACAGGCCGGGATTGAACCCGGTTCGCCATGGTGGGAGGAGAGCAGTCTAACCATTCAGCCATCGTGGATCTAGTGACCTTGGAGGCCGAGCAGTAATTTCACATTATTTATATCGCACAGTCGGCCTTAGAAAGTAATTAACAATTTATTGGCACTTATCAGGCACAGTTTACTTTCTAGTTGCGTTTAGTAAATTAGTTTTGAAAATGCAGTCCTAATTATTATTTTTCAAAGTTATATTTAAGCTATTATATCGCTTCATTTAATTTTTTTTAAGTGGGTGTAGAATTTAATGACTTATTGAATGAGACGTGTGGCTACCACCTTATTCTTGTGATCGTGTTCACAGGCAGGAAAACGCTGTAGCTTTCCATTGTAGCGAACTTCTCGTAGCCTGTGATCGTTGAATGAATAGTGCAATGGGGGCGAATGACAAGATGGAGATTTTTCGACATTCGCCATTGTGATGCAGATATCCGTCATGGAAAAACTTTGTTGTGTTGTCTGTTGGTCGTATACAGTTTTTTTGTTAACATATATATTAAATAAGATTGTCGCTTCTAGCTTGCTGTCCTGTTTTATTTGACTCGATTCCTTCGTGGAATTTTCTGACTTTGTACCTATATATTCTTAACTACAGCATTCCTGGCTTGTATTCTGTCATGTCTGGTTATACTGCTGTGTTTTAGTGCATTCCTTTGTTGTGTTGTACTATTTTGTTCTTATATATTTTGTCAGCTTTGTCCTAACTTTGTCAGCAGGCTTCTTGGAATTTCCCAATGTTGTATACATATATTTATTTTCTGGTACATAGGTTCCTTGTCTTTTTTAAGTATTTTTTCGTGCTCAGTCCTGTTTTTTTCCATGACAGACATCTGCATCGCGACGGCGAATGTCCAAAAATCTCTATCTTGTTCTCGTAGCCTGCACTGTCTTGTGATGCTCACCTTATCCCGAATACATACCTTAAATAATGTTCGATATTGAAGTAGCAGTAAAAACATAACATGAACTCAACTGCTATTTTAAGAGGTGATACGAAAGTTAGAGTAACGAAGAAATTCTTATATAAGTACGACTCGCCATTCCGTGGAGGTCATCGTAATTTCAGTGGGGTAACTGATAACCTCAATGGCGGCTAGACACCAACAATGCCAATGGTTTCTATCTGCACGCATGTCTGCCGATTAAAAATAACCGTCAGATCGTCAAGTTACGTCGACGTAAAATGTTAGAGCCTCGCTGAGTGTCCTGTCTACCGAGGTTTGAGGCGCTGACAAAAATTGATAAGGACGACATTAGCATGTCCATCATATGATTCGTCACCCCTGTTGTACTGGCAGTTTTGCAACCTATCTAACAATGCCAGTTATGCCAGTGTTCTCTGTAGACACGATTTTTTGTACTACAAAATCATTATAAAAACACTAATTTTAAAAAAATATACACTTCGGCTATCTCTGCTATCAAGATCGGCGAAGGGATATCTTGGGACGAGGTTATGGGTTCGAATATCCTATAAACCGAACATGTATGTACTTTTCTTAAATGCAAATTTAACTTAGTTTAGCACATAACCCGTGTCTCTGACTACCATGCTGGTATTAAATTTCGTGGTTTTAATAAACCCAATAAAATAAAAAATATAAATATCGGAACTTGAGAACGTACATAGAAAATTTTCACATGGGACTCATTTCACTCAAAAACAGCGAACTTTCTTTTATAAAGTTGCATATATTACTAAAACTCAATATTTAATTGGACGACTTGTAAAGGAAGTATGGAACCCTTAAAAAGGCTTCCTAGTAACTTATTTCTAGTCCAAGCGCAACGCTGCTTATAATTTGTGGGGAGGCAAAAGTTCCCCGTAGAAAATTTTTTTAGAGAAAGCGCATTTATTTCCTTCAAATTCAACATTTTATAATTCAGTTTCAGAGAATAAAAATTTAGTTATACGAGAAGAATTATATTCCTAATGCGATGCGCATGACATCTTGGTAGTTTATTTTTCCACCATGATTTCATTTATGTTATTGCATTCAATTATCTGATACGATAGGCAACTAGGCTCGGACAGTCAAAAGTATAATGTTTAAAGTAATACCGAGTTCGGCTATTTTTAAGATGACTGCTTCCTCTCTTGTAAATTAAGGCCATGTTTAATAATTTTGTTTTCTTTCAGGTTACTAAGATGACGGTAGTCGCTACGACAATATTCTGCAAGTAAATAATAAGCTGTCAATGCTCGACGTACTAACACGTGAAATAAAGACACGGAAACAGTTCTACTGCAATATCATACAACCAGGGACCGTACAGAAAAACTCTTCCCTTAGAAGATTTCCACGAAAAATCCCGATAAGCGCACAAGGGCATCGCCAAGTTTTAATGTTTTACAGGTTTTGCTTTATGAATATCCCATTGCATTGTTGTTATCCTCTACACCTAGAAATGTTTATAAACGTGAACTTTATTCTTTTTAATTATCAGTAGAGTTAATTAAAATAACCCTGCATAGTATGCTGCATTCTAAAATAATTGTTATTATTTTAATACGCTTCAAACAGTACCCGTGCGGAAAATCCGAATGCAACGATGGCACGTTACAGTAAGGAAAGAGAGTAATTTAAACATATTATCGTGCTTGACCTTTGAGATTTGTTGCTTGGTAGATGTAGTTCACGCGGATTTACGATCAGTTTCCTTCCCAGGAGATAGGAACAACGTAAGATAAATTCAACTCTTGCACGACCCGGTATCCCCAATAACGTGGAAACCCGCGCACTGAGTTACGGATATGACTTATGGTCATAAACATGGACTAGAGGCGTAGCTGAAATGAAAGTTAATGGTAGAGCATTTATTGTAACTGAGGGGGTTTATTATGACTTCTGAAATAAGTATAACAACAAATAATTTACAATTTGCATGATACTGGATGGTTAAACACTTGGGAGAGCCACTATAATTGATATTAATTTAAGTTACAACTATGCTGACACGCCTGTTCAATTAGTTATCTACTATGGATAGTCCCCACCTTATTCCTGATGCCGGGGGTTGTTTACAGCTGATCGGATGTCGGCGGACAGACACACCTTGGCTGCTGGTCGGATGTGGAAAGATGCTGGGCCCTGCATTATAGTAGCCTATATCGGTGCGTCGTTTAGGCGTCCATGTCCCCGATCGCTGGTCGGTGGAGAGGGTTTTTGCGAGCGGCCTCGCGCGGTGGTTGCTGCAATAAGTTGTCGCAATTCCTGGCGTCATGATTTACTGAAAGTTGTGCTGGCGGGTTTATGTGTGGATTTTCCAGTTAGGGCTCTTCCACACATTCATATCAACTCGCACAACTCCGAACGGGAGAGGTCGACAGCGACGTCCAGTAGTGTGTAAGTAATCTTCGACGCTGACATCCCTTTCTTGGCAATTTTGTTGAATAACACTCGCGTGTGGTGCTCGGCGGAAAAGTGTGTGGGGGGGGGGGGGTTGATCGCAGTGGGTAAACCGCTCGCGTCACATACCAAGACAAGTTGGGTTCGATTCCCGGAGGGGTCGCTCCCGGATTCTCGCACGTGGGAACCGCGCCGGACGATGCAACTGGTCGGCGGGTTTTCCCAGGGGTCTCCCGTTTCGCCCGCCCTTGCACTCCGGCGCTGCTTCACACTCGCCTCGCTTCACCCTTCCCGGCTCTCAAGACCCAGATTTCAAGAGCCAACCAAAAACTTCTCCACTACATGACTGCAATCCTCCTTTGGAAAGATTAACCCATTATACCCAGTTATGATTACGTCCAACTTTTCTGAAGTCCTGCAAAAGGTTTACTTTCAAGAATATTCCATCGGCTCGCGAGAACAAAGCATATACAAACAAGTATATAAGATATTCTCAGTAAAGTGAGCACTTTTGGAAGACCTCACATTTGGAATAATAGTCAATAAAAATATTTTATTTTAGCCTCAGACGTTAATTTCTGAGTGCGGTGGAATATACACACTAGGTTTATGACTAAAATAACAATATTTATTTAAAAGGGTGGTTAGAAGTTAAAAAGCGGCTGAAAGTACAAAACTAAATAGGGCCTCAAAAGTGCTCACTTTATCGTGAAAAGCCTTTATAAAATGTCACTAAAGGCACAGCGCGTCGATTCGTGCACACTCAGTTTAATAATATTTTGCATGAGAAGTATTTCTTACAAGGCAATGCAAACACACCTGTTTGCTATGTTTAATTCATATTAAATATAATTAACACAGTGTGATCTATAAATAAAATACAAATAAGTAAACGTTTAATTTAAAAAAAATATTAAACACTTTTGTGATAATAGAAGTATGAAACGTTTGTAGCACATTGCATTTTTGAGAAACAACAAAACACGTCATAAATGGGGTGATTTTTCAAAGTTTTGATTCGAAATCTGTGAAGATTCTACTCATAGACTATAAGCAACTGTGTACGTACCTCAAAGGTAGGTTATTTTTTGGCCAATATTGTACAGTTTGGCCAGTTAAGATCCTTGATACAGAAGAGAGTTATATTTTCTTGTATTTTTTGTACCGTTTTGGTCTTCAAGGAATAACTGCTAAAGCTGGCAGTGGTTTTTTTTTTTGGGAATGTGTTTCTTCAGAAGGTCTCATATCGAGAAGGAGCCTGCACCAAAGGATATTAGTGAGATTGATCCAAACAGGATAATCTGTTGGAAGACTTTTCCAGTTCATGAGGGCAAGGCAGACAATACTGCTGTAATTAGTGCGCGAGGCTGAACGATCAACTATGATCTTCCTTGCTAGTTACTGATGAGCAGACTGTGCCTCTCTTCAACGTTTTGATTGGTTCACGTCAGTGTTGCGGAACATAAAGCCAACGCCTTATTCTTTGCGGTAACAGGACAAACGCTGGGTCGGTTCAAGTACAGCGCGCATCGAAACTTTTTTATTTTTATTTTGCAGCATAACCTTAAATTAATATGGCTCTGAAAAGTAATGAAACGTATGCAGTTAAATGCCCGGAATTTTTTTTTGCGACGTTGATATCATATTTGCTCAGACAGATATAGCGATTACACACAGAAAGAAAGGTTTGTTCCGAGTAGCCAAAACAACGTGTGTATCGGGACAAAAATAAATTTTGTTGCACCAACAAAAGGTTTTGTTGAGTAAATAAAACTTGAAAGCGACAAAATTAATTTTGTTCATCTAACAAAACACACGCTTAAATATACGCAACCTTTATGTTGGGCTGAAAAATAGACTCTGTACAAAATATTTAGTTCAATCAACTGTATATACATTTTTAGCGACTCATTTGATTGCCTTCGTTGGAAAATACAGCGAGAGATTTTTTTGTATTTTTTGTGACTGTTAGGATACTAACAGTGTTTTTTAGGGCATTTCGAGTAGTAGAAATTGTATAAACATCACAATAAAACAATTTTAACAGGAAACTAAAATGTAAAGCTGTGTAACTTGAAGTATTTTCTTGTGCGCGCTTTACAATATTCGAAATGCCACCAACGGGGAGTTGTTTGAAGCAGTGGAGTAACTTCGGACACTTAAAAATTGCGTGTATTTACACATGCAATGGATATGAGTAACGTAAAACATGATTCGTGATAGATTATTTGCAGAAACCAAACCGTTAAAACTGCACAATTTTAATTCAGGGCTGCAACACTTTGAAAAAAAAAAAATCCTGTTAAAATGTTTCAAGGTAACCCAGTGTATCCGAGCAAACTATCTAGATCTGAACCTCGATCGGGCTTCCAAATTCATTTATACTAAACCAATCTGTTTAATGTACGTAAAATCAACCAAATCTTTGTTTGGTGACCAAATAAAAACATTAAAATAATTTGTTTCGACAACAAAATATTTTATTGGCCCTATACAAACGATTAAATTGATTGAGCCAAACAAACTGTGTTCAGTTCAGTAAAACTTATTTCTCCTTGCATCCCTGGTATAGGCTGTTCACGATAAAGTGAACGCTTCTTAAGGGCCTCCCAACAGGCATTAACCGCTAATAAATATATATTCTTGCAGCCTAAGGCATTACATGTTGGTGGTGGTGAAATGTATACACTGTGTTTATTGGTCGCATTACAATGTTCATATTAAAAAGCAGCAGGAAGATGGAAATTTGATGAAAGGAAAAATTTATAAGAGCCTTAAAAAGTGCTCACTTTACCGTGAACAGCCTATAGTTTCCTTCTTGCCGATATAACCCCGCTTAGCGTAGAGATGGCCATTAATTAAAGTAACAGTTATAATAAACTATTACAATTTGGTAACGTGTTACACGAGTAACATGTTCAATTGTTTATACCGTTATTTTTCTAAAGTTTTGGATTGGCGCACGTGAACCAACGCTTGACTACTGCGCATGCGTAAGCGTTATTTCTTTGGAACGTCTGGCTTGTAACTGTTAAACTTCTCCCACCACTCCACTCAATTGAACGCTACGCATGCGGAAGGTTATTTTTGGATTGTAACGGCTTGCAACTGTGCGCATGTGAAAACTTCATTTTTTGGAACACTGAACAGCGTAATCATTAATTCCCGGAACGTCGGACAGCCGATAAATGTTTCATAGTAACTTGTTACAAAAATAACGTGTTACTGTAACGTATTACTCTCTTGGAACTGGAACGATGGAACTCGTTATTCGAGATTATAGGCTATTCACGGTAAAGTGAGCACTTTTTTTAAGGCCCTTCTAAATTCTTCATCTCATACAATTTCCATTTTCCTGCTGCTTTTTGATATAAACATTGCAATGTGACCAATAAACACAGAGTATACATTTCACCGCCCTTAAGCTTTAATTCCTGGGGCTGCAATAATATATATTTATTAGTTGCTAATGCCTGTAGAAAGGGCCTTAGAAAGTGCTCACTTTACCTTTTACAGCCTATAACTGTTTGGCCCATCCCCAGCCTAGCCGCAACTCGAGCGAGGATACGCGCGTTTATCGGGCATCTGTCTTGCCTCGCGCCAGCCGAGCTCGACTTCTTGTTAATGGATGGCCTCCACGTGGGCGGTTCAAGGTGACCCTGCTGACCTTGTTATATTCCCGCGGGGCCAATCAATGTCCTCCATTCCGGGAGACAGGGTTATTCAACCTGCGGCAAGGTCGCGGGCCCGAGACAGGTCGATCCCCGCCCGAACTTGCCCGAGCGAGGTTACGTCCCCCTTGTTGCTTGGGGAGGGGCGGGGGGAGGCCCCAGCCTCCCCTTCGCGGCGTAAGATATGACGGGAGATCGATGGTAAATAGCAACGTCTGTGAGAAGTGCGTTGGCAGGAGCAGATAAAAAAAAAAGGAAATGTCTGTGTCTGGCAGGAGCCGAGGGCACGGGAAAAATATTTCCCAACGTAACCAACAATCTAACAATACCGTTTCTCCAATATTAATAAATAAGTGTGTCAGCAAACGAATACTTTGTAGTGAAAGAGATGATGGGTTACGTAACTCTGATTCGAAGCTGTAACACAATTCGCCTCTGTTAAGAGAGGGGTCAAGCCCTGATTTCCGCACTTGGAAATCTTGGGGGACTTTGCTTATTTCCGGTAGGTTTTCTAGAAGTGCTGCCGACCCAACTCACTTCCTGCCGTAACATTCCGTATATGTATATATATGTATATATTTATATTCATATACTTGTATTTACACACACACGCTCACACTAACACACACACACACACACACACACACACACACACATATATATATATATATACACCGCTCTATATCTCACTATTACTATACATACCCCTCTGTATATCAATATGTATATATCTATATCTCTGTGTCTATTTCTCCCTATATGCCTGTATATCCATAATATTAACATTATCTCTCTATATCTATATCGATACCTGTACATCTACATTTATTTGCAGTATTAAGATAGGCAGGCGTTGTTTTGTAAAAATTATCGGCCAATATCACTTTTATCTGGAGTTTCAAAAGTACTTGGAAAAATAGTTCACAAACCTATCTTTGTATATTTGTTTCATTTTCAACGTGGTCTTATAAAAATCAGAACTACAGAAACAAATCTTTTTCATGTTTTGTGTCTTGTTTACATAAGAGTTAATTTCCCGTGGACAGATGGATACCGTTTAGTTTAATTTATGTTAAGCATTTGACACTGTTGACGATAGTTTATTAATCGATAGATTAAGCATAGTGGGCCTTGACAAATGGTAAAGTAAATAAATTGGTTCAAAAATTACTTACATGAACGAAGTTTTTTTTTTTTTTTTTATTAAAAACTCTTATTCTGAAAACTCAAGTACATCTTCCGGGGTTCAACAAGGAGAGATACATCATCCCGTCTTCTTTTCATTGTTTTCGTGGGTGACGTCACCGAGGTCATTAAATATTTAGTGCCTATTCTTTTTGCAGATAATTTTTAAATACACGAAAAGTTGTGACCGCCAATGATTGTTAGCTGCGTCGTATTTATAATTTACAGATGGAGCTCTACTTAAATTCCCTACCCCCTTCATTACTAGTTGTTTTGTTCCGTTCGATAAAGTTTGATTTTGAAGGGACTTCTTAGGATAAAATCTTGTCTCTACTAATTTTTGGAGTGTTATTTTACCTGAAATTATTTTATCTCGATAGCCTAAGGACACATAGGCTCTATCCGCCCCACCCCCCTCTTCGCACACACAAACACACACATATACACAAGCCTTACGATTTCTGTAAATAGCCGTATCCATTGAAGTTCGTGTTTCACTATGAGAGTCTGCAGTAAATATATGCTGCAGTTGTTTAACGGTTAAACGGGCACCTTTGAAAGCCCCGTTTCTTCTTTCATGTCATATTTTATTCTTCTATAGTTTGTAAATTGGCAGTGCCATCTACAGACTATTTTTCCTGATTCAATAAATGGCACTGTGAAACAGCTGCAGATATCAATATTTCACTGTTAAAGCACTTATTATTCCAACGTAAACAAAGAAATTAACACTTAGCAAGTTTAAACACTAACCTACAATTTTCGTAAGACGTTAAGACGAGGAATATTATTTTTTTTCAAATTCACTGGGGGCCGCAGAGGCAGAGCGGTTAGCCTGCTTGCCTCCCACCAAGGCGAACCGGGTTGATTCCCGGCTGGGCCACTCCCGGATTTTCGCATGTGGTAATCGTACCAGACGATGCTGCTGGTCGGCGGGTTTTCTCGGGGATCTCTCGTTTCCTCCGCTCTTTCATTCCTGCTCCACTCCAGACTTGCCCCAATCACTCTCATCGGCTCTCAAGACATTGGTGTTAATAGCCGCCTAAATCTCTTCACTCACTCAAATTCACTGCCTGCAGACATTACAGTAAAATGGCGTGACCTGGCGTTGTCAATAGTTGTAAGACTTGTTTTAGACAATGTATGTACATAAGATAAGGGTGTGTTAATTTTTGAGAAAATTAAGCCTTGTGTCATGCAGAAAACAAAGCGATTTCCATATGTCAGAGAATCATAAAAAATGGAAGTTACTTATAATTAATGAGTTTTGCATAAATGTAGTTAATTATACAGTAATATAGTGCACTATAGTAGGGAAAAGTCCTACCATTGCCACATGTATAGTATTGTTACGCGGTCGATGCCTTACATCTAGCGCGAACGAGCGGGAGTGAAGGACAGCAGTTAATATGATAGCAGTGGCAGGAAGTCAAAGGATTGTTTGGAATGAACAAGCGAACGGTAGGCTGGTTGCCGCATATCAGTTACAAAAGCGAGCCGACACGGTAATTCTTTTTTTCGGTACGCGCTGCTGACCCTGGTTGTATTTATTTCTGCGTTTAGCTGAAGAATGTTCTGGATCACTGACCTCGTTCTCTCAGTGTGACTCGGGGTGCGTTGAACCTTCCAGGTGGTCAGGGCGAACGGTATAAAAGTGTGACAGGCCTTGCAAGTTGAGGAGTTGAAGAGTGGATGAGTGGCTGAGTTCCAAGCTACAGAAGACGAGTAGCAAGAGAAGTGATGAACGGAAGGGAAATCTGCGACTGCGAGTATCAAGCAGTGAGGAGTGCGGCTGGCAGGCTGGACTATTGGACTAGATGCGTGAGTGAAAGACATTACAAATGGTGGCAACAGATAGACTGAACACGTGTTAAAAATGAGCGTGAGTTAATTGACTGTAACCAAACAGAGACAATTAAAAAGGACTTTAATTAGAATTTAAATAAACATAAAATGTTACTCTCGCTGTTAAATAAAAAGAGTAGTAGTGGAGACAGATAATTTATTGCTGTAGATAACATTTGTGTGATTAAATTAGAAATAAAATCTAGTTATTTTATTTCTATTAAGACCTCCATCCCTCACGAACTCAAATACGCCCCTCAGGTGTCCCATGTAACAGTATGTTGGCCTTTCCAGACCCACTTTAATTTACGGTTTCAGGTTTCGCAAATAAGAAATATTTTGATGCTTGTTTTACGTATGATTCAAAACTTGTTTCATCAGCTCTGCCGATCAGCGATAGGTTTTGTTAAGCCGACACACCACTCGTTTCGTCATCACCACTAATCATCTTCAGGCTTTGTGATTGGGTACAGAAATATGAATCGTGTCATAACCTGGAACATCAGGCACTGTTTACAACTCGGTTATCGACACCGATTATTGTTGGAGGTTGAGCTCCGTGGTGTGCAGTAACGTCCGAAAAATTATCTCCCGTGCGTTATGTACGCAACTGTGCATACTGGGTGAGAATGGTTTACAAAGGCTGATCACGATAACGTGAGCACTTTTGAAATTAATGTTATAAAAAAGTAACTGTTCCTGCCCGCACATATTTAAACGGGCGCACTGAGTGGCATGCGTTCAGTAAAGTTGGTAACGATGGATGGCAAGTAGTTCCGTATTTTAATGTCGAATAAAAAGTGTTACGTAACCATTTGTGATAACTTAGGTTATTTCTTTCGCTTTCTGTTTTTTAATTAATCGAAGTGTAAAACGTAGCAGATTTGTTAAATATTCCTTTTCTAATAATTTCGCAGTTTCATTTTACCAACGCATGAATTAAGTTAAGAGGTCCACATAAGAATGTTAATCTCACACAATGCGTAAGAATACACATTCTGTATACAAGCAGACCTTAAGCAGGGCTTTCGAAATTGCTCAGTTTATCGTGAGTAGCATATAGGAATAGTTATTCGGCCATTTATAACAATGTTTTAAGTAATAAAAAAAATATTTAAAAAATTTATCACGTGTTTCTTTTTCCGAAATTTATTAAAGAGGATTTACTCTCACCTAATCCAACCCAACTCAACCACAAGCAGAAATGTTTCCCCATCTCAAGACTTCGATTTCAAAAGTGCTGGAGTAACCACGAATCAATTACATTCAACTGCAAGCCAAGGGTCATGGCTGTGGCGTGGTAACAAGGCTGCAGACAAGACAGCCTCGCTCCAGACAAGGACGAGCGACTAAGGACGGAGCCGCTTTGCTACTTTCTCCTTACGTGATTCGGCAACTTTCGGTGATCGCGAACGCATGTTGCAGAAGCTGCACTGCACTGCGGCACAGAGTTGATGAGTAGTTGTTGAGAGTTGAGAGACTTGGGCGGCTCTCAACAAAGAGGTCTTGAGAACCGATGATGATGAAGGGAGGTGAGTATGGAGCAGCGCACAGAATGTAAGGGCGCGGGAGCCGGAGATCCCCGAAAAAAAAAAAAAAACCCGCCGACCAGCGGCACCATCCGCCACAATTCCTGCATGCGAAAATCTGGGAGCGACGATGCTGGTCGGCTTGTTTTCTCGGGGATCCCCCGCTGCCCCCGCACCAACATTCCGGTGCTGTTCCGTACTCGCCTCGTTTCACCTCAAGACCTCGATGTTAAGAGAAGCCCAAATCTCTCCGCCCCGTAGCCCAGACTAGTATCAAAGGCGGTGGACAGAACTAAAATATGGGAAACGCGATATTGACAAAGAGTGCAAATATTAGCGCTAAAGCACAGCTAGATATACATATTAATTTTATGAGTTTAATTCGACAAGTCGCAAACATTATTTTCCCATAAAAATGCAAATTTCCCACTATAGGGAAACTTATATGTGAAATATTTCGTTTTACGACTCTGTACACTCAGTTTGTGATGTTACGCACCAGACAAAGATAGTATACGCTATTCGCGGTAAAGTGAGCACTTTTGAGGATCTACTAACTTCTTCCTTTCAGCCATGTTTTATCCTGTAAACACGATTTAAAATAAATATTGCGATGTAAGTAATAAACACAGTTTGTATGTTCCACCGCACTCGGAAGTTAGCACATAAGGCCAAAATAAAAGATATTTATTGACTACTATTCCAAATGAAACGGCTTTCAGAAGTGCTCACTTTACCGTGAATAGCGCATACTATCTTTGCCTGGTGAGTAACATTGCAAACTGAATGTACAGCGTCGTAAAACGAAATACTTCACATATAAGTTTCCCTACAGTGGGAAATTTACATTTTTATGGGAAAATAATATTTGCGACTTGTCGAATTAAACTCATAAAATTAATATGTACACCTCGCTGTGCTTTAGCCCTAATATCTGCACTCTTTCCCAGTATCGCATTTCCATTTTTACTTCTGTCCACCGCCTTTATACTAGTTTGGGCTATATATATATATACACACACACACACACACGGACGCCTAAAGGGCGTATATGAGTTAGTAAAGCATGGAGGTATTAATAAAAAATAAAAGAAACAAAATTTGATTTCTAATTATTTACTCACTCCGCTAATATTTGTAGTATTAAATTATTTGTCTCCATTATAACTCTTTTTATTTAACAGTGAGCACAATATTTAATGTCTATCTCAACACAAATTAACGTCCTTCTTAATTGTCTGTGTTTGTTACAATCAATTAACACATACACATTATTAACACGTGTTCATTCTATCTGTTATCATTGATAATGTCTTTCACTCACGCATCTAGTCCAATAGTCCAGCCTGCCAGCCGCACTCCTCACTGCTTGATACTCGCAGTCGCAGACTTCCCTTCCGCTGGCCACTTCTTCCGCTGTTCGTCTTCTATCGCTCGAGATTCAGCTACTCATTCACTCATCAATTCCAACTCCACTCTCGGTCCGGAGGCCTGTCGCAATACTTATAGTGTTGGTCCTACCATCTGGAAGATTCAATGCACCCCGAGTCGCGCTGGGAGAACGAGGTCAGTAATCCAGTGCATTGTTCAGATAAACGCAGAAATCAATAGAACCATGGCCAGCGGAATATGCCGCCAAAGAGATTATCGTATCGGTTCGCTTTCTGTAACGTATATGCTGCCACCGGCCTATTGCTCGCGCTGCCACCTGCTTGGTATCATATAATGACACTCCGTCCTCCTTTTCACTTGCTCGCGCGGAGAGGCCAGCGTCGGCGGTGTGAACCAGTGACTCATAACACTGGCCCCTCCTCAAGTCTGTTCGTCCCGAACAGACTCTGCAACATTCGGACCTACTTAGAGTGCTAGTCGAACGATGCGGACAACCTTCGACTTCGCCCGAGAGCCTTGGCGACAAATCTGAAAGACCACATCATTGATCTTCAGAATCATGTATGGGCCTCCCCAACATAACTATAGCTTCGGGAAGTACCCCTTTCTCCCCTGTGTGTTGTACAGCCACAAAAGTTGTCCTTCTTGAAATATCTCTCCCGACATTCTCCTATCATACTATCATGAATTGCAACAAGTCGGTTATATAATTCGGTGGCAAAATCAGGGGCTGCTGCTCCCTCTTCTGTCGGTCGGCCAAACAGTAGGTCACTGGGGTGGTGTAGCTCTCTTCCAAATATCATCCTTGATGGCGTTACCGTTGTGGACTCGTGAACTGCTGAGCGGTAAGCAAGAACGAACAATGACACCTTTAAATCCCAGTCCTTGTGGTTGTCTGCCACAAAAATTGACAGGTATTGCTAAAGAGTGCAGTTAAGCCTCTCGACTATTCCACCCGACTGAGGGTATAAGGTTGTAGTCTTAGTCCTTTTCATCCCCAGAATTTTCGTCACCTCCAGGAAGACCGCCGCTTCAAAGATTCTTCCCTAATCCGAATGGAGTTCTAGTGGCACCCCAAACCTCAAAATATATGTTATATTAGTGCCTCAGCCACAGTACGTGATTCCTTGTTCAGGAGAGAAACAACCTCAGGTTACTTAGTAAGATAATCTTGAGCCACCAATAGATAGAGATTACCTCTCTCTGGGACAAGCAAATGGACAAGAATATCTACTGCCTTTCTTTCGAATGGGGCTTCAACAATGTATGTCTGGAAGCGACCTTATCCTCTGGTCTGTAGCACATGGGGGATCCGGGGTCAAACACCAAAGGGTAAAACCCCTAAGCCCGTACATAACCACACATTACCCCCATGTACACATAGCTAAGCGACAACACAGTGGATCGGTTGTGACGAGTGGGTGATTACCAGGGTCAGTAGTATACGAAATTGCTGAACACTGGGCCAACTCGGCAAATTTAAATAGTGCTTTCGCAACACTTCAGTTGTTATTGTCTGCTCTTTGGAAAAACATAGGTTATTTGCCTGTAACTTAAATTAAAAAATATCACTAAAGATTTAAAATCTTGTAGGGTAATCAAAGAGGATCATTACTTTCTGTAGAATGAAGGGAAAAAAGTATGTCGAAGTGACACAACTTAGGCCTATTTATTTCCTGTCGTCGAAAAATAACGACAAGATAAACACATCAAAAAAACTTGTATAATTACTTTAGTAAATAAGGTTCTCTTTGTTAAAATATTAATACCATACTTCATTTTCTTTCTTTTGTGTAATAATCTCAAGTATGTATCGTAATTATCAGGATCCTGAGATAAGTTTAAATATGAAGAAGAAACCATCTTAGCTGGTGGCAACATGTTGCTCGAGAAACATTACAAAAATAGAAGTATTAAAATTTTACATATTCTGAGTTTTTTTTTTTTCTTTCCCTGTTTTAACAAACGAAATTTAAATTTCGTCTACCCCACCACATTATCCCCTACTCTCGTCCACTCTGTTTTTGCCACCACCCCACTCATGACATCCTCAGTGACAACAACCACCCAACCCCTGGCATCACATACGTTTGGAAAAATTACTCATCCCTTAGAGCGTTTGTTACGTGATTTCACCTATTACAGATGGTTTGCATGTACAGAAATTTTTGGAATTCTTGAAACTAATAATAAAATTTCGCCAGTGTAACACAGCACCTGGACATTAACTTTTGGAAATTACCTACCCCTTCATACAGGGACCCCTCAGTGAGAGAACCAGGCAGACTATTTCAAATAATTTCACTTTGATCAGTATCATGCATTTCAACAGGAACCTTCGATCGGCCCTTATAACCTCTCATGCGACTGATCATTCGAGTTGGGACAGGAATCTTCCTTTAAATTTCTTTTGTGTCATAATCTCAAGTATTCATCGTAATTATCGGGATCCCGAGATAAGTTTAGATATGAAAGCAGCCATCGTAGCAAGTGGCAACATGCCACTTGAGAAACATTATAAAAATAGAAGTATTAAAATCTTCCATATTCCGAGTTAGTTTTTTTTTTTTTTTTTCGGTTTTAAGAAACGAAGTTAAATTCCTAATGTCCTGAGTCGATGTTGAAATACGAGGATAGCGCCAAAGTGAAGAGTTGCAGGTTTGCAAACAAAAGCCGAGACAGTTTTTCTTTTCACATATTTTAGTAGGTTAGTATGTGTCCATGCAAAATAATTTAATTATGGCCTGAACGAAGAAACAGGAACATATCCGCAGCATTGGATGCCCCTGACAAAGTAGGACATCTACGATTCCATGTCAAGAGTGAGATGGGAACAAGGTTTGGGCTCGCCACGCCTTACATCATGATGGCTACAAACTCCGACTGCTATAAACACACAATTAACGAGATAAAATGAGAAGTGCCACTTGAAACACAATGCATAAGATGAGGCACAAAGCAAACTTGCCAAATGCTGTGAAACAAAGAAATTAACGAGAAATCATGTTGATTATCTTGAGGCCAAGGTAAATTACTTGTGTCACGACATTTTTCAGGTGAACAAGAAGGAAGTCGTCACACTCGGAAGTGGTCATAGCCGATATATCGATTCAGGCAGTTAGATCAATAATCGATATACAACATGGTGCGATAATTTGTATTTAAAAAAATATTACGAAAAATTTTTAGTTGAAACAAACTCACAACGTATAGTAATCAAATTATGATTTAAATATAACCAACATATTTTATGAATGAAATTTTAAGTAAAATTTTCGTTTTGAAAATGCAAAATTATTAGCACAATAACTATGAATGAAATACACAATCTTTTGCTGATTAAACGTTTTAACCAAATTTGTGACAAGTTAATGAATTGATCAACAAATTAATTACAGCAATGACAATTTATGTAGACTGATACGAAACTTTAAGACAAATTAACGAAACATTAAATATAGCTGAATCACCAAATAAATACTAATGTAACATACTGGGTCACAGCAACGGTGACTATCAAAGGTTAACAGCAAATCAAAATAATTACATTTCGTTTCACACAAAAACTAAGCAGAACTAAATTGCCGAACCGGGCACACGAGTTTTGCCGAACAACTAATATATTCCTAAGAAACAGGAATACAAATGGCAAAAGTTACAAAGTAAAGAAACAAAATAGCGGATGTCACGAAAGGTGTCACAGGTCCTTGGGCCCTTCCTCGCAGTGCAGCTGTCGCACAATCGGCACCACTTCTCAACATCCTCCCGACAGTGAAGCCAGTACACTCCCAGTCTAATTCTATCAAGTGTCTTTTTAACACCATGGTGCTCACTGGCTGCCGCATTATGCAGTTCTTTTATGACTTCATGGAAGCCGGCATTCCGGAAGGATCAACTGCAACCATGTGTGTTTTCCATCATTACTTTCCCAGTTCCTGTAAAGTACACCATTCTCCAGTATGAGGGAATTCCACTGTACCCAGTATGCCTTGATTGTTGCACTCAGATTAGATATCTCTTCCCGTTTTGGCCGACAGCCAGTTTCTTTCCACTTTAATAATGACTGCAAAGTGTGATAACAAAGTGTGATCATTCATCTGGTCTTTCCTAATACTCTCATCACTCCAGATAGGTGTCCCATCACAAGATAGAGAACCTTGAATTATTGTCCTCCGTACCTTCCACGATTCAACATTACTTCCTGATGTTCACAATGACGACAAAATGGCTTTCATGGCCTCCTAGAAAGTTAATATGCATTGCTGTGAAGGCATTTCGATTGTGCTATATTTGAAATTCATGTTCTTCAAAATGCTATATCCACCGGGCTATTTAATGTTCGGGGTTCCTAAAATTTAATGTCCAGCGCAACGAAACGTGGTCGGTTATTAGAACAAAAAGTCTGCCATAAAGGTAGGGGTGGGACTGTGAAGCTGCCTTCGCCATGTCTAGAAGTTCCCTGTATGTGAGACAGTCATTTCTGTCAGGCTTATGCAATACCTTACTGAAGTATTCTAGTGGTATTTCCTTCCCATGTTGAACCTGATGTAGCAAAACTCCAATGCCTGCATAACTAGCATGAGGCATGTCACGTTACGTTTTGACGTAACACTCACTTCCAACAACAGAGCGCAGCACGGGTACTGTACATTAAGCAAGCGCCCCTCGCGGCCTCGCTGTTAATGCAAACACGATCGGTGTCGGTTGTTCGTTTTCGTGTTTTAGATATCAAGTATTGTGTACGAGTGGTGAGATATGTGTTTCCATTCTTTCATCATATTAAGTAAGTACTGCTGTACTATGCAGTTGTATGTTTAGATGATAATACCGGATTCACATGTACGCCGATCACGCCGAACAAACAGAGAGGAAAACTAGAACAACCAATCAGAAACATTCCTCGGTTTCCGGCCGAGTCGCGCAGAAAAGTTAAGCTCGCGCCGATATTTTCTGCTCGCAGAAAGAGCAGACTTCGTCGATATTTCCCAGAAGTCAACTGATTCACATATTATACACTACTAATGTATTGGATAATCGAAGTGTGTTGATGTAATGTATGGAATAGTTCACTGTACGTATTTATAATGAAATATGTGAATATAAACGTTAATTTGATGAAAAATTTGTATTTTTTTAATTGGGGGGAGGGGGAACGAAATTTTATATTTTCATTTTCACCCCCCCCCCCCCCCCCTTTTAAGGCTGTGCACGGCCCTGGTAGTGATGTGTGTACCTATGGGACTTCCAACGGCGACTCTATCATTTTATATATTGATGGAAAGTATCTACCAACGTTCGATACAAGCGCCTATCATAGTTTCACTCGTTTCCCGTTAGCATGTTTTAACAAACGGCTATCTGAAAAAAAGCCTCTTTTTTTTAAATATATTGTAGGGCTCCATCTGGGTTATGGTGTATTTTCTTAGGTAAACACACTATCGGCAATTTTAACAGTTTTGTAAATAAAAAAGAAGAATAAGATTTTAAACAGCAGTTCAATCGCCAGGCACTTTTTTTTTTCTAAACTACGTTATTCTAAGTGTTACGTGAAGTTCAGGCCTGAAGGTAGGGCGGGATTTTATTGCGTCTCAGGGCTAACCCCTTACGCCTACTAGGACGGAAAATCATGCAAGGAGACATGCATCGCTGCCAAGAGGGATTGGGCAGCCGTGGCCTGCACTTTGGGGTCATGACTACCTCCCTAAGTGTACTTGGAGCTAGTCTTAACTATGAAGAGCAAGGGACAAACCCTTCAAGAGAGACGTAAAAACCCTTGCAAAAGAGAAGTAGAAATTAAAAAAATTATTGTAATGCATCAAATTAAATTAAATAGAATGCTACAGGAGACAGAGTGTTTGGAAAACACGCTCTTAGTTAATACAGTTGGACAGACTAGAAGAGAGGGGGCGGGAGATTTTATTATTTTGAACTTGATGTCGGCAGTAACCAGAGAGGTGTTTGAGCGCCTCTCTGGTGGGAGAAGTAACGCTATTGGGCCTCTTCCCCCCCCCCCCGATCACTTCTATGAACCTGAAAACTAAAGGAGAGTAAGTGAGCTGCCAGTAAGTGTCAGCAGGGCTGGCTCTTACAGTTAAAGGATGGTAAGTACCTATGGATGAAAAGATATATTAAGCTAGCCTAATTTACCTATAATAATATCCTAAATATTGCCTATAGTAGCATATGTCCTCCGGGACATATGTATCTAGAATAATGCTGCGCAATCGCGATGTGGGAATCCTCCCTGACCCCAAACATGTGGTCCGAAGGCCAAGTTGGTCCTGCGATTCTCGTGTGTGCCGCTGGCAGGATTACGGAGAGAAACAAGTGCGTACCTCCTTTCTCGTGCAGTCGTCTCGAAGGGCGGGATTACCCTCGGCTCCGAACTGCTCGAGGGATAATCCCTGGACAAGCTCCGAGGGGTTTCGCCCTCCTCCAGTAGTTGCTTTATCGCGCGTGCACACGAACAACGCCAACTGCTGGTGTTACCAACTGCCACACACACCAACCCCCCCCCCCCCCCCAATCCCGGGCTCCGCTCCGGAACTGCTTCCAGAAGCTCCGCGTGCATGGCTCTCGCCGATGATTATCGCGGAGTTAAAATCTGCTCCGCTGGGTCTCGCAGGAGCATCTCCGGTATCATCGAGGATGCGCGCTACTTGCTCGGGCGAGGATAACATCAACACGCTGTGGTATACGTGTCCGACGCTTTACGTATCGTGGAGATACGGACAAGCGAGTTTCAGATTTGTATCCCGGGTAAGGTATGGACACAGAGTAGATAAGTTACACAGAACAGAAATAAACAACATTTTAACAGTATAGGCTGTTCACGGTTAAAACGACCACTTTTGACGCCCGAGTTACTTTTTCCTTTCAGCCATTTTTTGATATTTTACCTCATTTTAAAATAAATATTGCCATGTGAGTGATAAACACAATGTGTATGCTCCATCGCACTAGGAAGTTAAAGTCTAAAGTTAAAATGAGATATATTTATCGACTATTATTTGAAATGAGAGGACTTTCAAAAGTGCTCACTTTACCGTGAATAGCCTATACCCAGCTGTAAGCCATAATTGCACTCTATTATGTATATTTTAAAGAAAAATAAAACGAAATTAGGTATTTACTATTTAATTACTAATTTTAACCTGTCTGCCGTATAAAAGAAAAATATTTATTAAAGAAAAGATTGGTGAAGTATGTTCTTAATAAATATTGAGAAACCACTGCCAAGAGTACTTTACTACAAAGGATGTTGCGATGATGATTGATGGGTTAACATTTATTATTGGAAATCTATCATTTATATGGGCTTGCAAATTGCGAAGTGGTCCTAAACTCTGATATTATGAGTTCAGGAAGGCGGCCGTTTGTCCAGGCGCCGGTGATTTTTGTACTAAGTTATACCGAGGTAAAAAAAGCAGCTGATACCGCAAACTCTAGCTAGCCACACGCGCCAGCAAAATGGCGTCACCGGCCATGTCGGACCACCGTTCGCCAAACAACGTCTGGGATATTATTTGAGGTTAGAACATCGTTCGTGTAAAACAAGTGCTTTGAGATGTTTGAACACTTTCACTAAACAAACTTTCAATGCAATAGTATTATATTAAAATTTGTAAAAGTATTTTATTAATATAAAAGTGCTTGTCTTTTGAAACTCAAGAAAGTGGCCCACTTTCTCGCTCCGCTGCCCAGCCAATAGGGATCATTTCACAGCGCTCAGTGGCCGTCCATTCACAGCGTTCGTTACTAGACCCTCGAGCAGCCAATCGGAAAACGGGCACGCCCACAACAAAGGAACGGCCACGCCATTTCGTCTCTCTGAGTGAAGAGAATTGGGCGGCTCTCAACATCGATGTCTTGATAGCTGATGTGGATGAAGCGAGGCGAGTATGGAGCAACGCCGGAATGCAAGGGCGGGGAGAAACGGGAAATCCCCGAGAAAACCAGCTGACCAAAAGCGACATCGTCCGGTACGTTTCTCGCATTCGAAAATCCGTGAGTGACACCGCAAAGAATCTTAGCTTGTTCGCTTAGGTGGTAGGCAAGTAGTCTAACCACTACGCCACCACGGCCCTATTCGTCTCTGTGTAATTTTTAGTTGTATTTTCTATATAAACCATCGTTCTTTGATCTGGTTACATCGTTCATGACCGACTGTAGGAGGAGAATAACCGTAGCGGAAGACATTCAGCATATGACTTCTGGAAAATGTTGACGACTTTAAAGTTAGTCTTGATGCCATATTTTAACTAGACTTGCCGACAATTCGTAGATTCATTTGGCGGTAGGCTATATTTCACAGCGCATACTATATAAACTTACGCAAGTTACATTTTTCCATTGGCTGCAACTCTTAGACTGTCCGTTCGTGATTAGCTCACTATACTTCCAAGCTGTTTGTCATTGGCTCACTGGCCTTCAAATTCATTTCTATTCAATTGCAAATCCCTAAAATTGTACAATTGTTCCAAGTTTAATCAAACTCTAAATGAATACGCTAAATTTACAGGTCATTTGTCTTAGGCTGTTCATGGTAATATGAGCGTTTCTGAAATCAACATTTAGAATATTTCACTGCCTCTACCTTAATCAAATTTCAACGGGTGCACTGGCATGATTATGTCCAGTAAAAGTTGGTAGCGAAAGAGTGAAAATAGTCCCTCGTTTTAACATTGGAGTAAAAGTGATTGTGAATATTTGAAATTGTTTCTTTCGCTTTCTGCTTCTTTTTTTTTTTTTTTTTTTAAAGTGCAAAGAAATGTAATTGTAAAATATTTACTTTCAAGATATTTTCGCAGTTTCACTTCACCGACGCATGAACAAAGTGATCAGGCCCATGGAAAAGTTAATTTTACATATGCCGGAATGATTCAAAATGTGCATACAATTGTATATTAACCAGTACGTTCAAAAGTGCTCGTTTTACAATGAACATCCTTATATAACGCGATATTAGCAGGGTTTCTTTAAGTATTGTGAATAGCACCTGGGCATGAAATGAAATACCGTTTACTATAATTCTACGACGCAGTAAGTAATTATTTTTACCCATAATACTACAAAATCACTAGTAGCCTGAACTCCGCAATAGCTCCATATCACACGACTCACCGACCGAACGCAATTTCGTAATATATGACATACTTCCACACATTCCTGTAGCATACGGTAGTTGACAGGCATTAACCCGTTCGGTCACACATTCATTTCTAAGCTCACGTGTCGCAATCAACTAATTGTTTGGTATGCGCAGAACTCGATGAGATAGGCATTAAGTAACAAAGTCCACAAATAAAATAAACCACATAGAAGGCTGGACACTGGTGCCTTGGTGTGTACAGAGCCGGTCAAATATCACTCACGTGCAATGTGTGCACGATCGTGGAAAAGGTGACTGAACGGGTTCAAGAAGAAAATAATTTCGTGACAACTGGCGCTTGGTTGCCAGGCGTAGTGGTGTTAGCTTGCAACTCTGATGGTAATTAGCAGCAACTGGCGCAAGGTTGACAGGCGTAGTGACGTTAGCTTACAACTGTACGGGTAGTTAGCGGTAACTGGCACATAGTTGCCAGGCATAGAGGCATCAGCTCACTACTGTATTGGTAGTTAGCGACAACTGGCGCTTGGTTGCCAGGCGTAGTGGTGTTAGCTTGCAACTGTACTGGTAGTTAGCAGCAACTTGCGCTTAGTTGCCAGGAATAGTGGTATTAGCTCACTACTCTACTGATAGCAGCAACTGGAACTTGGTTGCCAGGCATAGTGGTGTTAGCTTACAACTGCACGAGTAGTTAGCAACAACTGACACTTGGTTGCCAAGCATAGTGACAACAGCTCACTATTGTATTGGTTGTTAGCAGCAACTGGCACTTGGTTTCCAGGCGTAGTTGTGTCAGCTTACAACTGTACTGCTAGTTAGCAGCAACTGACACTTGGTTGCAGGAATAGTGGCATTAGCTCACGACTCTACTGATAGCAGCAACTCGCACTTGGTTGCCAGGTATAGTGGTGTTAGCTTACAACTGCACTAGTAGTTAGCAGCAACTGACAATTGGTTACCAGGCTAGTGGCATCAGCTCACTACTGTATTGGTAGTTAGCAGCAACTGGTGCTTAGTTACCAAGTGTACATGTGTTAACTTACGACTGTACTGGTAGCTAGCAGCGACTGGCTTTTGGTTGTTGGGCTTACTGGTGTCATTTCACTACTGTACTGGTAGTTAGCAGCGACTGGCTTTTGGTTGCCGGGCCTACTGGTGTCATCTCACTACCGTACTGATAGTTAGCAGCAATGGGCGCTTGGTTGCCTGGCATAGTGATATCAGCTCACTACTGTACTGGTAGTTAGCAGCAACTGGCACTTGATTCGCAGGCATAGTGATATCAGCTCACTACTGTACTGGTAGTTAGCAGCAACTGGTGCTTGGTTGCCAGGCGTAGTGGTGTTATCTTACATCTGTATTTTAGTTACCTGGTCTGTGACATCAGCATGTGATTCTGTCTTTCACAGATGACGTCCCATCGCGTGTGACTTTGGTTTGTCTCCTCTAGCACGGGATTAGCGAAACTTTCACGATAGCTTGTGTTTCGTATGGAGTGTCTTGTAGGCGTAAAGTTGTGAGCAAACAGAAGTGTGACTTTCTATCAGGTTCCTTAATGTGAAAGTGCTACAAGGAAGGCTGGATTCTAAAAAGTTAAAGCGGTGACCTTCCACAATAACGCATAAAGCCAAGCTTACATGCCAACATTCATTAGTAGAGAATTGAAAATTTTGTACATTGATGCGAAGATAAGCTAGACTTGAAACAATTTTACACTTAAGTCTACTTTGCAAGCAGATCGCAATTCATAAAATACGGTATAGAGAACTTAAGTGTATATTACGTACCTGCAAAGCAAGGGGCATCGAGACCTATTCTAATTGCTCTAAAGCAGTGGTGTCCAGCCGTTTTCATACAAAGGGCCGCAACCTATGTTGTGAACTTGTCTGCGGGAGCCAAGCGTGAAATGACCTCACAATGACCTCACAGACATATTCTATCATATTGAATATATTAAATACAGGAAATTCCATATTTATCGAAAGGAACTAATATTTCTTTCGATGCCTGGAATTGTGTTTTTATTAGACAAGTAAGTCGGCAGCCTGCGGGTTTTGGCTACTCGCGACGACATAAGCCGAAAGACATGTTGACTTGCGTATACAGCGGCATCCGCACTGGAAAAAATAATGTGTCGGCAGCCAAATATTTTTGTTACTATTCTTTGGTTGTCACTACTGAACTTTCATGACTTTCAATGATTTATTTTGTACTTGCTACCAATAAAAAAAAAACTGTGTTCACCACAAAAATAGTTTCGCATGATGAATACAAACAAAACACTTAGTGGCCGAGACAGAAATTTTTTTTCTCTGTGTATTTTCTAGCCTACAGAATTTTTTCCTATGCTTATTCGTTATAATTTCCCGCAAAGTCGAGTCGTCACCAATTAGCAGACGGATACCAATCACCTCCTTTAACTGTCACGTCCGAACAAACGAACTATTTTAAGTGTCCTATTCCAAGAAATCAACGAATCTTCTGCGTGGTTTAGGCGATCTGTAAATCGGCGCTGATTGTTTTGTAATTTAATAAAATCGAAAGAAACATTTTTTTGGTGTTTTTATATCAAACATTTTCCCGTGTATCTGGCAGCTGGAACTGTCTATCAGCAGCAGGTTACGCACGTGATGTGAGTAATTATCATCTCTACCAGATGAAATGGGAAAAAGTAATCACATTGTCTGCGCAAAAAGTTAAAAATACACTTCTTATTTGCACTGTTTAAATAACGTGTTGTGTCTACACCGCGTGTTTCCAAACATAGTGACAAACTTCTGCAGGAAATACCTTAGTACACCTTATTCCCTAAAACTGTTATTAAGAGAGCTACACGACACTAAATTTGAGTTTGAAATAGCGTTTGTTTGGAAATACCACAAACAGAGGGAGTGTTTGATATAAGGGGGAAAGGGTTCGTGTTTCACACATTTCCCGGGGTTTCAATTGAGTTCCCCGAGCAGTACACTCACGTGGACGCCATCTGGACACCCCTGGGCGATAGCCGTTGCTGCGTGCCTCGCGCATTGAGGAAGCGGAAGGTTCGGTGGGTCTTGAAAAGTTTGGCGGGCCCTGGCGCCCGAAGGGGGGTGTAGCCCCAGGATGCGTGTGGGCGTGGTCGTCGCAGTTATACTGTCAGTGACGCAGCTCGGCGCACGCTTGCGAATGATTCTGACGTGCGAACGACTCCGACCTAGCATAAAAAGAAAGAAAGAAGCAACAATATTTGACGCGCGTAGAGGTTATGGTGGCCTGGCTCCAGCGTTGCAGAGTGTTTGGATTCCTGGTTTTTGACGAAACAATTAAACGTGTCCCCCAGTGTGTTTACCTTCGAAAAGACAGCGTATAGGTTGTTCGCGGTAAAACGAGTACTTTTAGCAGCCCTGCTTAAGATCTACTTTTATGCAGGTAATGTATACTTCCACCTTATGTAAATTTAACATTGCCATGGGCCTCATCACTCTACTTATGCGTCGGTCAAGTGAAACAGTAAAATTATTAGAAAAGTAAATATTTTACATATCTGGTAATTTATAAACTCCAGGTGCATTAGAAAAACAGAATGGGGGAAAAATATTCAGTTATCACAAATGGACCCCTAACACTTTTTATTTGACGTTAAGATATGGAACTACTTTCCATCAATCGTTGAGAACTTTACTGGACGCATGCCACTCAGTGCGCTCCTTGAAATATTTGCAGGCAGGGGCAGTGACTTTTTTCTAAGCTTGATTTAAAAAATGCTCACTTTATAGTGAACAGCCTCTACCCCAGACGAAGACGGAATGGTACTTTATATTTAGCACGAATGCTGTAACTATTATTTTTAAGCTCCCCAATATAGTTAAAAACTGCTTTTTCAGACTGGTGTATCGTAAAACACACTAGACGAACACGAGCCAAAGTACGATAGGAGACTGTAGTGAATTTTGCTGCAGACTTTTCATCGGTAAAATGGTAGGATCACCGCTGAATGACCCATACGTACACGTAACACTACAAGAATACTGCACGCCATTTCAGAGTCATGCACGTAGAGCGGCGATGACGCTCTTGTAGCGCGTGTAAGTGTGGCCCTTATAGATCAGGCGCATCTCGCTCAAAATTGAGAAAAAACATGCAGGCAAGCAGGCCCCTTCAGACTCGACGAGGGTGAAGCGAGGTGAGTAACGAGCAGCACTGGAATGCAAGTGCGGGGGGAAATGGGAGATCTCCGAGAAAACCCACCAGCCACCCCCCCTCCCTTTCCGACCGAAAATCCAGGGTATCGACCCCGCTGGGAATCGAACCGGGTTCGCATTGGTGGAAGACGAGCGCCTTAGCCGCTACACCGACCACAGCCCCCACAAAGATGCTAAGAAACTAACCCGTTACAGCTCCTGCATTGTTATAAGTGATGAACTGTAGGCTTTGGATTCGGCTCTAGCAACAGAACACACTCACGGTTTACAGAACAGTTACAATGAACCTTGCGCTGTAAACTATCGGCCAAAAAAAAAAAAAAAACCCTTCGTGTGCATTATGTACACAATTGTTTATGTGAACTGAGTCAGAATGAATTAAAATGTTCCAAATCGCTAGCAGCAGAGGAAAATTATTCGAATATAAATCATTACCCGTAAACGAACGTGAAGGAAATCATTAATTCCAAGCAGTGGCTAGTCAGACGCAAGGTCGCGTATAGCTATTAAGTAGAGACCTGCAAAATTAGCGTGATTATTTAAGGACAAATTGAACACTCAACGTTACTGTGCATTGGAACGACTTCAGGCACTTGCCGAAAATACATCTGTCACGCCTTGAATAACTCTTTACGCCGAGAAAGAGGTTTTGTTGAATCAGACAAGATTTGTTTGGTGCAACAAAAGTATTTGTTTGTACAAGGGCAATGAAATATTTTGTTAGCAGAGGGAGTATGTCACTTTTGGACCACCTAGTGCAAGAGTTGCCTAAGTCGCATTTAGTACAAGATGAGACTAAGTGTCAAACTATGATATGCAAATGAGATTAAATAATTGTTTGATAAGTTGAATAATTTATTCGATTAATATATTAATTAAATCGATTAATTAGATTGATGGACTAATTAAATTGATGAATTCTATTCGTCGATTAATAAAATAATGTTTTATATCTTTTTATATTTAAGAATTCTTTGATATCAACATTTTTTATTATTTTATTAGTGTCATAAGGGTCATATTGGCAGAGCAGGATCAATGTGTTCTCTGTGACACCCTGGAGCCGACTGGCCAGAGGAGAGGGTAGTAATGGTTTATATAGGAGTTAATGTTGGTGTAAAAGTGGTATAAGGACTATTTTATTTATTTATTTTCGGTTGGTGACATATGAGATAATGAGCAGGTTGCTCTCTGGAGGCATACTGAGGATTCAACTAGTTAAGATATGGGAGAAATTTTTTCTTTTAGGCGAAGTAAATTTTTTTAATGATTAGTTTAAGATAAAACTTTATATACTAATTTTAAGAAAATATGTTTTCAGCGAGGAGGATTAACCTGTTACTGCACATATAAAACACTTGTTTAAATTTTAAAACATTCTTAAATCTTTTAGAAAATGTATACTATTACAATTAAATATCATACTTAAAATCTAAATACAAATACCAAACCTATTTTCAATCATTCCACAAACGATAAATTCACCCATGTTCATTCGTTCATCACTTAACCATTCATCACCATTCAACAACATTCTGAACATAGACATGGGCAGGGCTATGTGCCCTCCGAATACGCTAGGTGCATCCGGCTTAATTCCCGAGATTTTTCTATGTTCCATAATTCACACTTTTCCCCTGACTCATACTCACAGTCATATGCCCACCCAACTAATTTTTCTCAGAGTTCTTGGTATTTTATTCTAGATAGTTTTAATATATTTTTGCGAGTATTTAACACTGTAGAGAGGGCCTTAATTGAAATATTGTCTCGCCTTTTGCCCATAGTGCAACACTATGGCGGTTATTCAGTATCTCCCTCAAAACTCGATTAAATTAAATTCCGCTAAAAAAAATACATAAATAACCCACCTAGAATTTATTCAAACACCTTCCCCTTCACCCATACTCGCAGTCATACGCTACACAAATAATATTTCTCAGAGTACTTGATATTTTATTCTAGATGGTTTTAACATATTTTTGTGAGTGTTTAACAGTGTATAGAGGGTCTGGATAGAGATATTGTCTCGCATTTTGTCCATAATGCCATACTATGGTTGTTATTCATTATCTCCCTCAAAACTCTATTAAATTCCTGTAAGAATACATTAAAAACTCACCTAGAATTTATTCAAACACCTTTCCCTGCACTCATATACCAAATATTTTAAAATATTAAAACTACTTATAGTTAAATTATATGCCCAAGCCACCCCATCACAATCGAAACTTTTCATTCATTAGAGTTACTCAAGGCTCATTCATCCATCACACAAGCGTTCATCGCCATTCAACTCATTCTGAGCAGCAAGTCAGGGCAGGGCTAGTAGCCTCCCAAACACACTTGGCATAATTTGACATAGTTCCTTCATTGCTTTTCACTGCTCCATCAAACACACCCAAGCACACAAACGCCATCCCTTAAACATCCTAAAAACTACATAAAACTAGTAAAAAATACATAAAACTAGTAAAAATACATAAAACTAGTAAAAATATATAAAATTAATAAAAATACATTAAAATGGTAAAATTCTTAAAATTATCTAAAAATACTTAAAACTATTTAATCATTGGGTGGGATCACATCGCCAAAAGCATCAATTCGAATTACCACTAATAAACTCTTTAATCCTATTATGAAAAAAATATGCATAAAAACTACTAAAAGATTGAACCATTTGCAAAAAAAATGATTAGGAATTCTAAAAGTCAAATGAATTAAAAAAAAATTAATGAACTAAGAAAAACTATTTCATTAAAATTTCGATAGAAAATTATAAAATGCAGAAGAAATTACGAGAAAAGAATTAAAAATACTTCTGATAAAAACTCTCAACAACAGTACAATTTTTTTAAATAAGTACGTGATTATTAAAAACAAGTTGTTAAGCAAGCATAAAAGTTATTGAACATATTAGTACAATATCAAGAAATATTGAAAAGCCATAAATGTCAATACTATTTACTGACCTAAGTGTAGCAGAAAAGCTGCTATTCTCTGAAGGAAACCTGAACCCCATTTCAGGGGCAGGCAAGAGCAGGCAGCTGAGATCTCTGGCTGCTCGCTCAGGCTGGCCAGGGAGGTCGTCTAGCTGTGAGCCCAAGCAGGGTCAGGTGCTTCCCACCCCCTAGGCTAGAGCAAGTTACTGGCTAGCTCCTTCATGGCAGGCTGGTAGACTGGCAGAGATGCAGCAGGTGGCAGGGCTGAGAAAGTTTAAGATTTTATCAATCAGAGTCATTTTTTATTTTGTTTCTTAGGGAGACCAAAACATTTCACACTTTATTAATCAGAGTAACTTCTCTGTTTCTAAAGGCAATCCAAAACATGTTTGTAAAGGGAAAATAAATATACACAAATGTGTTCACTTTTAACACTCATATTTATACAACAATTTATTCAAAAATTGTAATTTTCTTTAAAACACTTTGTTCCAAATACAAATGACCAATCATTTCGGTATTATACAAGTATAGGATGTTTCAAATACAAACGACCAATAATTTCAATATTACACATGTATAGGATGTTTCAAACATAAACAACCAATCCTTTCAATATTACACAAGCCTAACACACAGGTTGTTTCAAAAAATACATGACACATTTTACAAGTATTAAAAAATATATACAACATTTTTAAGGAACAAACATAGTTAGCAAAACTTACACAAGGTGACCCACCAATATTTTAACACAAGGTAATACACAAATATTTTAACACAGGGTGATCCACAGATATTTTAAAACAAGGTGATACACAAATATTTCAACACAAGTAAGTATAGTATGACCCACAAATATTTTAACAAAAGTTGATCCACAAATATTTTTACACAAATAATTATAGGCTGTTACAAAATTTATAAGCTATTTGCAACTTCAGTAAACAAATTTTTCAGACTTTTTCATCAAATTTCATCAAATTCTTAAAATTTACTTTTGATGAGAGAATGTTTCTTACATTCTAGTTTTATCCTGTCTGCTTGAATAGACACTTCTTAACATTCAGGGGAGTGTAACACAACACTATCGACCAAGTTTGTGTATGTCTCAACATAATGTGAGTGCACATCTTCAATTCTAGATGGCAGTGGTATTGTTTCAGTCATATAAAAAACAGGATATTTGCTCTCATAATTGCATTGAATTAATTCATGGTTTTTTCATCTTCCACCTTAAAATGAAACATTTTGTCACAGGACTCCATAAATTCGCAGAGAATTCTGGAACACCATAACATATATGATACATTAGACTTGACCTTGTTTCATGCTACCATAAGGATTTCCTGGATGAAAGAGGTGCATGTTATGCATTTGCTATTAAACATACAACTGGGAACAATTGGCACGGTACAATGTATGTATATTGATCAATTGACTCTCTAACTTTGCAAGTTAAAATGTGTTTGAGGACTAAACTTTAATTTTGCTAATTTTATTGCTCGATATTAATAACACTTTGAAGACACACACCCAGTTCATAAATAGTTCCAAACTTTTTATTATTGTGTACCAACATATGAATATTATTGTCACATTCTTTGTAATACTGAAATGGTAAAACATTATGTGCTGTATAGATCAGATGTTTCAAATTCTTTTCTTCCTCACAAACCCTTACTACAATGTGTTCGTCCTTAGTTTTAAAGTTTTTTCTCTAGCCTGTATGGTCTGCATTGATTTACAATACAATTCGAAGTGTTACAGTTAGTTGAATTGGAATTAAAACTACCTTGCTCATTACATGTGGTTAAAAAACCAAGACAATATGAACATTTGAAATTAATGTCTGACTTACACATTTCCTTAACATATACACGTGAATATGCTACTCTACAAGTTACAGAATACAAACAATTTTGAATAAATGCATACTTACAAGTAGAAGAGAAGATTATTCTGAATTTGCAACTTCACAAGCTTAGATATTACACACTGAAGGAAAAACTAAAACACCCTGCTCAAAAATAAAGTTGTGGATATCCCCATCACATGTTTCCTTCCAATGTATTGTGGTTCCCTGATGAGGTCTGGTTAGTTGGTAGGCGATTACCTTGTTGAAGTGCTTTTCCTCCAATCCTTCACTCAGGCTGGCTGACATCAGCTCTACAAATATAGATGGTAAGTCACTGTTGGGGCAGAGATACCTCACAGCAAAATTGTTGCATGCTAAGCCTTCACCAAAGCGAATGCAGATACTGGAATCGAAAGTGTACCACCAATGTTCGATATCATTACCCATTTGAACTTGTAGAATACCACCATATGGCTTAAATAATACTCTTATGTAGCCTATTTGCAGGACTTTGTATGTGACTAGGTTCGAAGATGCTAGCCATGACTGACACTTTAATATTAAATGCTCCCCTTTATATAGTCAGTCATTTAAGTATTCTTGCTTAACCAAACTTTGCATTGCCACATGGCACACAGAGACTTTAATTCTTGGTTGCCTATGTATGTAACATGTTCCTTGTTGACACATTGTTTACTCCACACTGTAGGTATAGAACAGCAACATCCTGTTCGCATGAAGTATTCAATTTTCTTACAGATGTGCATTTCATTAAGAATTTAGAAAAGGTTTCAAATGCTAGTTGACTCTCATTAAAAGGCAGCACACTGTCAGGTCGCAAATCAAACAAAGGACAAAATCTTCGTCCATGACAAACATCGAACACTTTAAAGTTTTCTGTCGGACTAATACTCGAGAAATGCCAATGTTCTTCTCTGTTATACATTTGAATTTATAGTGGATCATCTTCTTCATGTTGAAACCATTCTCTCCTGGAACCTGGAGTAGCAGTAGTGTATTGAAGTGGTGAGTCGAACCTCTCCATTGTAATATTTTTTTCAAAGAATAAATGTTTTTCACACTTTGTTGGGAGTGTGGCACCAAGTAGGTTTAAACATCATCGTCTTGAAATTTTCGTAATTTCAGCTTGGTTAAATCGAATTTAGTAACACAAACATTGTTGTTCCAAACCTCACATTCCCATATGCCACAAGGCAATATTTTAATACTGCTACTTCCTTGCATTTGCATTGTGTGTTGCTTATTATTACATGTATTTGTCCACATTATGGAGGTGTCATAAAACTCTCTACTGTCTCCATTACACATTTTAATTTGGGAATATATGTTCTTTAGAGACTGTAACAACACTCTCTTGTAACCTGGCGTAATAGTGGATTACATCTGCTCTGGATTGAATCTCTCCATTTAAAAAATTTTAAGCAGGTCTGAACCTGTAACAAACCAATTTTCTAAATTATTATATTTACACATAGGTAGGATGCTGCTACAGATATCGTCTAAGAGTTTCGCTTTTACATTGCGAATTGAACATCTTTTTTATCACAATGTTTACTGTTGTAGCATTTTACTAGCGAATTAATGCTTGAACAGTCATTATATTTTCTAATATTTACAATTTCTGTATTAGTCAGACTTTTTAACATTTCTTTCTGCATATTTCCCAACACTTATACAGGATAGTCTTCGAGAAGCATGTCGTTCACATACTGGAAATGGTCTTCATAAGCTATGTAGCCAGAGTCCCATTTCAAACTGTGTACTTCATACGTTTGATGTTGAAAACTCATTTTCAATTCCTGATTTAAAGTATACCAAGGTCTCGGAACTTTGGAAAATAACACTTTTGTTTCATTATCGTCAGTTGCATAAGAAATTGTGAGTAATTTAATTATAAAAGAATTGTCTTGATTTTCAAAACCTTTTGCGAAGCACATCATTATTGTAAATAACAAGTTTCAATCCCAGAGTTTTAACAATTAACAAGTCTAATTTTGTTTACAAAAGTTCAGTTGTGGCTTCCTAATCAACTTCATCAATACCGGAATTGTCTCATAGTAAAACTGGATGATTAACAAGTTCCATTATGTTTTGCCACCTTCGCATTATGCAATCTCTCCTCAAATGGACAGTCTTTGGTTGATTGAAGAAAGCCGGTGTACCATACAGGCAATCTTCATCCCAAGGCAAACACAAGACTATGTCCTCATCACCTCTTAAATCCTCTGAAAGGAATGGATATATGTGTTGAATTTAGTGTCCCACTAATGTTAGTAGAAATTCTTTATTTAGCAGGAAGATGTTCTCGACATCTAAGCTTAAAAGCGTTTAACTTTGTCCATGTGTTAAATGGCATCAAATGCTCTAACACAATCTTCATCGCAATTATCGCAGCAGTGGCCGTTGTGCATATTACCTGCTGTTGAAGCTTGTAGACTGATGAACGTATCGGAGAAATCTGTTAATGCACCCAATCGGTGATACACTCCCGACACAATCTGACTTCGACAGCTGCTGCCTTAAGACTGAAAGAAAAATTTATTTATTGCTTCTTATATACTATATGGATTCAAAATGGCCACGATTTTGCGTTAAAATAGCTTGCAACCAAACCTTTTCGAAAAATTATTGAAATATCAGCTATTTTGGCATTTTACAACTCATTCCAGCCTGAAATTGTGGTATTTTTATCACATTTGTTCATGTAGCTGCCTTTCTGGTATATTTGGGTTGTAGGAATTGTAAAATAAACTTATTACAGACACAAATTGTATTTCATAGAAAATTTTACGTTTGTTAGCTTCCAAAAATCCTAGTAGGGTTTAAAATACTGTAACCTAGTGTGTTAATTTCACCTTTGAAATGTGGTATTTTGCTCAAATATATACATTTTCTGTAAATGTTAGTTGGGTGTATTTGTAAAATAAACTGCTTAGATATGAAAATTGGTTAAAAAACTTTTTCTTTCGTAAATAATACGTGTTTACAGAATATGTATGGATGCACATTTAAAAATGTTAGCTACCAAATTTTGGATAGAAAAAAAATTAATAGCAACTTGTTTGGTATCAGAAAACATTAGCTAGCAAAAATGTCTGGGTGAGACTTTCCTGGATTTGAAATATTTTTTTAATGAATAAATGTGCTTTGCTGGAGACTATATTTTCCTGGATGGGGCAAGCCTGCCTCGAAATGCTTGGGTCGGTAGGCATGTGCTAAATTTGCTGGTCTGGAGAGCTAGTTTTCACGTCAGGTACCTGCTGACCATCAGCATGGCTCCCCCACTTGTCTCAACATGAGAGATTGCAGTTGACTCTTTGTCAGTATTGGGAGCCATGCTGGGGAGGTGGTGTGAGGTTGGTCTGTACTGGCTTTGCTGAGCACTCAGCGGGTGACGGTGAATGCTGTATTGTCGGCCTTGCGACATGGAGTCCTTGGAATGGTGGGAGAGAGGGGAAGTGGTGGCCATAATTTTTGGGGGTGGTGTTTAGCACAGTAGTGGCATCCACGAGGGGAAAGGGGGTGGGTTGCTAAGGGTGTGTCGGAGGAACGTGCAGCAGAACTCTGTTCGAAAAGTCGGGGGGCCTGGGACGTTCTCCAGTACCTGGCTCTTTCTGCATGCAGTGGACGAAACTGTAAACTCTCTATCTATCTATCTCTCTCTCTCTCTCTCTCTCTCTCCTGTCCTGTCTTGTCTCTGTACTGCTCGAAGCAGTTAGCAGAATAATCTATTGATTTTTTTTGGTGGCGCAGCATGAGAGGCTCGCACTTGTCGAGTAAGTGTTGGAGTAGGTGGGATGAAACAGCAAAATGGGTGGTCTCGAGCAGCATGAGAATTTGTGGCAATTTCTTTGACAGTATTGTGCACGCAGAAGAGGAGGCGGGACTGGGCAGAGAAATTTTTTGGTTTACGAGAACCTCCAGTTACAAACGAGCCGTCGGCTGCCTTGTTGGGTAACACAAGGCAATGAATGTTTCCTTAACTTACAGTTATATCTCACATGTTCAGATAAATGCTTCGGTTTTTAATTTAATCACGTGATCGTTTAGAGTTACCCGGTTATCAGAAAATGGTTTGAGGAATTGCTGCGATTTTAACGTGTAGTAAGAGGGAGGCCATTTCTTTGGATAGTTGTGTGCAGTTAAATTAATTTCTTAGCATATTCATTCAGTTTTGTAAGGCATCAGGGGAAAGACCGTTCATCTGGTTTAGCCTGTATTATGTTGAGTGTACTTGTTTGTGTTTTGAGAGCCAATGATGGGAAGCGAGTAAAGTCTGTGTACTTTTGTTGAGGAGGGGCGAGGGGTTGAGTTGTAATTTTATATTGGCTGGGTGTTTTGTTTGTTTAATTAATGATCAGTTAGCAATTGTCATGTTTGAAATCTATTATATTTGGTTACAATATTAATATAATTTTTTTTGTTCCATTCAGTAATCGCACAATTAAAGTCGATTTAATGTAACGTGATTAAAGTCTTTTGGTTAATGATTAAAGTTCGGTAATATATTTTAATATCTCTTTTCATTAAAAAATATTTACTTTGCTGAAAAGAAAACATTTCTCCCATATCTAAACTATTTGAATCCTCAGCATACCTCCAGAGAGCAACCTGCTCATTATTTGCATATCTCACGAACCAAAAATATAAATAAATAAAATGGTCAATATACCACTCTTACACCAACATTAACTCCTATATAAAAATTACAGCCCTCTCCTCTGGTCAGTCGGCTCAAGACGTCACACAGAACACATCGATCCTGCTCCGCCAAAATCACCCTTATAACACCAATAAAATAATCAAACATTTTGATACTAAAGAATTCTTTAATATAAATAAATTAGTATCAAAACTATTTATGAATCAATTAATCGAATTAATTATGCAATTAATCAAATAATTATTTAATCTCATTTGCATAACGTAATTTGACACTTAGTCCACTCTTGCACTAAATGCGACTTAGGCCACTCTTGCGCTAGGTGGTCTAAAAGTGACATGCTTCCTCAATTTTTGTTGCTGAATCCAAAATATTTTACTGTTCTCATTTGGTTGCCCCAAACTGTAAGATTTGATTGGTACAGCTAAATATATGTTTGGCTACACTTACATTAAACAATTTGGGCCGATATAAGAAAATGTACAAGTCCTAGCGAGTTTCGAACCTAGATCACCTACGTCCGAACGCTATTGTGAAAACTGACTGATTACGCCGGAAAACTTTTTAATAGATATACTGCAATATTGGACAACACGAGAAAAAAAAATTTCATGTTTTACAGCTTTACTTGTCAGTTTCTTGTTGCATTGTTTTATTAATATATCTATACGATTGTTAAACATCAACAGATCCACTATCAAACACGGTTACTATCCTAACTGTCACAAAAAAAATACAAACAAACTCTCAAGCTGTATTTTCGAACGAAGGTAGAAAACGAATGGCCAAACAAATATATACAGTTGATTCAACAAAATATTTAGTTGACAGTCTAATTTTTTTCTGGCCCAAAGCACAGATTTTGTTTATTCAAGCATATATTTCGTCAGACGAACAAAAGTAATTTTGTTGCTTTTCGAATTTCGTTTGCTCTATATATATATATATATATATATATATATATATATATATATATATATATATATATTGTTAGGGCAACCAAATATATATTTGGCCTCATACAAGCAAATATTTTGTTCGATTTTCTCTCAGTGTAGCCAATAAGACGATATCAGCGGTGGACTGGCCAATTACTTTTAAGGAGATAGCAGGTAGGTGACGTTTACTAAAGTACAGCGACCAATGTAATCACGTATAGTGGTCGCTTGTTTATAAGGCAGTGGAGTTTATCCTCTCACCGAATTGTAACGCGAATTTCCCACGTTTCTACTAATACGCTGCCGAGTACGCTTGGATCAAACCAACCACCGCCCTAACTCACTCCTTCCCATCTCCCTTATATATGTGTGTGTCTCCTGGGTGAGCCTGGGGGAGTAAGAAGCACGCGGCAATAAGGTCGACGTTTATACCCGCACACAGTTTGCTGTCGCCGCTACAACCACATCGCACAATCCCGGAGGTGTTTGATAAGGGAGAATATGAATGCAGCAGTGCTTCACTCGGTAATCTCGTATCACGAAGCGATTAATCATTCAGAGTGAGACAGCCGCACACGCCGGCAAAATGGCGGCACTGGCCAACAACATGTCGTAACGGCGTTCGCCAATCAGCGCCCGGTAACATACTCGCCAGCCGGCAGCCCGGTCGGTAGAGAACTTTTCGTACCACGGAGTAGTTGATCAGACTCAAGCAGTGGCGTAACAATTTTGAGGAGGGGGACAGGGTGTGCGTTGCCCCCTCCTAACTTTGATAAAGGGGCTCCAAAATAAGGATAAATGGGGGCCCGAGCGTCTTTGTTCGGTGAAATGCGTTAGAATGATGTGTAAAATGTCCCATTCCTGACCTTGCATTGATGTTCCCAATTTATCACATTCCTTGGATCATCATTTTACAATAAATTTACGTCGTAACTATAGCTGGAAAATTGTAATATGTTTCTGATACGTAGGATCTACACGTCTAGATTAGCTACGCATTTTTTTTTTTTATAGTTTATAATGTAATTAAGGCAACAATCGTAACAAAATGACATTTGCAACGGTAGCAAAAATATACAAATACATACTAGGGACGACTAAAATCTTGATTCCCCACTTCGCCACCCCCCCCCCCCCTCCTTCATACTTTTTGTAAGGGGGCGCCAAAAGACTTACCCCTTCCTAAATCGGATATGTTGTTTCACCACTGGACTCAAATCCCTTTCCCAGAAACTCGCACAGCATTTCAGATCAGAAGTACCGCCCTATCAAAGGAACCGCTTTGTGATTACGTCTCTGTGTAGTTATCGACCTTTGGGGGGGGGGGGGTAAGCATTCCCAAGTGAAATCCTTTAGGTAGAGACCGGAAAAATTCGCGAGTTCAGTGACCTTTAGGTTAGACTCCACTTTCGTTTGGAAAATTCAGCGGGACATTAACTGCTCATTGGCTCTGTTCTGCCATAAGGATAGGTTTTCATTGAGCCTGTATTTCGTTGCCTTTTCTTTATTGGCTCATAGTTCTCCATGAGTTGTCAGATAAATCCCGAACCAATTGCACTTGTAACAAAACGCGCGAGTGTTTGAATTATATATTATCCTCAAAGGAATCCGCAAATTCTCTAGGTATGTATCTTTAGGTATGTATCTAACCGATAAACTAAAAACAAATATTGCATAAGCTGAGCAAACAATTATATTTAAAAGAAAAAAACGGAAATTTTCAAGGCAAAATTTGTATTGATTCTATTATTTTTTTTCATCTAATTACGAAAGTGAAATTTGGACATGGCTACTCGTTGTAGCAAGTTGATCAAAAATAAATAACACCATAAGTAAAATTTGGGGTTCGCAAAGCTCTATCGTCTGCTAGGATATCATTTTTCGCAACCTGCACTCATTGTCGTCATTTTCTGCCTTCATTTTATGTTCCCAATTTCCATTTTATTCGTTAGACATTTGAGTGGTTTTTTAAATGTTTAAATAACTGCTAAAATCTTCGCTGCTTCTTATCTTTTTTTGCCGTTATGTTTTCCGGTTTTTATTTTTTCATCGTGCCCGGTTTTTTTTCTTCTTCTGTACATTTTTTGTTAAGTTTAGTTCCGCAATGGACAAAGTACATCTGAAGTTGAGGTCCATTTTTTCGCATATGCACGGACAAAGTTCCCTGTGGAACCAGCGCTGGCCTCACCAATCCCCCTCCAGGTTACCGATACCTATTGAAAGGTCATGCCTGGAGCACTACTATCTAACTTACGTTAAACTTCCCAGCAAACATGATCTAAAGCGGCTCTTTTTATTTCTCAGGAACCGGGAACTTTGCAGTTTTGACCCCCCGTGCTGTGTCCGAAAAGAACTTAATATCACAAAGCTACATTTTTACATACATACCTACCGCGTTTCTCGCATATCTTCCCTTCGCGTTTAAAATTAAGGCTGTTCACGACAAAGTGAGCACTTTTGAAATCAACCTTAGAAAAAAGTCACTGCCTCTGGCTGCGTGTATTTAAGCTGGCGCACTGAGTGACATACGCCCAGTAAAGTTGGTAACGATGGGTGGAAAATAGTTCCATAACTTAACGTCGAATAAAAAGTGTTAGGTAATACTTTGTGACAGCTTCAGTTATTTCTTTTGTCTACTTTTGTTTTATCTATCAAAGCATAAAAATGAGCAAATTTGTAAAGTACTTATTTTTATATTATTATTCCACAGTATCACTTGACCGACGAGTGAATAAAGTGATGAGACCCATTGCCATGTTTATTTTACATACGGCGGAATATATACACCACGCATACAAGTAGATCTTGACCAGGGCATTCAAAAGTGCTTATTTTACCGCGAACAGCTTATACTAAAGCATCATATGCACTGACGGAGCGAGTCGGGTCGAATGTGGCGTACCATTATTTCCTATTTGTGACGTCGTGCGACCTCCAGGCTGTTACGGTGATTGGTACCCTCTGCAGTAACGCTGTCTCAGGCGCGAGTTACCAGCGGAGAGAGCGGACTCGTGTTGTGAATCGTTGGGCATGCTCGCTGCTCGGAGCGGTTCGCAGACGACTTTGCAGATCGTCTGTTCGCGCTGTTGACGCCGCCAGCCACCATGTTTACGGCACAAAAAAAACCCGCTAAATCAACGTACCGACCGCTGAAGAGCACGTAGCGAGCGGCCAAAGAGGAAGAAAAATTGCAGCTGTGTAACATCCGTTCTTTCCTGGCGCAGCTTTGCATTTTTTGAAGGACAAAAGTAAAGAACTCACTGGCGTATTATCAATACATAGTGAGTGAAGAGATTTGGGCGGCTCTTAACAGTGAGGTCTTGAGAGCCGATGAGGGTGATTGAAGTGAATATGGAATGAATGGGTGGGAGAAACGGGAGATCCCCGAGAAAACCCGTCGACCAACGGCATCGTCCGGCACGATTCCCACTTACAAAAATCCGGTGACCCGGCCGGGTATTGAGCCCGGTTCACCTTGGTGGGTGGGAGGCAAGCGTGCTAATCACTCAGCCACCGTGGCCCCTATATATATATATATATATATATATATATATATATATATATATATATATATATATATATATAGTCTTTGGTGCGCGTCTGTCTGTATGACTGCCCTAATCTCGAGAACCAGTGAACGAATTTGGATACGATTTTTACTGTTATGATCTGCATTTATCGAGGAAGAATTTTGTGTATTAAAAATTGCCCCAGAACTTATGGGAACTGAATATCAACGGTATTAGTTAATCAAGTCGGGAAAAAGTTTGCCGCCAGCACGCTTTAATGGAATACGCTGTCTAATACTTTAGCGACATTACCAAATCATGTACGAAAGAAGTGTGTAAAATTATATAAATGATCTACAAAAAAAGTCAGCGGATCTCCAAATTAGCAACCGCTGCCTATATCTTAAAAAAAAAAAAAACACACACACACACACACACCCCCTTTGTGTGAAAATGAAGATGAAAGTGTTGGTGACAAAATTCTGCCGTGTAAAATTCTTTTGTACTGCCTGGAGAGACTGCATAATGGTTGGAAGACTCGTTACGTCCATAGTACTTTAGTAGAATTTTTATGCCTCTTAATGCATCTTCAAGGACATCATGTGCAGTACACGAAATAACTTGGAAATTTAATCGCTAAAGATTTGATGCGCAGCTTAACGTCTCGTCGACTTCGGGTGGATTAGAGACATAACCAGTAGCCTGGAAAATCACGATTGGGGAAGTAATAAACCATCCCAGCATTTGCATAAACTGATCTCGGAAAACCACGGAGAACCGAAGTCAGAGATACCGCACATTGGATCGAACCCCGGTCGCTCCTCAGGGGAGTCCATTGTGTTACCACTGAGCTACTTCGGTCGATGAACTCCGGGTTGTTTCTGCAAGAAAACAGTCTGTGAGCATGGCTATCTCCGCGGCCGATGTTCCTGCGACTTTGCCGTGAAATCCAAGGCTCCTGGTTCGAATACTCGGCAAGCCATTTACATGTGTGTGCGCTATGCATAGAGGTAAGGTTACACTAGTTATTCATATGCGTTTCCAAAACCTAGAAGCAAATAATATTATTTTATACCTGTTTTCAATTATTTGAAATTTTATGTCATATTCAATGAAATAAAATATTAAAAATATAATTTTAAAGTCCAGCTAGTGTAAGTTATTAAAAATATATTTATAGTTAATTATTTTTATATACAAAATCATCGACATGTGTAGTTTCAAGTAATTCAAAATAAGAAATAATACTTTTTAAATTTAGTGTTTCGTGAATAAAAATGTCGAAATAGTAAACAAATAACACCGTTTAAAAAAAATTCGTTAAATTACGAAATATCCATAAATCTGTGTAAAAATACAGACGCCCGTTTTATTCTTAACGGACTTCTCGTTAGTTAGTAAAAAAAAGCACTTGGTAGGAAAAAATAATGAAAAAAAAAAAAAAAAACTATAATTTTAATAGGAATGTTTTTAATTACAAAGCAGAATTTATTTTAGCTCTGTACAAAAGAAGGTTACAAATAGGGCGGGCATTTAATAAGCAGCATTAACACGTCGAGATCTGCACACATTTACAAGCGCTTAAGACAAATTAGAAGTGTCACCTACTGTATATCCACTACTGCAAGAATACCGGTTCCCTTGGAGCCTGTGTTAGAACTCACCATCGTCCTATTGGTCCATACCACACTGGACACTACCAAGTTCATTACAGCATTCATTATTGGCCGGTCATAAACCAATGGAGAGCCGAGATGATATTGACCCAATCAAATGTCCTTTATCGTATAAAACGATTTACAATCAATCACGTCCCTTCGAGTGGCTCTCTCTCTCTCTCTCTCTCTCTCTCTCTCTCTCTATATATATATATATATATATATATATATATATATATATATAAATTCTACCGTAATCAATATCATTGTTATTGCGCTGTGGTGTTCTTGGCGAAGTTATGTTAAACATCAGCCGAACAAAGACTGCACATCCATGCGAGTTTTGTTTTGAACAACAGAACTTTTCAAATTAGAGTTGCTCAGATTGCACTCGCGCATAGCATACAAAGTGTTAAAAATGTCACAAATACATGAGCAACAGTAAGGCGGGCGCCGTTAACTCCTTGAGGACCTCACATATTTCCTGACAGTGAAGACAAGGTTGAGGTGAGCTGCCTATATTCACAACTACAGCAGTATCAAATGTATTTGGATCTGTATTTCCACTTACCATCTTCCTATTGGTGCTGGCTACACGGAACACGCTTACTGTACTCTACAGCGCTTATTATTGGCTGACCGTCGGCCAACGAACTCGCGCCTTGTCTGTGTGCCAATCAAAGTGTCACGTTAATTTAAAACGTTTTACAGTTAATCCTGTCCATTGGAGAAATGATACTTTTTTTTTCTTAACAAATGAAATGTTGACAACTTTTAATTTATTGCTTATAATCCGGTCAGTCCAGCGAAACAGTAAAACTATACAAGTGTGCGTTTTGTCCTCAGGAGCAAAGGAATTTTCATATAAACGTGGCCCTGTGTCTGTACGCGCGTATTGCTCAAAGTGTTAACTCGTTTGAAGAAGGACAGTCGACGATCGTGTAATGCAAGGAGCATCTGCCGGAGCATGTCGCAGCCAGCTTTGCGGGGACTTAGGAATCCCGCGGGCATCCGTCGCTCTCATGAATAACTTGAGTCACCGATATCTCTGGCTGAAGCCTGCCGCGCCGACCAGAAACAAGAGAAGATTTTATCATGTTGTGCGAGCACGTCGGAAATATTTCACGGTTACCCCTCGTGTTGGTACTTTCTTGATTAAGAGCTTTCGCACGCGGGGGAAAAAAAAATGAATTTTAAAAAATACTGAAGAGGGGGAAACTATGTTTCCAAGGCTGTGTTAAAATTCGCTGTCCCAACTCGGAGGAGAGAGCACGAGAGGGTGATTGAACGACGATGTACACTCGGTGCTCACTCTCGCACCCTCTCTGGCAGCCATGTTGTTTTCAAGTCTAACCTCAAATATCCAGACATACAATTTTTTTGGTTTACTTCATTGCTATTGTGAATTGCGTAATAACAAAAATATTCCCTTTGATATGGGACATAACTATTTATAATGTTATGATGTTCACGTTCCATTAAGGTTACTTGTGTGCAGGTTAATAAATACTGTGCTTTGCACATAACGATTATGGTTTCAATCATGCAAAAATGTAATCAAATTTAAATAAGTTGCTATTTCATAAAACACTGTACATTAATTCGAGAAAAGTGAAAGGCCAGTAATATTTTATTTTCCACTATTTAATAACTTTCCTGTCAGAAAAATAATGCCGAATGTTTACAGAGGGCTGAAGACTCTATTCGGTAGAGTGAGCCAGAGTGTGCCAGAGTGAGAGTGGCGAGTGAGAGGGAGCACACTTCCAAGTTGAGATACGGCCAGGCCAGGCCAGGCCATTACGTGCCTGGGAAGATTATTCGAAGCTGCGGCTACCAGACGAGAGCGAACTTTTATAAGTAACTTGTGCTCCGGCGAGAGTTGAAGTTGTGGCGCCTTGGATATTACAGGCGGGTGCGTTGAATTAATTTCTACCGGCTCGACTTCAACGTTTGAATTCTAACCTCACGACGACAAATGATTGAAAACTAGCGTTAACGTTTACTAATCCAAAATAACAAGCTAGACTCCAGTTCTCTGTTCACTGGCTTCTACTGCAGGTTCGCAAAAAAAAAAAAAAACGTGATTTCTTATGCGAGAGATTAGCATAAGGAAAATTCCCTCCTCTAGGTGCGCAGTGTTCCAAAACGTAACTTCTGATTACAATTTTTAGCTGCATGAACAGGGGCAGTGGTGGCCCAGGGACTGGGGCGTGGGAATACTGCTGGACGATGCCGCTTGCCAACGGGTTTTCTCGGGGTACTTCCGTTTTCCCCGCCCTTGCATTCCAGCACCGCTCCATCCTAGGGTCTCATGTGATGTCCGGAGATGACGGGCACCTACGGGTCCCAGCTGGAAAGCCCGTCACTCGGAGAGTGTTGCCTCGCCCTGGGTTCACTCCCCACAGAGCAGCGAACACTTTCCGTTTGCCAAACTTTTGACACTGATCTTCCACCTGTAGAAGTATTCTTACTCCAGTGTAACTCCATTCGCATTTTTCACATTTTTGATTCAAACATTTGAAAAATCCCCCATGTATGACATCTGTATTTGCCTTTTTATATTTCATTTATTAAAAGCGTTTTATATTTCTGTTGACATAAAAATACCTTATAAAACCTTATCTATAATACATTGAACTTTTCATACGTTGTCCATAAATTATAATATCATAGGCGTATTTATATTTAACATGATTAAAAACAAGGATTAAATACGTGCGTTGTTAAGCTAAGTTCGATTAAGTGGGAAACCACTGACTCGCAGTGAAATTCAACTACTCGAATCAATGAGAATGGCTCCAGAATTAGTGGGAAAAAGTGATTTTTCCGTGGAAAAATTTCACTGATTGAATTAGTGACGTGGAGCAATTTCACTGATGAATAAGTGACGGCCGAATGCAGTAGCGAATAAAATATTGTTTTTGTTGAATTTAGCCAAATAATTCCGTGAAATAAGCATATTTAAGACAGTTTACTATTTAAATTACGTAATTTAGAAATATATATATAAAAAATTTTTTGAGGTGGTTGTGATTGAACTCACACGCCCTTTTCCCTTCAGTTTTACGCTGTTAACTTAAGTGAAATTCTCACTGATTCGAATTTGGAGTGCAGTAATGCCTAGTGAGAAATAGTTACTATGCAAAACATTATTTCACTGTTTGCACACGATTTCGATGCGGTGTCCCTCTGACGTAATATTCTATAGTCGGGTAAGCTTCGTTTGCATGAAATGGAGGAATATACTGAAATTAGAACTTTTGCAGGGCTTCAGAAAAGTTGGAAGTAACAGTGAATTGACTATAGCACAGGATTCGGTCCTTGTTTGACTTGCATGTTCCTTGCTGGTTGGAAGTCGTCCGAAGCGTTTCTGAAAAATTATATATATATATATATATATCCATTATCCATTTGAGAAAACTCATCAAACGTAACGGACATTTGACTGGAATTTAACATTTTTTTCTCAAATGGATTCGCAAAAACTCCGGGTGTTTTATTTCGGATTAGTATTCTTTTTAAAGGCTGTTCGCAGTAAAATAAGCCCTTTAAAAAAACCTGCTTAAGAACTACTTGTATGCACGTTGTGTATTCTTCCACCTTATGTTAAATTAACATCGCCACGGGCCTCATCACTTTATTCATATGTCAGTCAAGTGAAACTGGGAAATTACTAAGGAAGTAAATATTTTACAGATGTGCTAATTTTTTCCACTTCGATGCTTTAAAACCCCAGCAAGGGAAAGAAATGGTTTTTAAGTTTTCACAAATGGCTACCTGACACTTTTTTTTCCAACGTTAAGATATGGAACTATTTTCCATCCGTCGTTACCAAGCAAGGGCAGTGATTTTTTTTTCTAAGATTAATTTCAAAAGTGCTCAATTTTATCATGAACAACCTTTAGCCAAAGTGTAATTGTGGTGAATATTATCGAGATAGCGTGAAGGGCAGGTATCAGCTAAGTATCGATATGCTTTCGTCCATAGAAGAGGGTGCGAATCCAATTAGCCTGGTCATGGACGTTCAGCGAACTAGAATACCTGGAGCTGGACTAAAATGAAGGCAACGGTACTAATTTAACAGCGTTTCTGGAGAAATTAAAAATCGGTTTCGTTTACGTTTGAATTGTTATTTATTGTGGTTTTATGTTTATTGAATCGTGATATCTGCCCGTATGTACTTCTAAATGTGGTGATACGAAAATTTATTTGCTTTTTGAAGACTGAAGGAACACGGGCATATTTCAAATGCTAGCTCAGGCATTTTGAGGATCTTCGTAAAATACTATATGCCTCCAACAACTCATTTCGTGACAAAAAGGAGTCACAGTCATCGTAAACTGCTAAAATCAATGCGATATCTTACGAGTACAGTTACGTAAATTAACGGCACTTAACGTAGCAGGCAAGTAGCTAACTTGTAACTATCGACTCTTAGCAGCTGGTCAATAATAGTCGGTGTATAGAGCTAACCTAACTGTGCATGTCCCATAGATATTCTTGACAGACTGGACTGTTGTGACTGGAACTATAGTAAATATCCTTACTATAGGCTGTTCACAGTAAAGTGAGCACTTTTGAGGCCCTAGTTATTTTTTCCTTTCAGCCATGTCTTATATTTGAACCATATTTTTAAATATATATTGCGATGTAAATAATAAACACAATGACACATTATTTATGTATCCACCGTGATAAGATGTGATTGGCGCTTTAAAAAAACAAGCATGGTTAAAATGTATTTGCAAGGCTGTCTCGTAAGCAGTTGTATCGTAAAATGACAATATACTAAGCTTTGTAAACAAGAAGAAAAATATATAGGGGACCGTTTACCTCAACAAAATATTTCATCGCATCCATTTAAAAAGTGCGAAATACGTCGCAGGCTATCAATTGCGACGTTAAGTCGATCGTCAGATAAAATTTTGCCAAATGAGAAATCTCAAAATACGTACGTCTATAAAAACGCCTCCAGCAAAAAGATAAATCTTTGTTTATCATGTATGTGTACACACGCATATGCATAAATCTCAAAACTAAGCACCTAGCATTGCTGTTCGTTACATTCGAGCATCAGTTAGTTGTTTATTGGCTGTTGCTCCAGTTTAACCCCAGCCCCAGGTAGTACGGGATACGGATCTTAATTTTTTTTTCAGGATCGTTATTGGTTGACAGTCGTTCGGGGCGTGTCTAACAAACTATGGACCAATGGAAGCACAAACACATGTGTACACGTGCATGCAGTTTAACTTGTCCTCAGATGAATCTGCGAAATTTCCAGGTCTCTAGTTATCGTGCAATATACGATTAAAGTGAGCTGGGCACAAATGCGGTAGATTGTCCCTGTGGTGTGATTTTTTTTAGACTTATTTAAGTTTTGTTTGCACGAGGCGAAGGAGTACCCTGAAAGTAGAACTTTCGCCGGGCTTCAGAAAAGTTTAAAGTTGAGGTGAGTGGACTATACCTACTTAAGTATAAGCTGTTTCCAATATATTGAACACTTTTGAAAGCCCTGCCTGGGAACTACTTCTCTGATTACATTGTGTACATCCGCGATATGTAATTTTAACGTTCTCATAGGCCTGATCACTTTATTCATGCGTCGGTCACGCGAAACTGTGAAATCATTAGAAAAGTAAATGTTTTACAACTTTGCTAATTTCTACACTTAAAATCATAAAACAGAAAACTGAAATATAGTGCAATCATTTAAAAATCTACAAATGTTTACTTAATACATTTTATTCAACCTACTTTACTTCCATGGTTACCAACTTTATTGGGCGCATGCTGGACATCGTGCCTGTAAAAAAGAAAAAAAATGTATATAAGCTATCCACAGTAAAATGAGCACTTTTGAAAGCCCTGCTCAGTATCTCCTTGTATGGACATTGTGTTTTCTTCCACCTTATGTAACAAATCTGCTCATTTTTACATTTTGAAGCATTAAAAAAATAGAAAACGAAAAAAAAAAAAAATTAAGTCATCAGAAATTGTTACCTAGCACTTTTTATTCGACGTTAAGATAAGGAACTACTTCCCGTCCATCGTTACCAACTTTACTGGGCGCATGTCACTCAGGACGCCCGTTAAAATGTATACAGGTAGAGGCAGTGGCATTTTTCTAAGGTTGATTTCAAATGTGCTCACTTTATCGTGAACAGCCTTTAGATGTATGGGCAGTAACATTTTTCAATGGCTGATTTCAAAAGTGCTCACTTTACTGCGAACAGCCTTTATGAAGATATGAAACAGGCTCTTATACCGCGAACTCCAACTTCACACGGAAGCAAAATGGCGTCAATGGCCAGCAACGTGTTGGACCGTGGGTCTTCAATCAGCGCCTGGTAACTTACTTTTCGGCCTTGCATCCCAGCCGATAGTGGACCTTTCGCAGCCGTGCAGTAGCCAACCAAGGTATAGGCTCTTCACGGTAAAATGAGTGCTTTTGAAAGCCCTGCTTAACCCATTCAGACCTAGTGGACACATTTATGAACATTACGCACGTGTAGGTTACTTTTTGGTTGTACTGCACACTCCGAAGCCCAGTGGCCAATGATCTTACCTGTGGGTAAATGATTCGCGAAACTTTTTACTGGTCTAGGCACTAATTCGCTCATATAACTGTAGTTGAACGTACGGTCTACATCTGATTGGCTGTAACAACGAAACAAGTGCCACGTCGACTTAAGTAGAGCACACATAATAATTTTCTTTGTTTACAACGACAGAAATCGTGAATTAAAGTGGGTCTAAAACGGTTAATATATACTTGTATGCACGTTGTGTATTCCTCCGCCTTATGTAAAATTATCGTTGCCGTGGGCCTCATCACTTTATTCGTGCATCGGTCAAGTAAAACTGAAAAAATTATTAGAAAAGGAAATACTTTACAAATCTGCAAGTTTTTACACTTCTGTGCGTTAAAAAACAACAGAAAACGAAAGAAATGATTTTAAGTTATCACAAATGGTTACCTAACACTTTTTATTCAACTTCAAGATATGGAACTACTTTCCATCCATCGTTACCAACCTTACTGGGCCAATCTCACTCAGTGCGCCCATTAAAATATACGCTGTTAGGAGCAGTGACTTTTTATCTAAGGTTCATTTCTAAAATGCGCACTTTATCGTGAACAGACGTTACAAGGCCCGTTCCCAGAGCCCCCGCGCATCCAATCAGAGAACGGGCACGCCCACATAAAAGAAACCGCCTTTGTTTGTTTATCGCCTCTGTAGCAAAGGTCTGCATTTCCACCCGTCCGTCGTCGAGGTTCCCGAAGGACATACAGATGGAATTATTACAGGCACCTAACTACCTGTCGGTCGCGTAATTGACGGACGGGCCGATTCGAAGGCTCGTGAACGGACAAACTGAACGGCGCCATTATCTTCTTCCGATGTATTCGTTGTGTTGTAACGGCTGCCCGACGTATTTAGCACTTACCGAAGTGAGCGCGGCAAGTCTACAACCCTGTAATTTACCGGCGAACTGCAACGATCATTGATTACACCAATTACGTTACCGTCAGAATGGGTTATTTTCGTTGTACCTTTTGTCACGCGCACTTCGATAATAAACGCTCGGTCGCTTGTTTGTGTAACACCAGCAGCGCTAACTTCTATGATCGTCACAGCACAATCGATCAACCCCCCCTCCTTAAATCACGCCGCCTGTGTTTTTACTTTCGCGATAGAACGCCCTGCTTTCTGCGGAACCCGCAATCTTGCAGTCCGGCTGCTGCTACAGATGGTCGGGTGATTGTGGCTTCGGAGATGAAATCTCGACGGCTGTAGTAAGAGAAAATTACGGTACGTCTACACCTCCCATAACGAAGTATCATGAAGAATGTCTAAAATCCTGTACCGGTGGCTAGCAAGAGGAGGGGGGGGGGGGGGTGGGAGCATTCTCGCAGAAGTGGTCTCCGTTTCCTGTCTGCTACACTTACGAGAATCGCTGTTTCCGAGTTCTTGTTCTTGTAAGTGGCAGCGAGCATAAATGACTCGGTTGCTTTGTAACAAAATGGCCGTTGGATATCTCCCTGGTTAATCACATCCCCCTAGGACGTCGGGTTCCCAGATCGATGCCAGTTCTCTAGCTTTCAGGTGTCTTCCTTAATTTGCGTATTAACGCGCCCGTAATTTACCTATAAATATTTAAGTGTTTTGAGAGTTAAAATCGTAAAACTGCTAATGTGTGCAATTATTTTGCCATTTATTTAGCTAAGGCAATCTTTGTTGAATTATTTTCCCTTTCACCTGAGTTGAAGGTGACATAGCGTAAATGTCAAAGAAGCCATATTAAAATGCAGCGTGTGCTAGTTTTCTCGTTTCAATAACGTGAACCAGGTAACTACAGTACTAGGGAAATGAAACACGCAATTCATATTTTCTATGCAGGGATATAGTTGACGTTAAATGTCAACTGGAACAAAGTTCTCTCAGTTTCTGGAGTTTATATTTCGTTTAATATACGTTCAAGTCCGTCACTGCTGGATACGGTCATTGCATTGGCGGCGTTTATTTGATGTGCAAATTGCATCGCCGCGGAAGGCAATAAACACACTAAGTGAAATATTATTTCTTCTTCGAAGCAACAGAACATCTCTTAGGTGTACACAGTAGTTTCAACAAAAAAATAAATTTTTCAAAGTGACGCATATTGTTCACGAAAGTGTTACGTAAAATAAGTGTGAATTTTGTTGAGTTTTGTACACTGCAAAAAATTTGTAGTAAACTTCCTGAACTGTAATGGGAGTTTCAAACATATACGTTGCATGAAAATACTACAGCATATCAGGCTGAAAATATAGGAATCTTTAAGGCCTGTCTACAATTGCGCTATCCCAACCAGTCTCTTAAGATAAGGGTACGCTGATTGGTGTATGTGAGCTTCTGACGTCATGGCTCTGTCCCAACCTCTCCTGTCCCAAGTTAACATGTCCCCCCAAGTCAAAGCTTTATGAGAATTGAACTTTTATCCCAAGTTGTGTTTTAAGATGATATAGACAGGAGAAGAGTTCTGATACTTTTGGGCGAATTACATTTACATTGTAAACAATGGGCGTGAAAGATGAGAGTCCTCAAAACGAAAGTGACGAAATGCTATATAATGCTCTCTGCGTTCGATCTGAACTATATAATTTACACGATTCAAAACCCAGCGAGTGGATTTATGTTAATTTTGGAAATACCTGGTTCGATTCCCAGGCGATTCACTTAATATTATAAAGTTGTGCAATCACTTACAAGAGCTGTTCTCCGACTGATGTTTTACCGATACCAGATCCCTCACTCAACTTCTGCGCCGCCATATTGGATCAGAACTTCCTACTCTGTCAATCCAGAGAAGATGTTCCCTCTGCGTGCTGCAAGTCGTCCTAGGTGGTCATGGCCCACAGACCACCAACATGATAGCCGACTCCTCACACCGAAGCCACCCTTCACTTGCGTGTGAGGGGTGAGAGGAGGAGTCAAGTGAGGAGTGAGCAGAGTGGAGTCAACAGTGTGTTGAGTCAGCAGTTTGTGGAGTCAGTGTGGAGTCAGCAGTGTGTGGAGTCAGCGCTTTAAGATGATGCCAATTACTGATAGTGTGCCATTGAGTACGACTACATGTGAAACTTCAAAGATCGATCAGCTATGTGGTAAGCAATGCATTTACTGCGACAAGGTGTTCAGTAAAAGTTGCAATGCACGCCGTCATGAACAGAGCGAGTGTACAAAGGCACCGACCTCTAGACTACTGCTAACATGTGATATGTGTGGTGCAACATTCGATAGAGGTGATACTCTCAAAAGAAACACTGGTACGTGTAATACACCTTTACTTAACACGAGGCAGCACGACAAGGATAGCCTTCCTGCTGATTCATCATGCAAACTATCATTTGTTTAAGCGCCCATAACATTACGAGGGCCTGCATGGCGTTCCAAACCAGTGTGTGAAGACAGAACTACGGATGATGCAGGGCGTGAATCATGTGGATTGTCAGAAGGATTGAACAACAAACCTGCACCACGCTTATGTGAAGTAACCACCGACGATGCTACCGAGAACATTGAGAACGAAACTATGACATCCGGTGATGATGCATGTTCTACTGATGACGATGAAGTGCCGACACATGCCAAGCGAAGGTATATACATGGTCCTGAAGACCCCAATGACCTAGTTGATAGACCACGGTGGTTGGTTTCATTGCAGAGCGGTGGATATCTCTCTGTCATCGGAGATATAAATTCAATTATTGATTAACTCAGAGCTAGAGGTTTTATTAAACGATATAAGTGTGTTTTATTTGGTCATGTATGTATATAAATAAATATAAACAATAATAGTTTTTTTAATTCCTGCTATCTCAGAACTGTACCTCGTGTGTTAGCTGCTGTCTTTCTGCACTTGTTTCCCGAAGAACGACACTTGTGTAGAGGGGTTATCACCGTAGGTAAACACAGTGGACCGCCTTGTATGCTGAGCTGAACATGCAACAGTAACTTTCGTGTCGGCATGTATGGGGTCAATTACTTAAAATATTTCCACACATTGATACTATAACGCTTGTAGCAACTCCTCAGAGACCCTTGCCGATGCTGACAGTGTTACGGACTCTTCGGACGAAACTTGAAGTGAGTGAATAGATTTTGGACAGCGAGGTCTTGAGAGTCGATGAGAGTGAAGTGAATATGGAGCAGCATCGGAATGAAAGAGTGGGGGATTTTCCCATTAAAAGGATAGTTTTTATAATATATATGAAACATAAATAATGGTAGTGTGTGTTTATTGTGGTCCTTACATACCAGGTGTGTGTGTGTATTTTCCCCAGTAATTGTGCTTTCCTATAGTGTATTCGAAGTTTTGTTTGAAAAAGTACCCGACGTGTTTAGTTATACCTCTGAAAAGTACCGTCGAAATGGAAGTTTTATATTAAATATCGCTTGTGTTGAGAGCATATAGTTCTCACACTACGCTTGTCCTTGTGTGCGCCCCCAAGTGAAAATAACATTCTCAGTAGAGAGAGAGAGAGAGAGAGAGAGAGAGGAGAGGAGAGAGAGAGAGAGAGAGAGAGAGTAGAGAGAGAGAGAGGGGGAGGGGGATGCATGTGCCCTATGAGATGCTTCCCGAATGACTGCAACTAGTGAAAGTTAATAATATTTACAAATCTGCTGTTGCCTCGCATCGTCGTTCAACTAGGTCATATTGCACACAATACCAGTTTCTGTACAAGGTCCACCATAGAGGTCGTTATAGTGGCTAGCATGGGACATGTCATGACATATGCAGCCTTCTAAGGACATATTTCTTAACAGGTTTGGAAATTTGATACGTCCTATTTTTCGTGGCAAGTTCCGCACCAGCTTTCGTACCTGACCAATCACAACTTAGTTTCAGAGCTCAGGGAGTGCTTCCCATGACTACTACTTGAAACGTATTCATGAAGAAACCAAAAAGCACACTTCCATTTTGATTATGCATTCATGAGGTGAAAAAGCTTTACAATTCGACAAAGATGAATAATATTGTCGATGAAAACTTGTAAGTACTGTTTAAAACCGTCTTAAATCTTTAAAACACTCCGTACACTATAAAAAAACGTTATTTTAAAAGCATATTTATATAACCTGTATTTAATGACAAGTTGTTATGAGAACTGGTAGTACAGTGGTAAAGTGACCACTTGTGATAAAGTTTATGTATTTGAGCGTGTTTTGGAAACTATGTCAGAAAATATTACACATGGATAATAACTTGGTGCATAAAGAAAAAGCTATATTTTATAATTGGTTGATAATTTTCGTCACAATTAAAAATAACACTCGTACTCTCTCGTGACTTCACACCATTTTCAACAATCTGTACGAGTAAGCAATAAAGAACTAATGTAAAAGTCAACAATAATATAGCAATATTAAGGTGTGCTACCTAGTTTGTTATATGCTAATGTAAGTTGGTGACTTGTAGCAGATGTGCAAATGTGATTACTACGAACCACATGCTGTGCACCTGCGAGGATAACAAATACTAGTAACCGAACTGCTGCCTTGTAATATAAATCTTCCATGGTGGTTCATAGCGATTGGTTTACTGGCTCGTGCACAAAGCCTTATATTGCAACAGATAAAAAACGCCTGCTACCTGCCATGCTGGAGTGTCTCGCGCATAGCTTCTTTTTAGGTGCCGATGCGTGTCTGTTTGAGGCTGGTATTCCAGAAAATTTATATAAGGGTTTTGGTAGAGCTCAAGTCATACCCAGGCATTATCAGTATTCCAGAAGTTATTATGTCAGGTAAGTTCTTAGTTAAGCCACGACCGAAGCCTTAATCTTAGGGCTCCGATTTTGCTGATTTATCCTTGGTGCAAACGAAGCCTGAGCAGAACGCATGTCATTTTTCCGGAGTCGGTAGCATGACAAACGCCCGATATACAATTACGACGCGTCCAGACGCTTATACGTCACAGTGTAATTATTAATTAAAAACTTGGTAACCAGTACAGTTTAGGTGTTTTGCAATTAAGAGTTAAAGCCGTAAGAATACTGCGTATTATGTAAGGTAAAGTGACCGAATATCGGATACTTTTACAAAAGTCAAATTTATTTGTAGAAGTAAAAGTTATTAACAACCATATATTTGTCCATTGCTTGCTTGGTTAAACATAGTTTAGGCTGGTATCTGTTTAAATTAAGCAAATTATTTATGGAGATACTAAAAATAAAAACCAAAACAATGCGAATTACAAGTTTTAAAAAAGGGAGCCTAATATCGGATAGTAGGTATTACTAATATCGGATAATAGGTTTTCTTAATAATGGATTATGGAAACCCAGACATAATCCTCCCAGACAATTAAACAAGCACAAAACATGAATGTAAAACTTAAAAAAAATTAGCATTTGTAAGTGGGGCTGCGGTCGTTCAGTGGCTAGAGTAGTCTAACAAAAAATAATATTTAAAAAATGCTGAAATAGTATGTACTTGCTAGCTATATGTATGTGGGGGCCACATTTGCTAGAGCACACACATGTCTAACACAATTATTATTTTTAGAATGTCTGCAATAATGTATGTACTTGTCATGTATATGGGTCGCAGTGGCTAGAGCACCCACAAGTGGGGCCATGGTGATTCAATGGCTAGAGCTATATATTCTATCTAATTTAAAAGCCGGGCTTTCAAAGTGCTCATTGTATAATGAATCTATAGCTATATTAACAATGTATGTTAATTAAACTACTACAATTGTGGCCACAGTGGGTAGATTACTTCAAGTGAGGCCGCTGTAGCTAGAGCTCCTACAAGTGGGGCCGTGGTGTCTGGAGCTATATATTAAATTATATGTGAAATCACAGTGGTTAGAACACTTTCAAGTCGGGCCATGGTAGCTAAAGCAAGGGATGTGGATAGAGCAATTCCAAGACATATTTCTCGATGTTTCCTTCCCACATATGTCTACAGTAGAAAGTGAATATTACCAGAGGACTGTTCCCTCATTGGTGGTGAGGTAGGGTAGTGAATGATCGTGTGGAGGACTTCGAGAAAATCTACTCAAGAAAAAATGACTATAAAGATGTTAGGTTTGTTTTACAATCCCTTGTGGCACACTTAGGCTTATCCATTTTCCCATAGGACCTTCTCCCTGGTATACATGCAGAGTCTCAACCCAAATGTGAAGAAGATTGTTGCTGACTAGACGTAAAGAAGATTGTCACTGTTTGTTGAATTGGTTTTATCCACAATGGCTTCATCCAGACCATCATTCCATTTTGCTTATTCATCATCTGACTCTTCTGCTTCATCTAATATACCTACTCCAGCAGCTTTCATACTGTGGCCAGATCTGCAAAGTGGATTTTGCATTCGTCCATTCACCGATCACACAAGTGGTCTTTGCCACAAATGTAACTGCGCCTTCAATCCTTTCAGAGAGGTGCAGTATGTATGCAAGTAGTGCGGGAAGACATTTGCCTGCACCAATGAGCTCGACAGATGTTGTGGTAAATGTACAGGATGGATTAAGCAAGCAGCATTGATGCATTGCACTTTCTGTAACCAAACTTTCGAACATACCAGCGATGCCAGACATCACAAGCATGGTTCATGACTGGATGCCAGATTAATGCCAAAGGACATTGTCGCCTAGCCACCATCAAAGCAGCTGGTGCGGCCAACAAACATGGCTTTGTGGAAGCAGAGAGTGTGTTTAGGGGTGTGATGAGGAAGTATGTCATGGAGAATACCGCAAGGAATGCCATCGATAATTATGGCTACCTGGAGCATATGAATACCAGTATCATTGGCCAACTAAAGCTGGAAATTGCTGATCAAGGACCCAATAAAATTTAACATTTTTCTCAAATACACTTATGATAAGCCCGAGCCACACAAAAAGTGATGGACCAACAGGCCTTCAATACAAAGAACATTCCTCTCTACAACATAACTGATGTGGAAGATGCTGTGATGACTACCATCTCAATGATATGCCAGGAAGAGGAGGATTATGTAGGTAAGGGTAGCAGGTATACATTGACCATCGTAAAGATGATCCAGCCACAAATCAACAAGCTCGACCCGATACATGCCTCCTCCTAAATTGCTTTGCCTCCTAAGATTTCAGCCAAGACTACCATTATAAATCTGAAAAACAAGGACCACCAGTACTTTAAATAGGCAATACTGGCATGCATTGTAAAGGTACGGGACCACGAATGTGTCAACCCCCAATACCATGGCTTGGAGACACATTTCGACTTCACTGTACTGGACTTTCCCAGCCCTCTGGGAGAGACACCCCACTTTAAATAGAAGAACCCAGGGGTCAGTGTTAATATCTATGTGCATGTGGAATACTTCAAAATCATCTCAATAAGAGTATCGAAAAAGAACAGACTACCCACCTTGATACCATCCTCATGCAGACAGAAGATGGCAATGTACATTACTGCTACATAGCTAATTTCTCCTGCCTTGTACACTCGTGGGTGATGAAGATTCATGGTGCTGTCATATTTTGCAAGAGGTGTCTGCAGGCATTCGATGATAGCTGCAGGTGACAGGGCTTTCTTGTGCTGAGACTCTTGCTGAGCACTGGAGGTATTGTAATGACCACACTGCTGTCCAAGCCAACATGCCAACATCAGAGAAGAATGGCCAACCTACTGTGCTTAAATTGAAGAACTTCCACAATAGCAATAAGGTATCTATAGTTGTGCATGCCGATTTTGAATTGTTCTTGTTACCAGTGAAGACAACTAGCCTGATCCTGTAACATTGTATAAATATAAGAACCAAAAGTACTTGACCTATAGCTATGGAGTATACATCAAGGTGGACAACAATCTCATACCAGCTGCCAAGATGACCAGCTTCCTCCCTGACAAAGTGAAATTCTACACTGGGGAGGATGTGGGGAAGAAGTCCATGGAGGAGATAGGATTGGCAATCTGGTGAAGGAGATTTATAGCCAGTCCAAGCCTATGCACCAACTAACCATAGGCGAACAGGTTGGCTATACAATGGCCGACATATGTTACCTTTGTATCGGCCCCTTCACCAAAAGAAACTGGAACGTCCAAGACTTAGGCCACTTTACCAGTTTGTTTCTTGAGGCAGCATGCAAAAACTGCAACAAGCTCTAATGTTGCCCCAAGCACTTGCCAATCCTTTTCCAAAACTTGCTATATGATGCACATTTCATCATCACTCAGCTTGATTATGACACAGATGACATATTTATCATTCCTAATACAAAGGAGAAACTGATTACCATCAGCAAATGATTTAAAGACAATTTCACTACACAATTCATAGACACCTATCGCTTCATGTCTACCGGCTACTCATAGTTTTACCTCCAGACCAACATCTTGATTTTGTGTGACATCTTCAAGAACTTCAGGGGGCTCTATCTGACAATATATAGATTAGACTGTGTCTGGCACATGAGTGCCCCCAGGTTCTTGTTCGATGCCATACTACACAATACAGGTGTGGAGCTGGAGCTCCTGGTCAACTATAACATTAACCTGTTCATCGAGGCTGGTATTTGGGGAGGGGTGGCCCAGTGCATCACACATCATATGGTGGCTAATAACAAGGACTTTCCTGCCATGTACAATGTCACTCGTCCATCTACTACCTCCAGTATGTGGATGCAAATAAACTATATGGATAGCCAATGTCCCTGACCCTACTTATGGAGACTTTGAATGGACCAGCATGGATATTGATGTGATGTCCATGCCAGATGATTGTCTGATTGGACATATTCTGGAGATAGATATAGACTACCCTACTTCACTGCATAATAATAATCAAGACCTGCCATTCCTGACTGTCAATGAATGCCCCCTGGAGTCTAAACAATCCAAGCTGATGACCTCTCTTGAGGGGAAGACAAATTGCATTGTGCACTTTGTCACCCTCAAGCAAGCATTAGCACATGGGCTATTGCTGAAAGCTGTCCACTTTGTCTTGAAGTTCTGCTAGAAGGCATGGTTGAAGCCATACATTGAGCTAAGCACTGAGAAATGTCAGGCTGCCACGAACACCTTCGAGCAGAACTTCTTCAAGCTGATGAATAATGCTATATAAGGCAAGCTGATGGAGAACAAAAGGAAATGTCAGTTGATGGAGCTTATCTTTCAAGGAGCTGTGGGCAATTAAGCTCATCTCCAAGCCAGTGTTCCACTGTTGGACAATATATAGCAAGACAATGTCACTTGTCAAGCTCGACCATTAGAGCATATTGGTTGACAAGCCAATTTATGCTTGCTTTGCCATACTTGAGCTGTCCAAGACCCTTATGTGCCACTTTTACTACATATGCTGGTATGGTATGGTCATGATGTTGGGTTGGTATATATGGACACCAATTCCTTTGTAATGGCCACATTGTGCTCTGATTTCTACAATGACCTTGCCTTAGACCAAGCAATGATGACAGAATTCGACACCAGTGGTTACCCTCCCACTCATCCCTGCTACTCACCAACCAATGCTAAGGTTATCGGCAAGTCTATTGATGAGTGTGGAGGGAATTATATTATGGAGTTTGTTGGGCTGTGGGTGAAGCTTTATGCTTATCGATGTAGGGATAAGGTTGTGAAGTAGGCCAAGGGCATACAAAAGAGTGTCATCCATCACCACATCACCATGGAGGATTACAGGCATGCTCTTCTGGACCGCCAACTCATGAGCATGCAGGTCAAGAGCATTATGTCACGCCACCATAATGTCTACTAGGAATGCAGCAACTAGCTAGCTCTGTTGTGGATGGATGACAAGCATCAGATCCTGGACAATGGCATCAAAAACGTCCTCTACAGCTATGTGGATGAGTAAGTCTAGACACACACACCTCTGGGCAGGCACATATCATAATACATGTGTCAGTACCTGGGAGGGCAACCAGGTTGGGATGCATAGTAGGAGGCAGTTCCTCGCCCTGGGAGCATCGAAGGTGAAGTGCTTCTGATCCCCTCTCCTGCAACTAACATTCCTTGTGTGTGTAGATTTATTCCCAGCATACTGGAGCTTCTTGCAGTAGCAGTATATGAATCCTGCCAGGTATACTGGTGTTCTCCTGCTCTAGTTCCAACACACTGTAGCATATGTAGGAGTCATATCAATCCTACCAGGTGCATTGGCTTGCCTGGACGGCACACTCAAGTACATACAGGAGTTGTATAATGTTCTTGTCAAGCATGTGGCTGGTGTGTAAATCTGTGTGGTGAGCTCAGCACATTGGATAACATACTATAGCTGGTCAGGCATGCTGGCCAGTTGTATGCTATGGCGCCATGCGTATAACAACTTATTTTTCCATACTCTTGTTCCCCCACTTTGGATCATTCTCCCCCACCCCAGTATACCATACACAAGTTATCTTAAATGTGTCCGGAGCACGTACGGGTGGTCTGATCATGTATACCAGCTGGTTGTGCCCTCAAGAACATGTGGGGAGCAGACCTAACCCTGCACAGGCATACAACCAGTGTCCTGGTGCATGTTTTTGCTTTAGATGACACTCTCAAGGACATATAGCAGTTATATAATATTGCTATCACAAGTGCTGCTGTAACTTTTTTTGAAGATGACAACAAGTAACCCACTTGTGCCTACTACAAGAGAGATCTTGCTGAGGGTAAGTTACTAGTACTTATGATACATATACTATTTCACATTCACTCACTCTGTACACACAACCTATTTCTCTACATCACATTAACTACTATTCAATGTCACATTACCAACATATCTCTTTCTACTATTTACAATATCAATTATCTACAATTTGTGTAGGGATCTGAGTTGCATTTCCGACCTGGGGAACTCTGTTTTTTCATCCTCGCTGGGGGCACAATGCTTATCCTATTGGGGGGGGGGGGGGTGAATGTGGAAACTAGTGTATGTATCATGTAACATTGCAGTGTCTGGTTGTTTGTATCGAATATGCTTTTCTTCTAAACACTCAATGTGCTTTACCCCCTTCTCTCTTCGTCTACCTATCCACCTCTTTGCTGTTGCGAAGGTGCTGCCATGCCTTCGCATGTAGTACAGGTATTTATCATTAACAGCGACAAGCGATTCCGCTTCTCGCTGCTCAGGTCTGCTCCCTACTCTTTGCCTCTCCCCACTCTCCCTATTCCCCTCTGGGTGCATCATATGAGCAGCATGGGACGGGGTGCTATGGTCAGCTGGATGTGAGCTGTTCCTCCTCTGGCAACTCTCTACATTGGCATCTACAAGAAGCTCCTTGTCTCCAACCTTGGGATCTGCTAAACCACGTGGACGTCCGACTACACCGTAGAGTTCGACATCACATTTTAATGTAATTCTGCAGCAGTGCCTAAAGTTTTAATTCATTTTAGTGCAATTTGAGTGATGTGCGATTAGGCTTTGGAGCCACAATGGGGAAGGCCGGTGAGTTGTGGACTGTGTTAAGTATTGGGCTAGTGTGTGGCACATGAGTATTGCATTTACTGTAGCTGGGTGCACAATTCCTGTAGTCTTTTAGCATTTCAGTTTTTTTTGTAGTGTTCTTGCTTGATTTAATATAGTGTTATGTAGTTTATGTGCATATTTGTGTGCTTTTACGAGTGCGTACCTTAGCTGTTGAACCTTTCGCCCATTCGGCTGGACCGACCGTATTGTTTTACTGGTTTATACATCCACAGCTCAACCTGGGTGAGGAATATCACATGGTAGTTTGTTTTAATCGTGTTTGTCTTGTTAACATTTTTATTATTCAGGCACTTTGATGGTCTTCTGCCTTTTACCACGTGCTGTCTGAATATTATCGAGCAATTTCTAGCAATGTTTTTAAAGTAAATTTTAAGTGTTAATTTTAGAGTTGCGCCCTTTGCTGGGCCCCATTGGGTCAGGGTGTGCTCGATACTTGGATTTTAATGGTAGTTTTGGTATTTGTTTATTTTAAAGTAATTTGTAGCAGGCTCAAGGAATTGCATCACAGTACGTGGCTTGTAATTTTCCTGAATGGTTGTTGCACCTCTTGGAGTTGTTTAACAAATGTTGTAATTTCTATGAAATTTCCCATTGTTGATGTGCATGGCAAGTGGTCAACACAATTTACTACAATTTTAATATTCTCTGGTTGTACCTCGATTTAAATGAAGTGAGTAACAGATTTAGCGCTTAAGTTGTGTGACATGTTTTCTATGTGTTGTTGCTGAAAAATAATTTGTTATGCATGATTTAACAGTGCTTGATTTTTTGTGTCATTGTAGACACATTTAGTGAGAACTTTCAGTATTACACTCTTAATGTGCAATCTAGTAATGCAAGCTAATGTAATAATTAATTTGTTGGCCACAACCTACCATTGGTATATAATTGTTTTAATGATTATGGTCACCATTAAAATTGTTATTCTAACTGTGTAAATAAACCAGGATAAAATTAATTTTTGGTATGCTTTTGTAATTTGGTATGTAATTACTACCTTGCACACACAATTGCACTGAAGTCAGCACACCATCATATGTCTTGTTGGTCCATTCTCATTTCTTTGTTTTTTTTTTATCTCCTGGTTATATATTCTCTGCCAGTATTGGAAGGCAACTTTTCAATTTTCTGACATCATCTCTGACAGTTCTTACCTTTCAGGTTAAAAAATTTTAGATTGTTGGTGGTGATGTTGTAATATTGAATTTTTGGTCACAAATCCAGCAGTCATTAACATGATAATGTTATCTGTAAGTCCGAATGCGATGCTGGAAGTATCTGCTCTTGTTACTGGTGGTCGAAGAGGACCCCCCCCCCCCCGCAAAATGGCTGTACTTAGAGAGGCCCCAGTGTTGAAAGAGACCTGAACAACTTCCAAGATGGTGAGACCTGGACAGCGTCCAAGATGGCAGCCCTCAACTGTTGGTAAATAAAATCCTACATAGGATATAATATAGTACTAGCATGCAGAGAGAAAGCTAATGCTCTGGAATGACAAAGCAGGGTAACCCCTCACCTGACTCCTCCCCTTACCCCTCACCAGTACCCTCACCTGACCTCTTACCTGACCCCTCGCATGACCCCCACCTTACCCCATCACCTGACCTCTCAAGTGACACCTCAAGAGACCCCTCACCTGACCACTCACTTGACCCTCACTTGACTTCTTAAGTAACTCCTCAAGTGACCCCTCACTTGACCCCAAACCTGACCCCTCAAGTGACCCCTTACTTGACCCCAAATCTGACCCCTCAAGTGACCCCTCACCTGACCCCTCAAGTGACCCCTCACCTGATGCCTTACCTGACCTGCACCTGACCCATCATCTGACCTCTCAAGTGACCCCTTGCCTGACCTCTCGCATGACCGCTCACTGGTCCCTCACCTGACCCTAACCTGACCCTCACCTGACCATCACCTGGCTCCGCACATGACCCCCACCTTACCCTATCACCTGACCTCGTAAGTGCCCCTCAAGTGACCCCTCACCTGACTCCTCAAGTGACCCCTCACCTGACCTATAAGTGACCCCTCAAGTGACCCCTCACCTGGCCTCTCAAGTGACCCCTCACCTGGCCTCTCAAGTGACCCCTCACCTGATTCCCTCACTTGTCCACTCGCCTGACCTCTAAATTGACCCCTCAAGTGACCACTTGCCTGACCCCTCACATGACTCCCTCACCTACGCAGTCAAGTGATACCACAAGTGAACCCTCACCTGACTCCTTACCTTATACCTCTCCTGACCCCTCATCTGACCACTCAAGTGACCTCTCACCTGACCCCTCAACTGGTCCTCTCCTGACCTCTCAAGTGACCCCTCAAGTGACCCCTCACATTACCCCTCACCTGTTCTCTCAATTGACCCCTCACCAGGCCCCTCACCTAACCCCTCACCTGACCTCTCAAGTGACCATTTCAGCTGAACTCTCAAGTGACCCCTCAAGTGACACCTTACCAGACCCCTCAACAGACCTCTCACGTGACCCCTCAAATGACCCCTCACCTGACCCTGAGCAGACCTCTCAAGTGACCCCTCACCTGACTTCTCACCTGACCCCTCACCTGACCCCTCACCTAACCCCCTCACCCGACCCCTCATCTAACCCCCTCACCCGACCCCTCACCTAACCCCCTCACCTGACCCATCAATAACTTTTTCAATGGAACTTTTTTTCGCTTAACATAAGATACTATGCTCAATGCTCGCACAATATGTATTGGTTGTTAAATGTTTATAACTATGCTTTTTTATCTTCAATAGTTTGGAAATTACAGCCACCTGTGCTTATAAGTAGTCATAGGACATACTTGACCTTATGAGCTTTACTGCCGACTCCACACACTGTTGACTCCACACTGTTAACTCCATGCTGGTGACTCCACACTGACTCCACACACTGGGACTTAACACACTGCTGACTAGACACACTGCTGACTCTCCACTCACTGCTGACTCCTCACTTGACTCCTCACTTGACTCCTCACCTGACTCCTCACTTGACTCCTCGCCTCAATAAACCCCTTTCTTAACTCCTCATCTGACTCCTTACACACAAGTGGAGGGTGGCATCGATGTGAGGAATCGGCTATCATTTCGGTGGTCTGTGGGCCATGACCACCTAGGACGACTTGTAGCATGCGGAGGGATCCTCTGCTCTAGACTAACAGAGCAAGATTTTATGATCCAAAATGGCGGCACTGATGTTCAGCGAGGGATCTCGTGTGAGTAAAACATCAGTCGGAGAACTGCTATTTTAAGTGACTGCACAATTTTTTTATGCTAAGTGAGTCGCCGGGAATTGAACCCGGTATTTACAAAATTAACATAAATCCACTCGTTGGGTTTTGAATCATGAATCGGAAATGTCCATGGTTCAAAAGACTTTCAAAAATTGCATTGCCTGTGAATTGTACCAGAAGATCAACTTTCAAAATTAACATACATGCTTTGCCTGGGAATCGAATTGGAATTAAATGCGCGAAACTTGCATTAGTAAGGAAATAGTATGCGGCAACACGCGGAGGAAACCCCTGCTCAGGAATGACAGAGCAGGAAGTTATGATCCAAGATTGTGGTGTGGGATCCACAGCCAGAACCCAGTTAGGGCTTACAAGATGGCGTACCAGATTGACAGAACAAGAAGTTCTGCATTGCCTGCTAATTAAATTGGAACCAAAGGTCGTCACCGTCCTACAGGAATGCAAGAGCCCCTTGTGACGTAATCCAAGATGGCTCCATCGTCCCCCACCAGGATCCACTGATGGCCGTCGTCTCGCGGTAGGAAATCAGTACTGGCTCACAAGATTTCCGACATCCAAATTTGGACTAATTTGGCCTCCAGCAGACTTTAAACAAGATGGGTGCCAGACGAATAGTTTTACAAGTCTGTCCGGTGAGTGCGCGCTCTCGGATATGACTTATTTCAACTTTCTCGGCTCACATGCGATGGTATTCTTGTGGTTAGCACACTGGCCTGGCGACCCAAGGGTCGTCGGAACGAAACCGCACAACTCCAGCATTTTTTGAGTTCACATTTAAAGTAAATTAGCAGCTCTCCTGGTGAACGATGAGCGAACACACAATGGCAGCCAGCGCTCCTAGCTGGAACTTCACTCTGGTGGTGAGTGCGAGAATCAAAGATGGCCGACAACCTAGTGGTCGATGTGGGAATCAAAGATGGACGGCAAACAATATGACCGCCTCCACCAGACGATGGCAAAACAAGATGGTCGCCAGACATCAAATAAAAAGGCATCACCAGCAGATGACAATCGAGATGGAAGTAAATCCCCTCCAGGAATAAGAGAAAGAATGGTGGATGAGAGAACAAAGGAAGAGAGAGGGGAATACACAAGAAATAAAACTTGGGAGGAGCCCGAGGAGACCCTCAGAATTGAAATCCAAGATAAATTCCGAGGGATGCGGACAATATGGCCGACAAATAAATTCGGAATCGAATACCTTGGGATCGAAAACGAAATTTAAAATCGAAAACCAAATTTGGGATTTCAAATCCAAATTTGAGTTTGAAAACCAAATTTGTGATCGAACACCAGATCTGGAATCTAAGGTCAAGGTAAAAAACCAAAGATCAAGGTCAATCTGGAATGATAGAGTAGGAAGTATAGGGTAGGACACCGAGATGGCGGCGAGTTCGTCCGCACGTCCGCAGACAGGAGCCACTTGCGCTGGGTTGCCATTTTCCTAACTACTCACTATCACGATAGTGATGCTACACGGTTTATGCTACGATGGTTGCATGTTATGTCGCGACAATTACTACCAACTATCTAGTTGGAGCTGATAATGCGATAGTGCTATTGCGACAAAGTTTCTGGTGGAACCGGCGTTGGCCTCTCCAAACCTCCCCTTCAGATGGCCGATACCTAATAAAAGGTCGTACCTAGAGCTCTACTTTCTATCCAGACTACTTCAGCCCCCACAAACAAAAGCTAAAATCGGCTCTTTTGATCTCAGGTACCACCGGGAACTTTGCAATTTTGACACCGCCATGCTGTCCGAATATTGAAAAATGAAAACTACACTAATCTACTCACTCAAACAAACTAACTACCTTCCGCGACTTCGCATATCCTTTCTCGATTGAATTTAAGCATGACGGTATTCCCATAACTGTCATCTCGGCTCAATTCGCTCTGGTTGTGCAGGACTTCGTTTTGGGAGATGTCCGGTAATCAGAAACATTCCCCGCTACCTCGCCCCCGGGCGCATAGAGCTTGTGTCTACACTCAAAACTGCTGCTCGATATGGCACTCATGCACACACACACACACACATACATAACCAACGCTGCGCTCATTCGTTTTGCTTGCTATCCAACTGCATACTACATACTGGTACAATCATCTTTGTCAATTCGTGAAAAGATGCCTGAGCTTTGCTCAAATGACATCCGGTCTTTATTGGGTTGTCTTAGCTGGTGTTTTTGACTGACCAGGTGGCTGGAGGCTCAATGGGGAAGAGTTCCTTTACTCCTTTTCCAAATTTGCTACATCTAAGGCCACGAGTCTTTTAACTCCCAGACCTTTTCTACCCCAGATCCTCCCCCCACCCAGCCAGGCCCCTCCCAAGGGAGGGGCATGTCACATTCTGTGTGGTGTTTCCAAAGCTGTTGGTAGAGTGCCATCCGGGACTGGAGGTCTAGTACCGGACCACAGTGTACCCATTGAAGGGATTACTGTAGTCGAAAGTATGCCTCCTGTATGTACGGATGGCATCCCGAAGGACGTCAGACTCGTTGAATCTTTTGCGCCTACGCCAATAGCAGTCATTCAGCAGAGTGATTAACTCTGAAGGTTTGGTGGGCAGGCCTGCCTGGGCGACGACAAGCCAGTCTATTGTTTCCATTCTTGGGAGCAGGACCCTGTTCCCTCCCTCCATATTTCTTATCAGAAGGGCCAGAGCAGATGTCAAGGTAGCTCGGTCCTCCAGTTTAGTTAACATTGCTCCCCTGATGAGCTCATTGTACAACCACTGTGGGTCGTCCGGGTCAGCTTGTGCAGGCCATGCCTGTACTGCGACATCAACCATATTTTTCTCATCCGGCCAGTCAGTTTCAACGGTTTTCACTTCCTCAGGTGTTGCCTCAGATTTCCTGGTGAGGACCTTACGGATGAAGACTTCCCTCTCAACCTCTGTTTCCCATGGCTGATCGGTCCGTACTTCCTCCATTGGTACTCCCGTCGACCATACCTCCCTGGCTTGGGTCATGGCATAGACTGTACGTCGTCTGTTGTCGGGTTTGAGCTTGCTCATGCTACTAGTAACACGAGCAAAGCCCTCCCGCACGAACACCACAGGATTCTAGGTACACAGCCATCCAGGTGTTGTTTGGTCTTCAAGACCATGGCCACTTGTCTTGTAAGGTTCTAGGTTTATAACTCTCGTTATAGACGTAGACATGGGCAGCTCTAGTTCCCTTTTTCCTTTTGCTTCATTCCTGGAGGGAGGTGCAAGGGGAGTGCTCCCATGGACCATTGCGGGTGTTATTCCCAATGGGGGAGGGGGGTTATAAGGGTCACCCCCTTCATCCAAAATGACGACTGGGAAGATGTGTTCATCCATTTTGATTCACAGCACCTATCCCAGTCTCATCCTCATTATCCTGTACCTCCAACATGTCCAGGTCCCTGCTCAGCCGAGGGCCAGACCACCAAACGTCGAACTCCTCTCTTCTTTTACCAACTTTGGTAAGGTTTTGTGACACCGTCCTTATTGTGTTCCTTTCCCGGAGCATGTCCCCGAGACGGAGAGGCCCATTGATCCCTTCGAATCCATTCGTCAGGTCTTCGACTTTGGAGCACTCCAGCGCGTGGGTAGAGGTGTCTTCCACCCCACACACCACGCACATGGGGTCTTCCACCAGGCCCAGTGAGGACAGCTTCGCACGGAAGTTACAGTGTCCAGTCAAGTACTGGACGGAGTAGTGACCCGGAGTAGTGCTATTGTGACAGTTCGGCAGTTACAATCGTGCAGTTTACACGGCGATAGTAATGCGGGATTAGCTCTCACGATAGGAACTACCGTGCATTATTATCGCTGTGTAAACGCGCCCTTACTGGGTGCGTGACAGTTAGTGGCCCCGTTAAAACACTATTTCAGAGCAATGAGTGTAGTGGCGTTGGCGCACTTGATGCACCTGGCAGTGTCGCCCTTATCGCTCCGGAGATTTCACGGCCTCAGTTGGTGAAAATATCTCCAGGTTGGCGGGCCCCTTAAGAGCTTTTACATCTATCTTCGTCTATAGGAGTGCGAAAGCATGGACTATTATAGCGCATTTTTCAGTTTTTCACAAGTTGTTATTGCAAAACCGTGTCTGTTGAGGCCTGAGTGAAGTTAAGATATATAGACGATTCTTAAACATTGAGGCCTTGAGAACCAATGAGGGTGATTGAGATGAGTATGGAGCAGCGCCGGAATGAAAGAGCGGGGAAACGGGAGATCACAGAAAAACCCGCCGACCAACGACATCGTCCGGCACGATTCCCACATGCAAAAATCCCGGACTGACCGGGCCGAGGATTGAACCCGGATCGCCTTTGTGGGAGGCGAGCAGGCTAACCGCTCAGACAACGTGGGCCCTAGAGATCTGGGGTATTTGCTGATTCAGTTAGGGAAAAGCTAAATGCCAAAAAATGTAAGATTGTGCTAATTTTCGATTTGCCCATGACTTAACCCGACACATTCTGGAGGACTTTGAGCTAATGAAACACACGCAATAAAATATAGGCCCAGTAACGGTCTCTCGCCACAGAGCAAATAACTATACAGATCTGAAAGGGCCACTTTACCTCGAAGTCCAGCCACACACGCCAACAAAATGGCGTCACTGGCCAGCAAACTGTTGAAACGTTGTTCGCCACACAGCGCCTGGTAACGTACTTGCCAGCTGGTAGTCAAGCCAATAATGAACATTTCGCAGCAAGGAAATAACCAATCGGACACAATACCCGTTTCCATTACCCCACACATCCAATCAGAGAATAGGTACGCCCACCACAAAGAAACCATGTCATTTCGCCTCTGCGTACTTGTTTATTATGTGCTGTAAGGTTCAGAGTTCATTTATTGATATTTAACCCAGGGCTTTGTTAGGATTAAAATAATCATCAAAAGTGTAAATAAGCAACGATATAAAACAATGAGTGCTTATTATTTTTTTTTACATGTCCAGCTATAGGTTGAACTACACGTGTGACTTTCCACCCCTACAACTGGTACAGTTCCTGGGAAATGCAGGGGTATAAGTTATCCACTGAATTAACTGATTTTCCTTTTATTTTTATTTTGGCCTATGGCTTCCTGTTGTCAGACCACATTATTTTTTCATTTTTAAAAATATTTATTACATGCGTATCACCACGTAAGTGGCTTGACATTTATACCTATATTTACCCTTTAGTGGTTGCCCTTTGTTCTCGGGTATGGAAGTTCCGGAGATGACTTGCCACCCACCGCCGTTCCCCGCACATCAAGGGGATTCTAATTCTATATACTGTACTATGCACTCTACAGAATGGACGGAAATAATGGGACAAACTTCAGGGTTGATTCCTGACCGGAAAAAAGTTTACACCAACATACGTCCGGAATTGCATATTTGCCCTTGAATATAGCACTGATGAACGACATCATTCTCTCATATGACAACTCTCACAGTATGCTTTTGTGTGTTGCAGATTGTGTGAGGAGAGCCAAGGCGAAGCACAGCGGTTCGTTATTCATTCCAGGAACAAGCCGAGATGGTGTTCATATACGGTCAAGCACACAGAAATGGTCGAGAGGCTGTACGGATTAACCAAGCCATGTATCCTCACAGAGAGCACCATCCAAATCACAAAATCTTTGCTGCCATTTTTGGGCGTTCTTCGAGGTAAAATGTTGGGAAGGTACTGAATAGAATGTTCGATGTTAACTTACTAGTTAAATTCATCTCTGGAGCATTATAAAATTAAGTACAATCTATGGAAAATGCCTTTATCGTATTTCAGAAGTTATTTCACCTTAATTGCTCTTTAGCCCTCTTCTTTCAGCATCTGCTCACTGCGTCGGCTATATTTAATATCCTGAGCAATATCGTCACCGTTGATGCAGTAATTAAACCACTTAAAATAACAGATACTGCACGGAGGATCAACAGCCCTAGCTGCCCTACTTTTGATTCCCAGAAAACCAGATGGAGACAAAGTCCATTCACTATAATATAATGTTCATTGGCCCTTTCAATTTCAAATTACTATTCAGTAGGAGGTATAGGGATTACTAAGAAAGAACACATTCATAAAAGCGATCTTAAGTGTGACGTCATGCGTCACTACTAACCTAAATGAAAGTACAAATATTATCTATACTGAACGCAATAAAGTAAATAAATAAAAGCTGCTGCATACATATAATGATCAAAACAGAAAAATAAAAATACTGAATAAATTATATAAATATCTCACAATGTAACTATTATGTTAAAATCAGTAGGAAAATAAACAAATGTGTGACTTTCGCACTAATATTTCATGAAAATATTTATGCGAATTATATTCAAAATAGTAATATATCATAGTAATGAACCTTAATATTATTTTATGATATTAAAACGAATAATTACTGTATAAGGGGTGCTGCAGCCTTTTAAATAACGCAAATGTGGAACAGCAGTTTATGCCGTGAAATCCTGCGGCACACCCCAGCACGATGGCGTCACTGGGCCAATCAGCGCCCGATGACCGACTCACCAGCCGACAATCCAACCAACAGAGAACTTTCCGCAGCATGTAGTAGTTATTTAATCGCAGAGCCCATTCCCAGAGCTTCGGGCAGACAATCAGAGAGCGCGTACGCCTACGTCATGAGTACACCCACTCCACTTCGTCCCTGTGTACTAATGTACTCTGCGGTGTTAAGGTGGCCGCCTGGGTAGGCCACCGAACGGTGTGCAGAGCTCCAGCAGAAAATGTGTTATTAAAAAACCGTCCAACGTGGCTGAGTGAGATCTGGTTACGAATAGCAATTAAGAATCGTTACGCGTCTGTGTACGTTTTACAGTTCCTCAATTTCTCTCTAAAGTATGTTTTTGTGATAGTGAAAATGGCTCAAACGGGTGTTTTCAATGTCAATTTTATGTATGAACATTCCGGTACAAAACATTAAAAAAAGGAATAGGGAGATGCATTGAACCTTTATTTTTTATTATTACAACGTAAAATGGTAGTGGCGCCTCTGAGAGTCTCGTGGAGACGCGTTGTCGACGGCAAGACTGCACACCAGTTCAGTGCTCTGCGCGTATGGACGATGAGAGATTTGATGCGCATGTCTCGGTCGCCCTTAGCGCTCCCACGTAGTTCTCAGACGTGCAAAATTTCTTCTTCAGCCAGGCGGACGGCGAGAGGCGCCTGTAACTTATACAACACCGCACGCCGCTGGTGATGCGCGGTTGCATCACGAAACTACGCAGGCGCTACTTGTAATTCAGCGCGTTGGTGTCCTACCAGACCTTGAAGAGTGGCGTGACCAATCGCTGATAACTTTCGCGCGATGCGTGAAATTGAGACTCCGTCTGTGGACTCCGCCGGTACATGCAGCGGATCAGCTTCGGAAGGTCACTTTCTAGATGGCGGTTCGGGCAGTGAAAAATCTTCTTGCTCGTTAATTGATTCGTGCACGCACGGACGAGGTCACGTTTATAACGTCGTCGTATTTAGCGGATAAAAAAAAAAGTCTGACATTTTTCATTCCTCCCAGTGATCAGCTCACCTCCGTCACGTTAAGCATCTTGCGTCTTCAACTCCAAGAGGCCGCAGTGAAGGCAGTTTTCCCTAACTGACTTGACATTCCTGTCCAAGGCTTCCAACACAGTATACCTCCAGATCATCTATTCATAGTCAACACTTTCCAGACCGACTGTTCCATACGGAAAGACGATAGTTTATAGCGGAAAAAGTTCTGTTTAGTACGAGCTCGGCAGTTTTATTACTTTGTTGGTTGTCGTGCAACAATGAATCTCTGATATGAGTATTCTGACACTCTCAAGCAGAAAGTGTATTACTGGTCTGCAAAGAATTTAACTAAGTTAAAAACTTTATCATCCAAGCGTAAAGTAGGAACTAGATAGAACGTTATTGAAAAAGTATTTTGTATTAACTTTTTTTTTTTTAATTAGCTATTCTGCATAATTGTATTTACTCAGGCGTGTATCTTTGAAAATGGCATCATATTAAATTTAGAAAAATTCGTACAGAAAATCTTGTCTGTTAGTTTTCTGAGCAGGATCGTATTTTGGCTATTTACACTCATATTATATAATGTCAGGTGAAGCAATATAATAGATGGCACATGTCTCAAAAGTATTTTAGTAATAATTGATTATTAATTTGAATGTACAAAATAAGAACTTGTGTCTGAACATTTTTGATTTTATTACTTTTAATATTCGTGTATAAGAAGATTAAATTACCAATAAAAATAAATTTTATTTTTGATCATCTTATTTCATGTGGATTCTAGCGCATTTTGCTACTATCGGTTTCCCAGCCAGCGAGGCAGGAAAATCATTTAGGCAATGTGCTTAAAGGCTGTTCACGATAAACTGAGCACTTTTTAAATCCCTGATTTAGATCTACTTGTATGCACGTTGTGTACTCTTCCGCCTTATGTAAAATTAGCATTTCCGTGGGCCGTATCACTTTATTCATGCGTCGATCAAGTGAAACTGTGAAACTATTAGAAAAGTAAATATTTACAGATCTGCTGATTTTTACTCTTCGTTGCATAAAAACAAACCAGAAAGCAAAAAAAAAATTTAAGTTATTACAAATTGTTACCTAACACTTTATATTCGACATTAAGATATGGAAATACTTTATATCTATCGTTACCAACTTTACTGGGCGCATGTCACGCAGTGCGTCCATTAAATAATATGCAGGTAGGGGCAGTGACTTTTTACTAAGGTTGATTTCAAAAGTGCTCAGTTAATCGTGAACAGCCTTTAAATAGAAAAACGTGTTATTCACTTGTGTCGTTACAATGAGTGAAGAGATTTGGGTGGCTCTTGACAGCGAGGTCTTGAGAGCCGATGAGGGTGATTTAAGTTAATATGGAGCGGCACCAGAATGAAGGGGCGGGGAAACGGGAGATCCCCGAAAAAACCTGCCGACCAACGGCTTCGTCCGGCACGATTCCCACTTGCGAAGATCCGGTGACCCGGCCGGGGAATGAAGCCGCTTCGACTTGGTGGGAGGCGAGCGTGCTAATCGCTCAGCCACCGCAGCCCCTTTGTCGCTACAGGAATGCTTTGAGTCAATGCTTGACAAGGACTCACGACTGCATGAAAAGGAAGTCGGGGCGGTTATAGTTCGTGTCGAAACCTGTCACAGAATAGGAGATAGTACAGAGACGAAAAGACGCGGAGGTTACTTTCATGTGGGCTGCACGGGGTATGGGACGGTCTGATTGGTTACCGCGTGGTGCGAAAATTTCACTACGGGTCGGGCTGCCGAGTGACAAGTAAGTTGCCAGCCGTTGATTGGCCAACGGTTTTCCGACGCATTTTCGGCCTTGTGACGTCCTTTAAAGTCTGTTCACTATAAAGTGAGAACTTTAGAAACGAACCTTAGACAATAGTCACTGCCCTGCCTGCAAATATTTTAATGGGAGCACTGAGCGGCATTCGCCCAGTAAGGTTGGTAACGATGGATGAAAAGTAGTTCCATATCTTCAAGTCCTATAAAATTTTTGGGTAACCATTTCTGATAAATTAAAATTATTTCTTTCGCTTTCTACTTTATTTATTGCGTCGAAGTGTAAAAATGAGCAGATATGTAAAGTATTTACTTTATTAATAATTTCATAATTTCATTTGACGTGTATACAAGTAGATCTTAAGCAGGACTTTCAAAAGTGTTCAGTTTACCGTGAACAGCCTATGTCCAGCGTGTATAGTCTATTCGCCATTTCCTTACACTTGTTGAATCAAACCTTTGAAAAATTACCCAATTCATGTTGGGTTTGGTTGTTTCCTAAATATATCACATATTACAAGCCTTTTTATACTTCTGCCAGCATTATATATTATTTTTGATTACATTGAAATTTTTCTTATAGTTTTATTAATTAATTACAATATTTAATTTATTCTTAATACTAATAAAATGGGGGGAAATATGTATGTTGGTAATACCTAGTAATAAATAATTCTTACGCAAAATACTATTATACTTAGCGCACACGAATGCGGTGCACTGTCCCTTTGCTAAGATTTTTAGACTTGATTTAGATTTGTATGCATGAGGCGGAAAAATATTCTGGAAGTAGAACTTTGGCAGGGCTACAGAAACGTTGTAAGTAACCGTGAATGGATTGTATGACTGGAGTTCGCGGTATAAGCGGCTGTTTCACTTGTGTACTTCTTAACTATTCTGCGACCCCGTCATGACTCGGTATACGCGTAATCAGGCGCTTCTCTATTCACTAAAACCTGAACCCAAACTCAAATCACAACTTGTTTCCTGGTTGGCTGAGTGTACCTATGTGTACTCTAAATTCGGATCAGAGGATAATCACTGATTCGCAGTGAAATTCAACTATTCCAATTAGTGAAAATGGCTCCCGTTAGAACAGGTGGAAAACAACTGGGTGTGTCAGCGAATCAATTTCACTGATTGAAAAGTGACAGTCAACTGCGTGTAGCAAATTAAAAATGGGTTTTATTGAATGTAGTCAATTAATCACGAGAAATGAACCCATTTCCGATAATCACTGTTTATACTGGGCAATCGTGGTGTCTACGACATGAATCCACAATAACCCGTTTTAATACCGTTACATTACCAATCTAGTTACCAAGGGAGAAAATATATGTATTATAGATCTCTTTCGAAAATATGTAGCTTTAATTATTGCATGTCCCTGCGTAACCCTGCGGCCTCCAACCCAGGATCACAATATTCACTCCCCAAACTATCTGTGTCACTATCCTTACACTGTTAAGGAACAGGGAAAAGGAGAAGGTATACCAAAAACAGCATTCCATCCGAACATTAGCAGAGATATAAGGTTCTTTGTGTTTTCGAAATCCCGGTGCTTCGTCCCTGTAAGGAAACAGGGCGTTAGCACTACAATTTAAACCCATATATTGTCTTAAAATGATTTTTATTCACTATCTCAAAAAGTTTCCAGAATACTAACCAGCTCAAACAGCATTTCGCCATATTCTTTACAACTGTATTTTTCTCAATTACACATTCATGAAAAGATTCAGGCACCAAAACTTCACGTGCAAAACACTCCACTATTTATCAAACTTGATTTACAGTGGAGCCTTTTGCACACCTTGTTAAATGAGAAACACTACCATATAAAAACAATAAAATTCTCACATAACACTAAAATAACCCTTTCACACCTGTACCTGGTGCCACTTCCTTATGCTTTCCTTTAAACCATACTCATTCATTGAAGAATTATAGAAAAATCCATAATTTACCTTAAACCCTTGAAATTCTAAAAACCCTCTCGGCTTCTAAAACACACTCTCCATAAAACTTCGATAATTTAGATATACAATATAGTTCACTTCTAGAACCAGTATTAACAGTTTCACACAGTAATTTTAAAATACACTATTCTCATTCCTTTTTGCAATATTCCAATACGATAATATGCCCAACAACTTTAAAAAACTTAGGGCTCATTACAAGTTTATATTTTCCAAGACACAAACCTTCGCGCAATTTCTTTACACACACAAAATCCAGCGGGGGAGAGAATGGTCTCAAAATCCTGTGTATTAATTCCCTCTCTTGAGCAGGGACCCCGTTCACTCTTCCACATTTATCCACATCATCATCTTTCCATCCATCCAACAGGACCAGCGATTAGGGATATTCTCCCTCCCTCAATCCACCCAAGAGAGGCGGTAAACACTGGTCCGCAGTACTCGTAACAACCAACCTGTGATAGTTCAGGGATACCCTCCCAGTGAAGGCACGCCAAGCGTGACCGCAGTGCCACCACAGGACATCCACACTCTTCCACACGATATCAGTTCGACACACAGCGAGGTCAGGCCTGGGGATATTCTCTCCGCGATAACACAACGTGTCTGTTTTACACTTCTTCACACCACTTCCACACTCTTCCACTCACGCACACACCACTCCCCAGGTCCCATTCCAAAAGTTCGGGCTCTCAACTCCAAAAACTACCCCCATAAATGTTAAGCAGCCCTCTTGGTCGACCCTATTCTCACTCCACACTCCCATCTCGTAGTTCTTGAGTTCCCACTGTTTTCTCGATCTGGTAGTCCTTCGAAACTCCGTTGATCAACGGCACTAACTCCACGCTCCAAACCAGTAGGTTGACCAAGGCAATTCCCTCCCGGCTTACATGGAAACGCGGCAGCTCAATCATACATACAATTCCCAACAGTCCCGTGTTCCAGTTTTCTTTACCGGTAATCACTTCCTTCTAGCCTCATGAAAACACCATGGCAACATGATGCTGGCTCCAACTGACTCCAACTCCCACAGCACTCGGGCACCTGTTCCAGAACACTCGAAGTCTCACTACTTCCAACACATTTCCAAACCCGTCATTACTTCCAATCCCGTCATTATTCTTCTCGGTGAAAAAGAGACTAAGTCCGGGACAACTCAACATTGTCTCCAAAAATCTTACAATCGAGCAGCGCAATTTTTTGAAAAACTAAGTCTAGATAGCTCTCCTGTTTCAGTTGAAGTTCCTCTTCATAGACGTTGAAACTTTCTATAAGTCCTTCTAGCGCAGATATCATCACGGGACAGCTAGCAAAATTTTACAAGTTCCACTTTCAATCGCACAAAACTTAAGACCCGAGAACTCCACTTCAGAGACTAAGTTTACTCCTCACTAGTGCGAAATATTCCAAGTCCCGTAGAGACAGCTTGCAAATTTTTACAAGTCCCACTTTCAGTCGCGCAAAACCTAAGTCCCAATTCCTCTACTTCGGAAACTAAGTTCATTCCTTACTACGGTGACATATTCTGAGTCCACGCATCTAGCAGCATACTTCTCGTCGATCCGACGCTCCCTTCCTACCAAGGATGGCAACTCTTATGACTTGGTAACACGCTTGCCAACGGGGCGTGTCTCTGCCGGACTTTTTTTTTTTCTGGCGAGCCCCCAAATCCCACTACGCCAGCGTGAGCACCTTCGCAGTTCTGTGTGCCCTCCGGCATGCATGATAGTAGCCAAGACGGTTGAGGATTGGGATGCGTCTCAGGGCAAGCTCTCTATGCCTTAGGTCGGGTTTAATTATTAAAATTGGGCGCATGCATCGCGGCTATAGCAGGGCTGTCTGGTCGCATGGCCGCAATTGTAGCCATGGACACACCGGAAAGATGGAAGAGCACAGCAAACCAGGCAAAGAGGGGAGGGCTGGGGACAAAATCTATGCGACAGTCGCGGAGGGTAAAATAATTCCATTTAACTTGATAGGGCTGTAGAAAGTAGGGTAAGTCGTTAGTTAGTGAAGATAGACTTTTTGTGAATTTGGTGCAGGGTGATATGAATTGAGGTCGCAACTGGTGTGGAACTAGGGTCGCGTTATGCGTCCCTGTTGGTGGGGGGTATAACTGAACCACCAACCCAACAGATGCCAACCATCTCTCTGTAACACAGGAAAGAGCATTAGTGTGTTTCTGCTGAACACCTGCCATATATACCGGTCTGCCTCCCTAACACTGCCTTCTCCCACCTTGAGACCACGCACCCAAGTGCATTCTTTACGCGTGCCACGCCCCCTATATGCCTGGCAAGCGCCCTATGCTGGACATACTCTTAAAATATTAACAAGCCAACTTCCCGCGGCGGGAAGGAACTGCCAACCAGACGCAACTGGGTACACAAGAGCCTAAGTAGCGACGGACCGCAACTAGCAACACATATCTGCTTCGCGGGTAGCAACACAACAGGATTCCCACGGTAAAAATCCGCACAGAACCTTTTACATACCGTAATTTAAAACATTATTCCACGAGACGCACTCAAAACCATCACAACTTTTATTCGTTTTTTAGTTTAATTGGAAATATTATGATTGTTAAAACAAATAGTATGAATGGATTTACACATTTCAATACGTTTAATGCAGTTTAAAACTTCAAACCGAGCGCTATGATTATTATGTGAAAACGAAATAAAAGACGCAGACACGAAATGGAAGACTGAATATTCATGTTGCCTCGTAAAGTGGTACTATAAAACACGAAACTCACGTTAAAAAGTTTATAACTTTTATGGGGTTTATTAGTTTATGTGTTATTTCATTCTGAACGCCTTGTTTAACTAATCCATCAGCAAAAAAAAAGACTAAAAAAACTGAACTAAATTATTGATGAACCAGTGAAAAAGTCACTAAATCAGTAATAGAAGAAAACTGGTACTTTTTACTAATTCATAAGTTAAATTAACTGAAGCTAATGCTGAATGAGTCAGGTGCTATTAACTGATTTAAATCGTGGAAATCTCACTGATTCAGATTTAGAGTGCAGACGGACTCGAGCCTGATTGGCTGCGTCATGTACAGGGAATATCACTACTGGTTTGTATATCATCAGGAATTGTCGTTTCTAGGCGACGAATGGCGAATGTCGTATCGCAGTGTAGCTAGAAATTGAGACATTTTAGCACGCGCGTGTGGAGGTGGATTCGCCATTATAGTCCATTCATCTACTTATAGGCCGTTCACGAAAGAAATTAGCACTTTTTGAAGCTGTTTCATCAGACATAATAACCAATAAATACATTTCACTGTGGACTCGGACTTTTGGTTTTTGGGTATGGTGAATGTGTACACTCTATTTATTACTCACCTGGCAGGATTTACACTAACAGGTGGTGGAAGGATATAAATTGGTTGAAAGAAAAAAGTAACTAGGGCTTCAAAAGTGCTCACTTTTACCGTGAACAGCGTATACAGGCTATTGCCTCACCTAATGCAATAAAAAGCTTAAAGAAGTCTACAAATTTACCCGATAAGGACAACGCGTACTCAAATTAATAATATTTTTTTAAATATTTATTGTTTACTAGGCGTTTCCAACGCACATTTTCTTCCTGCCTTTATTCATATGAATTATTAACGAGATACTTTAATTTATAGATGAAATGTAAGTATAAGTTCGATTTAACAAAAGAAAGATATATTAAAGTTAGCGAAGTATAAAATGCTTGTGGCACTACATGACGCATTTAGGAAACAATAAAACACACCATACATGGGGTCATTTTTCAAAGGTGTGACGTAAAATTGTGAAGTCACAGCTAATAGACTATAGTCTCGCGTCTACATATAGACACGATTAAGATTTCGCAGAGGTATATTAAAAATTAGACTTAATTTGCGTTCACGCACCGAAACATGTTATGAGCAATATTGGAAAGTAAAGGCTGTTCACTATAAAGTGGGCACTTTTGATATCAACCTTAGGAAAATGTCACTGCTCCTAAAATTATATATGTTAATGGGCGCACTGAGTGACATCCGCCCAATAAAGTTGGAAGCAGTGGATGGAAAGTAGTCCCATTTCTAAACGTCGCGTAAAAAGTGTTATGTGTGATAAATTATATGTGATAGATTGAATTGTTTCTTTCGCTTTATGTTTTTTTAATTAATAGAATTATAAAAATAAGCAGATTTGTAAAATATTTTATTTTGAAATTATTTCACATTTTCTCCTGGCCGACGCATGAATAAAGTGATGAGGCCCACGGCAATGTTAATTTTTTATAAAACGGAAAAATACTCAAAATGCAAGAAAGTAGATCTTGAGCAGGTCTTTCAGAAGTGCTCATTCAACCGCGAACGGTATATAGAGAGATGCGGAGTGGAGAAATTTGGACGGCTCTTAACATTGAGGTCTTGAGAGACTAAGGGGTGAAATAAGTTATGGAGCAGCGCGGGAATACAATAGCAGGGGAAACGGGAGATCCCGGAGAAAACCCGCCGACCAGCGGTATCGTCTGGCACGATTTCCACATGCGAAAATCTGGGTGTGACGCCGCCGGGAATCGAACCCGTTTTGCCCACGGTGGGAGGTGAACAGTCTAACCACTACATTGCAGCTGCCCCGATTCGGGAGGTTCGTACTTCACTTCACCAGCGATTTTCAAGAATGGCTATGGAAATCTACTGCGTGGAAATAAAGTTATTTAATTCAACCAGCATTATCGAACATACGACATCTCGAATCTAACAATCTGATTTAGTCAAGATGTAAATGGGAATTCTACAAGGCGAATATGGATGCGAAACTTGCAATTTAAGGGTTCAGCCTATCTGCAGCTATTTTGTGCATTCAAGGCGGAGAAATGCAGGAGCTCTATTAGTACACCGCTTTAAAGGCACAGGGACACGGGCGACAATAACACGCGCGACCAGCGCCCCGTCGCCCCTACGCGCAAAGCGCTTAACCTGCGTGCAGTGTTTCTACTGTTACGCTTTCCTGTGAAAATGAGATCTGTAACAGTGGAATTTTACTACACGCGATGAAAGCCCGTAGATTAAACTACGGCTCTACAGGTTTGCATTTCTCCTACCTATTAAGGAAACTACGCAAACAAACTCTTAAAAATTAGATTTTTCACTTTTTTTTAACCTTTTTTTTTTTTCCTCTTAGAATAAACTTAATATCATAAAACAAAATTTTACGAACGTAGATAAGCGTTTTTATTTTACCTTTTCTGGCAAAAATTCGTATTCCCAAGTCCTTTATTTTCTGAGATGCGCGTAAGCGCACAAACAACGAATGTACAGACAATATGCCCCGGACCACTTACTCTTAAGGGCGGCTTTTAGTCACTCGCCACTCGCCTCATCGCCTCTACGCGCAAGGCGCCCAGCTCTAGCTTGCAATCGTTCCGCAAGCAAATCGCGTGAATGTCACTAGGCGGTGGCCCTATGTTTTTATGATATGTTAATGAAAATAAAAATATAGCACGTGTCCGAAGACCTTTCTGAAGTTACTACATATTAAATTCGGAAGCTAAAAGTGATCCTGAACACACACCTGTGTTAGCCAACTTCACGTTCGTAAAAATAATCCTTGCAGGTGAAATTTGGGACTTGAAACATGTTTTCCGGCACGAAACATTTCTTAAATTCTTTTATTGTTAATACACAGCTACAAAACATCCAACTGTTTTTTTAATAATGAGTTTACTACCAAATTTATACAACTTTATGAAACAGTCATGTGGAGTTCTTGACGGCGATTCATAGCGAAGCCTTGGAAATGCATGCACTTGGTTATTGTATAGTTTACCGATGTATCATAATGAAGCAAGTAACAATTTGGTAGCAATTACGGTTAAACAAGGTAGTTCGTTTTGTTATACTCATTTATGGTGATTAAGCTTAGAGCTTTCAGCTGCCTGGAGTGAGTGATTGAAGATATATGGGCGGCACTTATCATCAAGGTCTTGAGAGCCGATTAGGGTAAAGCGAGGCGAGTATGGAGCAGCGCGGGAATGAAAAGGGCGCGGTAAATGGAAAATCCCCGAGAAAACCCGCCGACCATCGGTATCGTCCAGCACGATTCAAACACGCCACCCCGCCGGGAATAGAAGCCTAGTTGGGAGGCGAGTAGTATAACCACTTCATCACCGCGGCCCCTTAAGCTGCCTGGAATTATTCGAACACGTGGCGCCAACTTCACAACAACCTGTATAGAAGTGAAATGTGAGTATTAGTGAAATACTTTTTTATCTCTTTACTATCACACTAATAAAACTCCATTTGAATCCCAAGTTGCCTAATTGGTGCGCAAATTTTTTCTGCAATGAATGTAATTTCATATTTATTAAATCTCTCGAAGAAAAATGTAACGTATCTGGAAAAGTTACTTATAAAAATAATTGGAGCACGAATTTTACTTTCGATATCGTAACATCTTTTCATTTCAGACAGAAACGATAGCGGTTAAACATACAAAAAAGTGCGGGGGCTTTCCTGTTATACTGCATCCAGTGGGTGCTACCCTCCTTTCCCACCTTCAGTCCTGAAGTGATTTCCCCCCCGGTAGACGGCATGCAATACACGACCTTCTCAATAGCTGCATGTGAGTTTCCGAGTGCGTTCTCCGATGACGCGGGCCTGGAGTGCTCTCTTTCTGCTCGGGGGAAGTGTTGTCTTCAAATTACCTCCAGGTCGCGGGAAGCGCTCAAGGGTGTCTGCTTCTCTCCTCGGGCGGGAAAACAACGCGAGTATAACACAAAACGTGGAAATAAAAATCGTTTGAACCCCGAAGTGTCCGGTTATTTCCTGCGCCGTGAGAGCGAATTTCTACTATACATTTATTCTTTTCTTGTGGAACATTTCCCTTTGCTGAACGATTACGCAAGACGTACTATTTACGTATTCAAAGATTTTTTTTCAACGCTCTTGCAAACACACCACAGAATAATACTGGACCGTTCTATACGACTGGAATGGAGAGATTTGGCCGGTTCTTAAGGTGGCAGCCTTAGTAGCCCGCCGAACGGTGAGTAGAGCTCCAGTGAGGTCTGCTTACGAATTGCATTTAAGAAACGCTATGAGTATGTATACGTTGTCGAATTACTACGATAGGGAAAATGACTGGAACGGGTGTTTTCTCGATCATTTCTAAGTATGAACATTCCTGTACAAATCAATAAAAAAAAAGGATAGGGACGTGCGTCAAACCTTTATTTTTATTATTATGTCATGAAATGGTAAAGGCTGTTCAAGTGAGCACTTTCGAAATGAACCTTAGAAAAAAGTCACTTCTCTTGGGCGCACCGGATGACATTCGCCCGGTAAAGTTGGCAAGGGTGGCTGGAAAGTAGTTCCATATCTCAACGTCGAATAAAAAATGTAATGTAACCATTTGTGATTATTTAAATTATTTATTTTGCTTTCTGTTTTCTTTAATGCATCGAAGTGAAAACATGAACAGATTTGTGAAGTATTTACTTATTAATAATTCCACAGTTTACTTGACAGACGTACGAATAAGTGATGAGGCCCATGTCAATGTTAATTTTACATAAGGCGGAAGAATACACAACTTACGTACAAGTATATCTTAAGCAGGACTTTCAAACGTGCTCATTTTAACGTGTGAACAGCCTAGAGGGTGTCCGCTGAAAGTTTCATAGGCCCGCGTTATCGAGGGCAAGACTGCACGCCAGGTCCTTGTGGGTCCTGTTGACCAGCGGCGTCGTCCGACACGATTTCCACATGCGAAAATCAGGGGACTACCCCGCCGGGAATCGAAACCGGTTTGCGTTGGTGGGAGGAGAGTATTTCTAATCACTACACTACCGCGGCCCCCAGCTATCTCGAGCCACGTTACTTGTATAGGCTGTTCGCTGTAAAGTGAGCACTTTTTAAGATCCTTCTAAATATTTCCTTTCACCCGATTTCTATGTTCCTGCTGGTTTTTAATATAAAACTTGCAATGTGACCAATAAACACAGTGCATACATTTCACTACTCTCAGAATTTAACACCTGTTGTGAGGGCCTTAAAAAGTGCTCACTTAACCGTGAATAGCCTTTTGTTCTGTTGTTATTTATTCGTATGCTATCGTCCTTTCATTGATTATTGTGGTGTAACATTGTAAACTATAGTCCATTCACGGTTTCTTTGGCCTTTTTAAATCAAACCTTTGAAAGATTTCCCCATGTATGACGGTGTTTATTTATTTCTTAAATACGCGCTGTGTCGCAAGCGTTTTATACTCGTGTTCATAAAAGTTACTTTTTTTCCTGTTAAATTGAAATTTTATTCATATTTTATTTATAAATTATAATGCTTCATTTGTAAATACTTTGAATAAAAAATGGAGAGAAAATAGGTATTTTGGTAGCGCCTAGTGAAGAGTAGTTATTATACAAAATATTGTTGCACTTAGTGCGCACGAGTATGGTGCTTTGTCGCTCTGGTGTAATTATCCAGGCTTTGTTTGCACAAGGTGGAGGAACATCCTGGAAGTATAACTTAGGGCCGGTTGCACCAACATCGCCCGGATCCGAGATCGAATAATCCTAGTTCCGAAACAGTATCCAATTTGATCGTGGATCCAATGTAAAAGTGTTGCACCAAAGAAATTTCATGAATCTGGATCTCCGATTATTCGACCTTCGTTCCAAAGTGAGAGATCGATATTAAGCATGAGACAAATTTTCTATTGGTTCGTAATATATGACGTCATGGAAGTAGGTGTATTTTTCACTATAGATAGAACTAGATGTGCGATGCATTATCTGATTTAAGGTAATTATTGTTGTACAACTTTTACTGGATACAATTCAAGCGCGTATAAAGTTGTTTTAATTACCCAAGAAAACAATTGAGCGTAGTTCTATCTGTTGGCGTATTTTCAAACTACATTTGTCAACGATGGTTGCTGATCTCGGATTGAGATTTCGAACCGCCAATTTCGACGGTTCGAAATGAACTTCATCTCGAACTCGAATTTTGCAACAGGTTTCTGTGTCGATCTCAGATACGATCTCAGATCGCGTTTCGAACCACGATGGTGCAACCGGCCCTTAGCTTGGCTTCAGAAAAGTCTGAAGTAACCGTGGAGAACGTATAATGTATCTTATTTTACTGGAGAACTGTTGTGTGTGAGTCCGGGGACACACACGCAGCCAGGCAGGGCCAGGCGTGTGGCCGTGAACCCTGGAGCGGCTGCCACGCGCTTCGGCGCCCGAGCCGCCCGCACTATTGATTCCCACGCCGACAACAGCCGCCCCCGCAACCACCCCCTAACTCCCCTTCATCACCCTCCTACCCCCGCACAACCCTACATCTCCAGCAGCACTTCCCTTCCTTACTCCACTCCGCATCTGCGGGCACGTGGCTGCCGTATCTGGGTCACTGGCAGGCCCCTGCGCTTCGAGGCCATCCTTCTCTGCCCCCCTCCCTTCCAGTCATTCCTCTACATTCGCACCCCCCTGCCCCCGTCCCTTTCCACAAAATACAGCCGACGTTACGCACTGCCGCAACCCTTCCTCATGTACGAATATTACGCAACAATTCTCTGGTGTAAATGCTGATTGCATGCACACAGCCTATAATCGCTAATGTACAGACTACAAAACACCGAAACGAAATTATTTAACAAGTCAAAATACATTTAGATGACCACAATCAATTAAAGGGTGACATAATGCATTATAAAAAATTTACGACATTTTGCGGTTAAATTATATTTTCGATGTTACGTATGATTTGTTGCTATTATTACTATTTTTTGGTCATGGAAAAGCTGTAGAAGTAACCATCCTTCGTCACTAATTATTATAAGAACAAACGAGGCCGTATCATATTTCAACACAAAAAAAAATTGATAAGTGTATAGCCAAGTTCTCGTCTGATCAATTACTAGTAGTAGACTGTTTTATAAATTTCAGGGCTATAGCAATTGTTGGGAGCTATTTTACCCACGGCTAGGTTTAAGTTTTTTCACACCAAAATAAGTATTGCTTTAATAAAGAATGTGGGAAGCTGTCTTATTTTCACCACTATCGTAAAAATTGTCGATAACGACTACTTATATAAACCTTATATAAACCTCACTTAAAAGTAAAGGAACTGAAAAACTGCTTAAATCAGACATTTGCTAGTGGATTAAAATTTACTTGTCGAAAACACACTACTGTTATAAGTCGTCTAGGGTTCGTGAGGAATGAAGGAATTTAAAAAATATCTAAATTTGATTTCTTAATTTATTCAAAATGTTATATAAATGTACATACAACTATTATTTACGAAATACAACTGCCTAGAGGCAGTTCACTGTAAAATGAGCACTTTTGAAAGCTATGCTTGAGATATACTTGTACGCACGTCATGTATTCTTCCGCCTTATGTGAAATTAACATTGCCATTGACATCATATCTTTATTAATACGTCGGCAATGGGAAAGTGTGAAATTATTATAATAAAAGTAAATATTTTAGAAATCTGCTCATTTTAACAGTTAGATGTATTTAAAAAAAACAGAAAGCGAAAGAAATGATTTAATTTATCACAGCTGGTTACCTAACATATTTTTTTCGACGTTAAGATATGGAATTACTTTACATCCACTATTACTAACTTTAGTGGGATATGTCACTGAGTGCGCCCGTTGAAATAAATGCCAGGCATGAGCAGTGACATTTTTCTAAGGTTGATTACAAAAGTTTATCGTGTTTACAAAAGTTTACACTTTATCGTGAACAGCTTTTATCCTTACTACTTACGCATTAATCTCATCGGTGAGAGTAAATTTTACGTCAATATAAATTATAAATAGGGTCTTATTACTGTATTTTACTAGATACAGACACTTGATCTTTACTTATTAATTACACATACACGCGATCGTGATGTACACTGACATGCATTAACATAATTCTGTATATACGCCTGTCAGGCGTCAAGTCCCACTTTCCTACAGTCCAGTCGATATGTCTCAGCCTCTGCTCTCCCGGTAATCGCCTGCTGCACTAGCTAGTGCCAGTGGCGTTTATCCCATAGACGCAAGGTAAGCAATGCTTACCCTATACATATTGGAAATATTTCATACCTTTTTAGTTTCGTGCCGTATTTTTAAACACATTTAATTCTGAGTTCCCCGTTTCCGATTCGAGAAACAGAGTTTTCGTAACTCCCGTACTGTACCACGCAAAGTGCTGCCATCTAGTATTTATTTCCACAAACGGGAGCGACTAGCAATGAATCGAACTCGCAAGCAACAACACGCCACCTGCTCGAGGGTAAGCAGTCGTTCTGTTTGCGTGCTCCAGTCCTACGTTTTTCCTTGGAAAGTGTATGAAATTGTTCGGGAAAACGGGAGTTTTCCTATGATTTATAATGTTTCTCAAAATAATATTCAGTTTAATTAATATTAAATTTATTTCGTTCCGTTTTCGCAGCTAGTGTAGGGTATTTTAAAATGATAAATACGTGTGGAGGGTAAGCAAAGTTGGAAGTTGCGTGAGTTAGTAGAAATCACTTACCCTGTAAAAAAAAACTCACTACACGCCACTTGGTCACTACTCCGCGCGCACACACACACACACACACACCAGACTCTAATATCCAATCAGAACTGCGCTGATACATATGGCACGCCGCGGTTTATATAGTTCAGCTGCCCTGGCCCAGAAAGTTCTTCGAACCTCGAGTCGGGCCAAGGTGGTGATGAGCACAAAATTCGCGCAATGCCGGCCCACGTTATTCATTCCTCCTGGGACGCGAGTGACGTCAGCACCGTTAGCATTATCGCGACCCGTAGTGGTGGCTCCGCTTCCCCTCCTTCGGGTACAGGCTATTCACGATCAAGTGACCATTTTTGAAATGAACCCTTGAAAAATGGCACTGTCCCTATAGGCTGTTCACAGTAAAGTGAGTACTTTTGAGCCCCTAGTTAATTTTTTTATTTCAGCCATTTGGTTTCGTGAAACCACGTTTTTACATAAATATTGCCATTTAAGTAATAAACACAGTGTGTAGATTCCGCCCTTTGGAAAATTAACCTCTAAGGCTAAAATTAAATATATTTATTGACTATTATTCAAGACGAGAAGACTTTAAGAAGTGCTCACTTTTCCGTGAATGGCCTATACCTGCGTGTATTTTTAACAAGCGCATGTAGTGGCATTCGCCCATTAAAGTTGGTAATGACAGAGGGAAATAAGTGTACGTCTCAACGTTGATTTATAAGTGTTCGGTAAACATTTGTCAGTACTACAATGATTAATTTTTATTTCGGATTTTTTTTATTGCATATAAGTGCATCGATTAGAAAATTCTTAAAATATTTACTTTTATAATAATTGTACAATTTCCCTTAACTGACGCATGAATAACGGACGGCATAGTTGATTTTACATATGGCAAACGATAGAAAATGTGCTTACAAGTATATCTTAAGCAGGGCTTTCAAAAGTTTTCATTTTATCGCGAACAGCCCATACCAGCGTCATCCTGGGTGGCCTGAGCCACGCGCGTTCGAGGGGGGGAGGGAGGGGTGGCTGCACGTAACAACACTCCAAAATAAAAGTGATAATGCTAACAACTGAAAACTACAACAAAGTCGGAACACTTTCAGGTTAATTTGATACAAATGGGTAGGCACATACTTTTTTTCTATGATTTAAAATTACGTACAGACCCCATTAAAAATTTTTTATGACGTACGCACTAAAATCGAAACAGGTAAACCTTATTCAAATCAGCGAATTTGACTGCAGACATGTTGAAATTGCCCCGCTTCAATCAGTCGAATTGTACTTTCCATTTTAGTCGCTAGTATTCGACAGATTAAACGGTGATTTCTACTGATTCCTAGTAAATTGCTCCGGCTTGGCAGTAACGTCCCAGTTCATTCCATTTATTCGCTAGTGTATAAGATCTCATTAACTTAAGATCACGTAAAATAATTCTACTAATTAAAATGATTTATTCATATTTAGATCATAGGATGCTCGGCATGGTTACTATTACAACCAAAACACTGAAGTTGTTTTGTATATTATTTCTAAAAAGTTTTGTGGAAAGAATTTCACATGTTTTAAACGAAATACTGATTATTAATACCACCATTTCTGCAGTCTACTGCATGCAATGGTATAAAATATTTATCTTGAGTCGGACTAATCACGACATTAATTATGTGACATATACGTACTATTATAAAAAAAATTGATTTTATTTAACCTGAGTTATAGACGTGATGGTGTTTAGCATTGAACATTTTGACATGTTCGGCACGCGTACGCAATCGAATGGCGTCAAATTCTGATGCCTGTTTCGACGAGGAATTATCAATTCAAGTTAAAGCTTTTGTTATTGCACGTTAGTGTGTGAAACACTATTTGGAATAGTCCGGATGATTTTTTACTGGGATGTTTAAACGTTACAAAACTTCTTTGGAAAAAAAATTGCATTCGCGCCATAGAATCAATACTAGGTCCAATATTTCCCTCCGTCTTACTATTCCACCTCATAAGTCTCGTTTTTACTCCCGATCCTTTTATGTTGGAATTGTTCGCGCCATAGAATAAATACTAGGTCCAATATTTCCCTCCGTCTTACTATTCCGCCTCGTAAGTCTGGTTTTTACTCCCGGTCCTTTTATGTTGGAATTGTTCGCGCCATAGAATCAATACTAGGTCCAATATTTCCCTCCGTCTTACTATTCCGCCTCATAAGTCTGGTTTTTACTCCCGATCCTTTTATGTTGGAATTGTTCGGCTCTGAAACAAATTTCCCAGGAAAATAAAACAATGCACTTCATTGAAAATTTTAAGCTTGTACTGAAATTTATGTCATCAGCAAATACCGAACGGGCCGAATAAATTTATTTATTTTCAACTCCTTCATGCAAACGTGACGCATAGTTGTGTGTGTGTGTGTGTTTTCCTTGGTGGGCGTTTGTGTGTATGGGTGGGAGTAGAAGATAAATACATGTGTAATTTTTTTTGTAATCTCTTTATAGCATAATGTTTTATGTGTTTTTTGTAAAATTGTATTTTAAAGTTGCAATCGTAAAACCGGTTTTTGTCATATATATATATATATATATATATATATATATATATAATATTTACTGTTCTGTTAGGTTAACGACATTTGTTGATTTTTACTGTTTTGCATTGACATACCGAAAATTTCATTTTTAAATTATAATTATTACTTTGTTTTTACCGAATAATATATTACTTGCAATCTGTGGTTAAGTTGTAGACAAAGACATATCGCATTAACTTCGCCATTCAAATGAAGACGATGTTATTGTTTTTAACAACGCACATGTTGTATCTACTTGTCAAGACTGCTGGTTTTCCGGCTTTATTACACATTTTACGTATATAAAAGGGAACGGCGAGTGACGTTCCTTGACTCCGCGAAACTCTGAGATTTTTAAGCATGCGACTATATATTTTGCTGAGAATCTAGTAGAAATCATTGTAATGCTACGCGCAACACGTGATGACGGAATATATCATGTCGAGACATAAGCACCGAAATTCCCTCGCTTACTCTGCACTGCGCCATGAGAATATTTCCTGCAAAATTTGGAAAATGCTCGCCCATAGTCAAGGTTCACCTGTGGAATTCCATTATTAAGGACGAAACTACGAGTTATTTTCATCGAGACGGAAAATAGAGATGTTTATATTTTTTTTTTTTTGCCAAATATTTTTTTTTCCTCCGACCGATTGTGAGAATTTAATGCGCATGGCATTGCTTCTACAGAATAACTGGGCAGTTAGAGAATAATGCTGCCGTTAATTTCACGTTCAAGGTTATTTTGTTAGAAGCATCCTGAAATACGTGGCCTCGCCTTGAAGTCTTCGACAGACGTAACGAAAAAGTGATTTCCCTTATACATAGAGTACTGTCACCTAACTTGTGTATCCCGATACAGACTGTCTTCGCTCGGTTTGCTGTCCTTTATCTGTAAACAACAGAGCAACTGAACAGAATTAGACATTGGATAGCTTCAAAGTAGTCGCCTCAGTGAATTGTGAAATTCGCTTCCGAGTATCGCCCAGTCGTATATTTTATCAACTAATTTGTAATGCGTCGTCATACCAAAAAAAAAAAAAAAATTATAAATTTATCCAGCCAAATCGTTTATTGTGGACATAAACGTTATTGATTGTAGTGATTACGATTTTTTTTGCGATACGAAGTGAACTCTCGTTTTGTAAACGGCAATAAATATTTTATCGGTCGTTGAAAAGTAATTTCGTGTTCGCCAAATAAAACTGGCATGATGAATTCACACAAAATGTGTTATAAGAGACACAAAATTGGCACCTTTAGTTAAAAAAAAAAAAAATTATTGGTAATCTTTGATGTTGCCGTTGAGATAATATTCTTCATTACCTTGCATAATGGCGTGAAGCATTCAGAAACCTTCTGAACTGTCTTCCTTTAGAATGTTGACGATAACACGTTTCTGCAGTATTTTTCAATTATTCATTTATAATTTAAATAGTGTCAATATATCTTACTGTGTTATTAATGCAAGACTCGGGGAAGTTTTAATTGTTTTGCTATATTCACCTGGAAAATGTTGGTATGTGTGTAAGGGAGTATCATTTTGGGTTTGTCACCTTAACTAACAATATTTCATCGAGATATCTGAGTAGCGGTCAAAAATGGTATACAAAATATATAAGAGCAATATATTTAGCTACATGTCAAATTTATTAAAATCTGATAATAAAGTAATGTATAGTGAAAATACTAGGCATATTTATGAACTCCTGTGGTATTCAAAATATTTAAAAGTACAAATAAAACTTTTTGGCATTGAACGCACATAAACGAGCTTAATTTGGCGAAAAAGCGAAGTTACGAACGTAGGAGCGAAATAAACGTAGCTGTCATCGAAGGGGATTTTTCGATTTAGTTGTCACATCTAAATAAAGCGAATGTGTAAGCCAACGTTGTGTTAAATCCAGTTTTACGACTGAATATTAAACAACAACACGTGGACATATACCGTTTAATCCCCACTCTGATAAGAAGAACCAACTTTATTAAGTACATAAGTTTTAACACAGTACAAAACGTAAGATTTTGAAACTTAATATTTATTTTAGGATGATTGCAAATATCTCATTTAATTTGCTCATTTTTACACATCGATGCAATAAAAAAAAAACAGGAAGCGAAAGAAATAATTTAAGTTGTCTCTAATGGTTCCCAAACATTATTTATTCGACGTTAAGGTATGAAACTATTTTCTCTCCATTGTTACCAACTTTACTAGGCGCATGTTACTCAGTGCACACGTTAAAATATATGCAGATAGGCGCATTGAAATTTTTCTAAGGTTGATTTCAAAAGTGCTCACCGTGAACAGCCATTAAGCACATTTGAAATCAACTTTTAAAAAATCGCCGGTCATTAACTGCGTATAAAAGAGCGACCACATTTGTTACTCGACCTCATTACAAACGATCGCCAACTTATTTAGTGATAACGAAGTTGGGTACAGGAACTCATGTGATAATTTGTATGTCCGTCTCGCACTTGTTACTGCACACCCGTATTCTCTGCCGCTACTTCATCACGTTCCACTTGCCTCTGGATTGTGAATGTAGAAACACGGATTAAAAATGGAAAGCAGCAGCCTACATTTATATCCATCTTTCGATGGGAGATAAGAAAAGAAAGCATATGATTCGCACAGGTGGTAGCAAACGCAGTTATATTCTAATAAAGATGTTTATACTGGTGTTAGCGGGCAGTGTTAAAATTTCACTCGGATGTTCTCGAATGCCGCTATATGAATTCGAATCTATAATTAACGTGCTAGGATACAAGGCGTCAAATAAAGGTAAATATTTCAGGAAAGCTATAAACGTTGAAGAACGATTGGCAGAATAACTTCGTTACTTGACAACTGGGGATATGTTTAATAGTCTCCAGTATTCATTTAAAACTATAGCAGAACTACCCGGTGTTACCCAGGTCTAATAATGCAATAAGAAATACTCGAACCCATTTCACAGGGGTTTTAGTGGCTTCGGACCCAATACGCGGCTGGAACACATTTTGGCAAGTACAGCATTTTAAGTTGGGAACTAAAGTGCATCCCTGCCAAATTGGGTCCAGATCCGTCAGACGGTGTAGAATTGATGGATTTTGGACCGATAATCGGATGAACTATGCACGTTAGACAATTTGTTCCTGGATGGAATATGCTCCATTTCAACTCATCTACCCACACTCTGGTGTTGATTAGTATTTATTCCAGTACATCCGATATACTTCTGAAATACTGCTACTGCAATACGATGTACAGGTGTACAGTAATACACTACGATATTTCCGTACGAAGGCTATTAAAGAGGGGCAAATTAAATATATATATATATATATATATAATTTTAGCCCATTACATTTATTGTTGTGATATGAATAATAGTCTGAAATAAGTACGAAAATGGAGGTAAATTACTTTTCAGAAAAAAATTAAAAACTTCATAGGAATTTTAAATTGGTATATTTATCTTTTGCTCTCGAATTTCAAAATAAAACAAAATTACTATATTAGGCTACTAGTCAAAATAATTACCCACGTTATAAGAATGCCATGATGGAGATTTATAGTATATTTGTTTTGTTGTCCACACGGATTTAGATTTTTAACTCTCGATATAAAATTGAGTCAAAATACCGCAGGTGAAACGAGTGTCGGATTTCAAAGAAATTGCAGCAAGCCACTCCCGTGCATTGAAGAAACACTTTATCTCAAAACTAACCTAGTACTAAAATAACTTTGGAAATTCGTAAGGATAAAAAAACTAAGTTAAAGAATTTCTATTCATAGCTCAAAAAACACCATGAATGTAATTTTTTTGAAATTATTTGGTATTTTTATGAAGTATTTATTTGTCATATCACAATATAACAGCCTTGAAGTGATTTTGTAGTAGAATATCGCGATATTTGTGGTATCTTTATAGCTGTAATATTAAAAAAAAAAAAACTTACATTTCCGCAGGTCCAGCAGCTACACGACCAACAGACGACTTAACCTTACTACAAATTGCTATTGGCTGCTTAGTCGGCAGGTCTCCACCCCCAACACCCCTCACCTATACTCATTCTATCGTATGCAGTCATCTTGGTTTTTTAGTTTGTCATTTGTTTGCATATTTCGTAGCTAGAGGAACTGTCGATTTAGCCACCATGTTGTAGCTGTTGACCTTGACCTTAACCCAATGACATTGAACTCGAAAAATCAAGAAAAATCACAGTTCACACAATTTTCTATTACTAGCTGGCTAAAACAAGGGACCATGCCGACTAGCAATACTAATTAAATTTTAATAATTTTGAAAAATATTTTTTTATAAATTTTGTAACTTTGAATTTTTTATTTTATTTTTAGGACTGTTTTGTGATTTTTAGGATTTAAGGTCATAAAAGATCATGATGGTCAAGGTTACAGGTCACATTAAAGGTAACTTGGATTCAATATGGTGGTCGGGTGATGTCACAACATGTCAGCCAAAAGACCAGAATGAAATAACATGATGTCGGCTTCGGCTCCGGGCCCTATTATGTCCAAACATTCGAGATTTTAAATTTTTAAATTTCTGGTCAAGGGTTTTGAGTCTTGAACCTCCTACACGTAAATCTTTAAATTATTTTTTTTAATGTTTTTCAAATTTCTTAAAAAAAAATTATAGATTTTTGGGATTTTATATTTGCTTGGGTTTTTTTTTTTTGGAAATTTTGGGAAACTTTTGTGATCAATGTCATTCTAGGTCACGGGTCAAGGTTAAGGTCGTCGACATCTAATATGGCGACGAGATGGACACCAACCAACCTGGTGAGGGTCGGACTTGAGAGCTTAGTCGATTCAGCTGCCATCGAACCTCTGACCCCCTACACGTACCTACATTTTTAAACAATTTATTAAAATATTTTTTCTTGACATTATTATTTAAAAAAATTAATTTGGGGGGGGGGGGGATTTTATAACTTTTCTGCAGATTTTGGCATTTTTTGGGTCAAGGTCATCTAAAGTAATGGACATGCGCCAAGGTCATGGTCACCCATATCGAATATTTTGGTCGGCTGACATCACAAAAACACCGGAACGACAGGGCATGATGATTTATACGGGAATATATCATTAATTTAAATATGAGAATATAAAATTAATTAAAATTTTATATTTAGATATATACTTATGCCTACAGGCATACTTAAATAACATATTGTTATGTACGTACCTGAGTGTTTTATTGCGAAGAGAACGAGTATTTGGGTTTTCTAAGAATGCTCCTATACCGCAAAGATGATTACGAATACGTAGGACATCATTTTTACCTCGATGACCACTGAGCCGCGACATTCATCATCGCTAACTGGTTGCAGCCAGTGTCGACTCTGCGATCGAGTTTTCACCAAAGTATAAATACGCGCCTTTTATGCATTTTCGTTTCAGTATTATTCACGACTTGGAACAATACGGACATAAAATGTCAATAATGCATCTGCTGTGTCGCTTCTGCGGTAAAGCATTTACAGCTTTGCAGAATTTACGACACGAAATAACGACCTGCAAGATGAAATCTTCGAATGTGACATTCGAATGCGATTCCTGCCACCGGCAGTTTACACGGAGCGATATTTTGATGGGACATTCTGAACCTTGTAGCATTGTTTCTCTGCAAGTATAATCAGCTCAGCCTCCGCCTCCACCTTTGCAATCAGGGTTCATTCGGGGTCATTACGGGTCAGCAGTGCAATCAGCACTGTAATAAGGGTCATTATGGGCCTATGGGTCATAGGTCATGGGTCATTAGGGGTCATGTAGGGGTCAAGGTGGTGTTGGTGGTGGGGTTATTTGTGGATCATTTAGGGGTCGTTTTGGCATCAATATGAGTCATTTTGTTGTCAGATGCTGACTTCCGCATGTGATGTCTCAGTGCATGCATGTGATTGGTCAGCTGCAGTCACGTGGCAGCCCAGTGATTGGCTGGTCGGTGTCTGCACAATGTATTAATTGTACTGTACGATTGGTTCAAAGTCAATATGACGCCATAGGGCTTGCACACTCGTATATTATAAGCAGTAGGAAGGTATGCTGAGAGGTTTAGTTTGACATCAGCTGCGTGGAAGGTGGATCGTCTCGGATAGCTTCTGCCTCTTCACAGATTTTTCTCGAGTTTTTGTTTTTAAAGTCATTCAGGTTCATGGGGTCAAGGTCGAGGTTGCCTGTATCTGATATGATGGTAGTAGTCTCTTATGTATTAAGATTGTTGACTTATATGTATTTTTCTCAAGTTTTTGTTTTCAAGATCATTCAAAGGCATGGAGTCAAGGGTAAGGTCGTCTGCATCCAATATGCTGTGGTGGTCTGTATTGTATTATGCTTGTTTACTTTTATGGATTTTTTCTCGAGTTTTTGTTTTCAAGGTCATTCAAGGTCTTGGGGTCCAGGTAGATGTAATGGGTTCAGGTGTTAAGGGCCAAAGGTCAAAGTTTAATTGCTAATGGGCACTGGCTTTCAAAATAGTGGACAGTTGATGTCTATGAATATGGCGGTTGCCTACCAAGATGGCGGTCACCAACCAAGATGGTGGCTGCCTACCAGGATAGTGATCTCCTACCAAGATGGCTGATTGGGTATGGGCGAGGGAGTGGATGCCAGCCGAGGTGTTAGGTGAGGGAGGTGAGAGGACTCTCGGGAAAGTTAAGTTTCTTAAATAATTCTTAACAACTTTTAATAATAAATGTTTTGGGATTTTTTGAATTTTTTGAATTTTTGGTATCAAAGGTCAAGGAGGTCAAATGTTAAAGGTCATTTTGGTCAAATATGGTGGACGGGGCACCTGAATTACAGAACCAAGTTAGCTGATGGTTTGGTTTGACTCCGATACCGGATCCCTTGTATCTTTTTGACATACCCCATGCCAATAAAACCAATATGCCTGCTACTACTCTGTCGGTCCTAAGAAAGCCCTTCAAATTAATTGAAATTGAGCGAAATTAAGGTATTTTTTGGAATTTTTTAAAAGAAATTTTGTAATATTTTGGAATTTTTGGTTTTTTGGAGTCAAAGGTCAAGGGAAAAGGTCAATGGTCCTGAGTCTAGCTCTTCTGGCTCGGAGTCATTGATCCACCTCGCCGGATACACGAGTCCATATCGCCTGCTCCGGGAAAAATTGAACATTTTTGGGAATCCATTTTTTTGAAAATGGGAAATTTTGAGGGAAAAAATATGGCGGTCGGTGACGTTGCAATATGGCGGGCGGCCGGCTCCAGCGCTTCTGCGCCCGATACCTTTGTCCCAAAGTCGGTCAATCCCTACTACTTTTAGTGAATGTTATCTCACTGATTGATATCACTGATTTGGACTTAGCGTTAACGGCTTAACAACCTCTGCAAATGAAGCTTTCAAATTATAGATTGCGGCCGAACATATATTATTTTAGGAAACTTTGCCCTGTAATACCGAAATATTTAGGTAAAGAATAGTGAGCAACAAACGGTGGATATCGACGCCTGTGAAAAGCACCACTTTGGTCGGCGTTTCTTGATGTGAGAAGGAAAGGCTGATAACGGCATTTACGTTGTTACGCAGCGTTTCGAATACGCACTTGAATTTATAATATTACAACACCCGCACAACTCGCATCGAAATCTTTTCAGCCAGTGAGGGTTTAGCTTACTGGCCTGTGCTCGATGCCCACATTCGTGACAGAATAAACACGTGTCTCGTAAGCCCTGTTTCTGTCCCATAGCACATCACGTGTTTCAGGTTAGCAACGAATCAGTGTAGGATAAACTGCAAGCCTGGTTGTTGCACACGTGTTTATTTTCGACACTTTAAACATATGCAGATCAGTTGTCTTTTTTTACGTTGCTCGTTGGTTGATGTTACTCGTTAAACTGGATAATCCGCGTGGTTCAGGGCATATGTCTGCAAACGTATTTCCCGATGCAAATTTGATGACACGCGATGAGAGTCGAAAGTATAATTCTGTATCGATCCCACATCCTAGATCTCCACTACCAAGCCAGTCATATCTGGGGATCAGGGACGCGGCATTATGACGCTGGCAAAATTTTCATGCGACAAGGGCAGCATGGTTATCTACTTGCTTCGGACTGAATTCAAAATTGTAGCAAAAGGCGACAAAAATCTCTCGCTGACGTTCCCTAGAGTCCATTTATGTGCGGAACTGCAAAGGAAACTCTATAATCCCCACACCAGTCTTTTTTCCGGCACCAAAATTTCGAATCTTTCGTTTGTTGAGAATTCACGCTTATCAAGGCAGTACGGCACGATGTATTATTTATTCAATAATAGGTAGCTACAAATACTTAGGTTGAAAAATAACTACAGAGTTTGTCGCCGACTCGATTCGAAAACACGTAGCCTAAACAAAATATTAAAATATTTAATGTTTTCATAACTTAATGGCTTTGCGGTTTATTGAAAATAATTCTGTTGCATACTGATAAGTCAATCAAAATTTCTTGCACAAAAGCGTTAAGGGCGGCTGGTGATGAATACATATAAAATATGGTCGCCTTTAGGATGTCGTCTGTACAGAAAATAACTACATTTTATAATAAATATTTTTTAAATTTTTTCCAGTCTTTTAAGATAGTGTGCTGTAGATATCTTAAGAATAGTTTTAAAGGTTTACGACAAGAGAAATACTGCGAAAAACTTAAAAAAAAAAATTCTGTCATTAAATGCTAGATGTTAATGCAGGTAGAATGAAATTTTATGAAGTGCCCTTTTATAATGCATCGAATTTTAACTCGTTCACTCTTTTTTCACCTAGACACAAAAATATCCATGTCAACAAACCTTTCATTTGAAATAAAAAAAGTTTACTATGTTACTCACATATTTCTAAAATAGTTTTATATGTGCAACTGACAGCAAAAGTGATTAGGTCTTTTCTGAGTCATGCTGAAGGGTATGCGTGTATTTGTGCTCCGAAATTCATCGAAACATTTCTCACAAGAGGAATATCGTATTGCAAGCCCTCTGGTAACTGTTCAATGACAGTCTAGGCTTATTTGGTGCTTGAAGTAAAACTCATGTGTAGTTCGTAGGCATTTTATCGACCACGTTGAAAACACCCTTTGTGAGTAAGACCAAATCAGTACACAATTATGCCTAAGTAGTTGTTTTAAAATTCACAAATTTTTCTATGTAAAAAAAAAATATGTATATATATTTTAACTGACTTTCGACTTTTCTAGGCCGGCTGTTAGAAAATGTTAATTACGTACTTCTATTTCCTTCAAGAATTGTATGTATGTATGTATATATACATATATATATGTATATATACTTTTGCTACATTTATGACTAATATTCTGATTGACTTTACAATTGATATATTTAATTTTTCGCAAAAAGAAGTGATCAATTTTTAAATCTAAAAATATAGGCTCTATCAACTATTGTTGTGTATGACAGTAACCACTATTCGAATAGTTGGTCAATAAGTTTAACCTCATCAAGATATATTAAGTACTACAAATTCCGTTCTTGGTTTATGTTTTTGGAATTTCGGTACGTTGGGAACTGAAACGTACATTTGCATTGCTACGTGTACACTTAATCTAGCGCTGCAGTCCGTATCACTCTAAGATTGCAGTACAAAGTGCACGACGCGCGCTGTTTCCAGATGGCCAGTGACTACCAACAGCCAAGAAGTTACGCTGTGCTGACAGAATAAGTTCATACGTACAAAATAACGCAACGAAAATCCTGAAGTATAGCAGTGTGTGGACATGTGACTGTTTGATTAGCTACCCACTGCAAGCGAAGAGTGAGACGCTACGTACCTTACCGCAGTAGGAGGCCCGCAGTTATCGTAACGGCCAGACAGTTCGGTTACCACTGAGGTGAACTTGGTTAGATTCCCTATGGGAGCCGCTCCCGGATTTTCGCAAGTGGGAATCTTGCCAGATGATGCCGCTGGTCGGCGGACTTTCCCCGTCCTTGCATTCCAGCGCTTCTCCGCATCTACCTCACTCCAGCCTCATCAGCCCTCAAGACCTCGATGCTAAGAGTGCAAGGCCCGACATTCTTAATTTTTTTTTTTTTAAGAGGCACAGCGATAAGGGTGACGATAACGCCCCCGCCCCACCCCCAATGACCCATCACGCATGCGCGCAAGACGCTGGCCCAGAGTGCAATGCTTCCGTGGTCACCTTTTCCTGTGTAAATTAGGCGTGTATAGACTGTTCATGGTAAAATGAGCACTTTTGAAAGCCCTGCTTAAGATTCACTTTTATCCACGTGGTTTATTCTTGCGCCTTATGTAACATTAATACTGGCAAAGGGCTCATCACTTTATCCATGCGCCGGTTAATAAAACCTTTAAAATTATAATCCGAGTAAATATTTTACAAACATGCTCATTTTTACACTTAGATGCATTAAAAAAACAGAAAGCGAAAGAGATAATAAGTTATCACAAATTGTCACCTAACACTTTTTATTCGACTTTAAGATATGGAACTACTTTCCATCCATCGTTACCAACTTTACTGTGCGGATGTTACTCATACGTCGGTTAAAATATATGCAGGCGGGAGCAGTGACCTTTCCCTAAGGTTGATTTCAAAAGTGCTCATTTTATCACAAACAGCCTTTAACAGTGGGACTTCATTACACATTATGAAAGCCCCAAGACTAAACTACGGCTGTACTGTTTCACAATTAATTAATTAATTAATTTTTTACTTTTCCCCCTACCTGTTATGGAAAATTCGCAGGTAAGATGTAAAAACATTTTTTTTTACCATTTTGACATTTTTTTAATGCCCTTTATACGAAAATACAAAATCATACGGGCTTAAATAATTATTTGTCGTATTTTATTTTAAAACAAACCCCGCAGGATATTTATTTGCTGAAATAGGAGTTAACGGGCTAACAACGATTGTACAGAAAATATGTCCAAAATACTCAATTTTAAGAGCCACCCAAATTACTCAACCACGCGCCGCCCTCCTTCAGTAAAACCATAAACTTTTACGAGATAAACGCAATTGCTTTATTGCCTGCAGATCTGCAAACCGCACGGCTCTCCTATGCCAGTGGTTGCCTACCTGCAGATGCTATGCGACGCATTTCAAACCCTGAAATCTTGCATTTCCGGACATGACTTCGTGGATGAAATAAAGTTATTTTCTTCTTCGATCTCTTTCAGTATTCTTGGCACTTTTATTATTGACATTGAAATAATGCCGCTCAAAAAGCAATTCTCCAACAATCGATACGGTGAAGCCACGTAAATAATTGTCCAATCGAAGGTTCAAAAATTGAAAAAAATCTCCCCTCTGTCAGTACAAACCTCTGAATTGTGATGCATCAAGAGTCTAAAAGATTCAGCAATTAAACAACTTCAGACAACTAAAACCACACACCGAGCGTTCTGCCTCAGATTTCACTACCGCAGAGCGCTTTAATAATAAATAAAGGACGATAACTTTTTGATGATGACTTCTCGATACGCTAGCTTTCTGTCTCGGTCCTAAGTGGTACTGAAATTCTAAGCGTGTAGATCTTTCGTTACAATGTTAAACATATGGAGTTTGTTTTTATGTGTGAAGACTACATTTAATTAAGCAAAGAGGTAAATTTAATTTCTAAAATATTCAAAAAGGCGAATGTAATAACGTGATAACAGAAACACTATAAAACAATGTGCTTGTGTACCACATTACAAGACAGAACATTCATCACCACAAGAGTCAAATGGCGTATAAACTACATTCATCAGTAGTATAAGCTATTCACGGTAAAGTGAACACTTGAAAGTCCTCTCATTTGGAATAATGGTGAGTAAATATATTTTATTTTAGCACACTAGACGTTAACTTCTGAGTCCGTTGGAATATACACACTGTGTATAGTAGTACTTGGATGGCAATATTTATTTAAAGAGGTGGTTCAAGGATAAAAATGGCTGAAGGGAAAAAGTAACTAGTGCCTCAAAAGTGCTCACTTTACCGTGAGCAGCCTATAGTAACCAGCTAGTTTCACGCAGTGTGTTTTCTCTCCTACAGGCCGACTTATGGGTTGGCGCCAGTCGAACTCCAAAGGCATTCCCCAAAGTTATGAAGCACCCGCATATTTCCACTTAGTTAGCAAACTTTCACCTTGCACTCACACACACACACACACACACACTGCTGTTAACAGACAGATCCATAACACTTCCGAGATGCTAGCTGCTGCACCACAAGCTCACGAACTTACGAGCTCACCCTCGGGGCACGAACATAGACAACCCCACCAATAGGCTTAACTGGTCTGTTTACGTAATCCTTCACTCGTGCAGGGTCTCTGCGGTGTAGCAGTCTGACTGGAAATGTCACCTACCAGGTTATATTCCCACCGGGTTACCCGGATTTTCAAATGTGGGTAACGCGGCAGACGTTGCCTCTGGTCGACGGGTTTTCTAGTGGCACTGCCATTCCCCCCGTCGGCGCTCGACACCTCGCTCTTAAGAGCCACCCTGGTTCTCATATACGGGTCTCATTGTTGTGTCTCTCCAAATCTTTGAAAAGTATGGAATGTTTCACTGTAAGGGCTGTCCATGATAAAGCGAGCACTTTAAAAATGAACCTTAGATAAAAGTAACTGTTTCTGCATTCATATATATTAACGGGCGCGCTGAAAGACATTAGCCCAGTAATAATAATTTCGCAGTTTCGTTTGACCGACGCATGAATAAAGTAATGAGGCCTATGACGTCAATTTTACATAAGGTGGAAGAATACACAACGTGTATGCAAGTAGATCTTACAGTTGAAGTAAAGCAACTGTCTACAGAGCACTGCACCCAACTTTCCCAACGCGAAGAACTCATAAAGAAAGTAGTACAGACATTATATAAATTGTCAGAAAAGTATGAGAGAAGAATGTATATATTTTACAACATTAAAAATATTTTAGTTAAATATACTTTTTAAATTTAAAAGAATAATTGATTAAAATAGTCTGTATTTGTTTTAATATTTAAGCGTATTTCCATTCTGGATACTTCGGAAAGCAGCATTTGCAAGAGAATCATCTTCAAGAAAGATCGTCATAATATTTACTGTGATCATGTGTAATAAAGTCATAGCAATAATGTATCATATCAATGTTATAATTAAATATATTTGCGTCAGTTTCATCCATAAATTTTTGTGACAAATGGACGCTCATAAATATTTTTATATCAATTATTTCCTACATTATTATTAAAATTTTCTTACACACAATCATAGTAAACATTATGACGACATTCCATGGTGAAGATTTTCTTGTAAATTCTGCTTTCTGAAGCATCCAGAATGGAAATGCACTTAAATTTTAATAAAAATATAGACTATTTTTATCGATTTTTTTACATCAAAAAGTATATTTTATTAAAATATTTCTTTTGTTGCAAAACACATATATTTTTCTTTCATATACAGTATAAATCGCACTTTTCTGACAATTTTTATGGTGTCTGCACTACTTTTTTATGAATTCTTCATAATATATAGTCGGGTGCAATGCTCCATAGGCAGTTGCTTTACTTCAATCTTAAGCAGGGCTTCCAAAAGTGCTCATTTTACCGTGAAAGGCATATAAATTTTTTTTCCGGACGAAACCGAAAGTCGATATTTTATCGAAAATTTATCAATCTGGCTATTGAAACATAAACGAGGTCGTTGAAAAGAGTATGTACGTCAGAAGAAAACGGCAGCGAGTAGCATTCTGCTTACTAAATATATTCGTCATTAAAACAGAGTTTTAGACTACAGCGACAAAGCTGTACTTTATCTGAGAAGATAGCTGTACCAAAACTCTGTAGTCACCACTTGAAATTCTGACGAAAAAAAAGACACGCGAAGCTTGTTCAGGTACTACGATGCTCAATCGCCGTCGCAATATTTCCTTAAGCTGTTTTCACAATAAAGCGTCGCGTCGCGTCCGACGCTCGCCGAGCGTTATTTGCGTCTTCACAATACAGCGAATTTCTGAGGCCGGACGCAGGCGACACACACAGGGCTGCCATCTGTTATCCTGCAAGGAACCAGCAAATAAATGCAAAAAACGAACGAATTGCAGAGACGTTTCTTGACATGTAGTTAGTAAAATTGTTTTTTTTAAAGTGATATTTACTTTTATTTATTGAAGTATTATATTACAATTTAAAATGCTGTAGAACATTAACGGCTCTTCACGCATCGGAAAACATATTTTTGTTTTCCTAAAGGTATATAAAATTGATATAAATTTGGACTTCAATTAATATCTCTGCAAAACGTTTGTTATGGGTATTTTCATTTGTTCTTTATCTCAGCTTCTCGCCAGTTTATTATGACGTAAATAAATGTTATTCTTCTTATTCCCCGACGCTGGCGACGAGCGTCGTAACCAATGTTCGTCGCTCGTGCAACGTTTTAGACGCTCGACGCTGGCGTCACGTCAAGACTCTGATTGGCTGATGCTCGACGCGACGCGTCGCGTCGTAGCGTTCTATTGTGAAAACTGCTTTACGGTCAGACGTGACCTTGAGGCACTTAAGAATAATGCGGGTAGCAACGGCGATGCATTACGACAATATTACCATAATGTTTCCAGCGTGGGAAAATTTTAACAGTACTTCGGCACTGGATATAATTAAGCAAGTGATAAATGCTCAATTAATTTACCTCGTCGATACATGAAGATACATCAGTAAATTGCGTGTTTAGAAACGTTGGTGATATAGGCTATTTGCGGTTTCTTCACACTTTCTTAAGCAAACCTTTGAAAAATCACTCCATGTTTAGCGTATTTAGATATTTCCTAGATATATAATGTATCACAAGTGTTTTATACCTCTGTTGACATGGAAGTACCTTATTTTTCGTTCAATTGAAGTTTTACAGGCATTTTATTTATAAATTACAACCATTCATTTGCAATAAATACGAAGGGGAAACAGTGAGGAAACATGTGTGTTGGAAGCGCGTAGTAAAACATAGCTCTCATGCAAAACATAATTACAACAGTGCTTGCATGTGAGGCTGTGGAATATCCTGGAAGTAGAACTCCAGCAGGGCTTCAGAAAGGTGTGAAGTAACCTTGAATGGATTATAGTACAAATGCATACAGTATAGTTTCAAATCTCGATATTGTTTGTATTTTGCTGTTTTCTTAACAGTTAGAATTAATTCACGCCACTTTACATGCAAAAATCGTCTTAATGTTAGCACAGGACATATTTTAAGACAGTTCGCATACCTGAACCAAAAAAAAAAAAAAATTAATAAACCGGGCCTTCAGGCCGCTGTTGTGGTGAGGAAAACCTCGGGGATAAATAAGCTGCATGAGCAATTTCGCCGTTCTATTTTTCCCTTCAAATTTCATTTTTGTGAGAACGTCTGCAAGATTGCTCCTGAATCCGGAATAACAAAACGGAGCGCACTCTTGTATATTTTTGCCGAAGCTTGAACAATAATTTACTAAAGCTTGATGAGACTCGCAGGAGTACTACGTATACCAGCTCGCGAATAAACAAATATATTAGCAGGGTGGAAACCCGCGTGACCCAAATAACTGCTACAATTTTTCTCCAGCTCCCCCCCCCCCCCCCCCGCACTTCCTTCGAAGTTCCGCCATCGCGTGGCGTTGTTATATGGCGGGGGCGGGGAGGCCATGTCAGTTGAGCTTTACGAGGCGACGTTGAAAGCAGCTTTCGGCGCAGGGTTGCCAGACGGTTTAGTATCCAAGTCGCCTAGTTTCCCGTCTCGAGTATCTTAAATTTCCCTAAAACAAACAAAAAAATTCCCTCGAAGAACAAGCACGGGAAATCGTTGTTTTGACACGAACACGCCTTCAAAATCAGACCGACACATTAGGCTATAGTGTATAAGAGTTTTCTTCGCATTTTTTGAATCAAACTTTTGAAAAATCACCCTGGGTACGACGTATTTGGTTGTCTCCTAAATATGTCACGAATTACGAGCGTTTTATACTTTTATTTACACAGACGTACTTTATTTTTAGTTAAATTGAGTTTTTATTTGTAATGTATCTGTAAATTGTAACATTTTCTTTGTAATAAATTTGACTAATACAAGGAAAATACATGCGTGTTCGAAATGCAAAATAATACGGTAGCTGATTCAGAAGTCATGGCAAGAATTGTTTATCTCCTGCAAATGATCCAACACAATAAATTTACTATGTACAGTTGAAAATGTACAAGTACGTTTTAAAGGTGACACCTCGTTGGGCATGGTTGCAGGAATGTCCGGCAGGTAACAAAGGCAATCATGGCTGCTCGGAATCCGCGTTTAATTCCTACATTCCCGTACAAACTCTGTACACTCGTATTGAACGGGCACGTGTCGTACCTGTGCGATCTGTTTCAATTCCTTCGAAGCAGTCTCCGAGGTTACCCACGGTTCGTTGCCAGCGATGAGGCGCATGACGGATCTCATGCAGCCGATTGTATTTCCCGTCTGCCTCATCGCTGAGAACGAACCATGGACAACCTCGGAGTCTACTAAGAAGGATGGTGAACAGCTCGTACATGTACGATACGTACCCTTTCACATGAGTGTATGCAGTTTCTACAAGAATGTATTAATTAAACGGGGATCTCAAGCAGCCACGTTTGTATTAGTTCCTTGCCGCACATTCCTGCATCCATACCCCAATGCGGTGTCACCTTTGAAACGTACTTGTACATTTTCAACTGTACATAGAAAATGTATTGTGTTGGATCATTTTCAGGAGATAACAATGGTTGCCATGGACTTCTGAATCAGCCCTCGTACCACACTGAGTGTACACGAATCCGGTGCGCTGTCCCTGGAGTAATTTCTCTATACATGGCCGTGTGCTAGCGCGTTGATTTTGGTGCCGGACGAAAGATATCTTCTATATCTGTCGATTTGAGCCATGAAAATCAAGTATCCATTTCGTAACGGACGCACGGCAAACTTAGCTAATTTTCCAAGCTCTGCTTAAGGCCCCCGCCTACCTGGAGATTTTATCGACGTTTGAGGCCAAGAAGCGTGAAAGCGATAAGGACTACGCTGCCATGCACATCTAGTGTGATGTCGACGCTAAGCGCAAGGCTCTCAACTGGTGTGCAGTGTTCTCGTCACCCTGCGAGTACCTACGCGACTTTCAGCGTTGACCCTATTATCCTATTTGTGGAAAGTCAGTAGTACGGTTGAATACCGGGCTCTTGAGCAGTTTCATATGTATCTGACGCGTATATTTCGAGATACGACGCTTTGAAAAGGCCGTTTTTAGACATTTTGGAGTGCTGTGAAATGTTCATAATGTGTCTTGAAAGTACTCAACAGCTCTCGAGTGATGTGCATGGTATTTCATAGATCATCGGATTGGACGCAAGTTTAATAGTTTCGCTGAAAAGTGTTTAGTTCAAACACACTGTAACGCAGTTCAAGCACCGGGCAGGCGGGATCCTTAATATATACTTCTATGCACGTAGTATATTTTTCAGCCATATATAAAATTAACATTGCTATGGGCCTGATCACTTTATTCGCGTTTCGGTGAAGCAAAACTGTAACGTTATTTAAAAAAAAACGTTTATGCGATTTACTTGTTTTTGGCAACACGCGCATTAAGAAAACAGAAAGCAAACGAAATCAGTTCAGTATTCACAAATGTAAGCCTAGTACTTTTAATTCTACGTTACAACATGGAACTGCTCTCCTTCCGCCATCGCTAATTTTACAGGGCGCATTCCAGTGAGTATGAACGTTAAAATATAAGCAGGTATGAGCAGTGACATTTTTTTTAATGTTGAGTTCCAAAGTGCTCTATTAACAGCAAACAGCCTATAGTTTCATTTCTTTCCCTTGTCCCAAATAAAATATTACTAAATGCTGTTCACGGTAAGATGAGCATTTTTGAAATGAAACTTAGAAAAATGTTTCTTCTTCGGCCTGTCATCTGGTTTAAAAGGTTCACTGAATGAAATGCGCTCAGTAAAGTTGGTAGCGATGGAGGGAACGTAGTTCCATATCTTAAGACTGGGATGGAGCTACGCTTCCAAGGTCAAGAAGCGAGGGAGCGATACGGGCGACACTAACACGCACGCCTAGTACCTCATCGCTCCTACGCACATTGCGTGCTGTGTGTCCGTCGTAACGCTGTAGTGTGTAAATTAGATCCGTAACGGTGAGGTTTTCTTACACGCGATGAAAAACCACAGATTAAACTACGCCCGTATCTTTGTACTTTTCGCTTGCCGGTTAAGGAAACTGTTTTAAAAATGCGATATTTGACCATTTTCACGAATTTTTTCTCCAAGAATACACTGTATATGACAAAAGTAAAAAATATGGGCATAGTTGTATTTGCAGAGCATTTATTTACCGAGATACGTGTATTCGCGCAAACAGGTTCATCCTACCCTAACGTCGACTAAAAAGTGTTAAATAATCATTTGTGATCACTTAAATTATTTATCCCCCCTTTTTTTTAATGTGCCAAATTGTAAAAATTAGCGTATTTGCAAAATATTTACTTTTATAATAATTTCACGGTTCCACTTGACCAACGTATGAATAAAATGATGAGGTCCATGCAGTGTACATTTTACATACGGCGGAGGAATACACAACTTGCATAAAAGTAGATCTTAAGCAGGGCTTTCAGAAGTGCTCATTTTACCGTGAACAGCCTGTAGATGACGCAGACGTATTCACATAAAACCTGTGTGTGTGTGTGTGCCTCCCCTCCCCCCAGAAAAAAAACACACCCCGATTTTTTAATAGAAACATACAAATTAAGAAACATGAGCCGCGGTGGCTAAGCGGATTGTTGGTCGGTCTCCCGCCACAGCGATCCGGGTTAGGTTCTCGCAGGGGCCGCAACCCGGGGTTTCGCACGTGGGGAACGGGGCGGACGATGCCGGTAGGTCCGGCGTATTTTCTTGGGGTACTCCCACTTTCCCCTGCAGGGACATTCCATTTCCTCTGCATCTCAGCCATATCTTGTTGTGTCCGATATTCTTTTGGGCTGGCTGGAGCGTCGAGTTCTCGTAAGTATGAATGAATATTCTCATGGATATCTGCAAAGATTTACAAAATCGATTTAAAAAGAATTGAATTAAGCTTGCTTTAGAGACGTAGAATCTGATTGCTCTATGTAGTAGCTCTGGAATCTTTGTGGTATGATATATGTATAAATAAAAATAGTGCAAATTATGACAAATAATTTGATAATGAAGTACTTCGTTATTTCGGTAAATAACCAGGATGCAGTCAAAACAGTCAACCGTGTAGCCTACTTCTGACGCCACGTTGAAACGATCTATACAGTCAAATTAAAAAATAAAAATAATGAATATGCAAACAACATTACCAAATGAGTATGACGTCACGTTGAATCAGTCTAACCTACTTTTGTCTGACTGGGCCATGCAAGTAGTCCAATCGGCGACGAAATTAGATGCCACGAACTGGTCCATATTGAAGTCTCCAGGCAGACGCGTGAAGCAGCTCGAACATATGCGAATCGCTCAAGGCCATATTTCACGATACTTGTTTACTTCATTATCTCAAAGAGATTCATATGAAAACGACATAGATGTAAGTATTCTGTTATAAGAAAATTGACTTGCGGCCATTTATTCATGAACTAAGGTGGTTTAGGTTCCGTAGAGTTTATCTGCAAATGAATGGTTTTATTCATGATAATGACACAGGAAATACAACACTGTAAGAGTTACTGTAACGGGGAGCTACTCTAATTAATATTAAGTTATTATTACAGTTCAAGTTATGAGCACCACACGCCTTATTTCTTTATATGTATCTATGTTGGACAGTCCTCACCCAAGACATGATGTCGGAGGCTGTTTCTAGTTGTACGGATGACGTAGGACGGACATACCCATGGCTGCGATCTTCTCTGTAGTCTGGCCGGTCGTAGAAATATGCGGCGGCGCGCCTCGCGTCAGCCTATTTCGGTGAGTTATTTAACGTTTTACATAGCTGGCCTCTTCCCCTGGTTGGTGGAGGGGGTTTTAACTGCTGGTCCTTGTCGCACTTTGACGCAATCCTTGGTGTCCTGGTTTTATTCTAAAGTTGTGCTGGCGGGTTCATGTGTGGATTCATAGTTAGGGCTCTACTATACGATCATAATTCGTAGTCAAATCATAATAATTTTCAAAATATGGTACTTCTGAATATGGGAGCCTAAGTTTCTACGCTCCTAATTAATTTTGTCAACTAAATCGCATGTCATGTGATTTATACAATATACAAGACATATTAATTAGATATCAATTATTGTTAACAATAGGTATTTGGGTACTGTAATCCTGATTTTTTTTCAATTAGGTACAGGTGTTTTTGCCAACACATATTTATTTGTCCCAAAGAAATAATATCAATATTTTATTAGTATACAATTGGAATTATATTTTAACACGCCAGCAATTAACAATTCGGTCAGCCTTTAATTCTGAATTTTACAAAAATTATGGTATTGCAGATTTACAAGTAATGTTGTATACATTGGTTTTGTTTTATTACGTTATATCATAACAAAATGACTAAATTTTTTTGCAGATTCTATGAAACAGCCTTCAGTTCAGCAGGATGGATGTTTCGCGTCGAAATAGGTTCTCCGTTAGATATCGGAACCATGTTTAACTGTATCGAGCGAAACAGTATTCGTAGATCAGATCTCTCGGGGAATAAAAGACGGCGGCTTTGTTCTGCCGAGAGTGCTTCGAGATATCAAAAGTGTCTTCGCGCGCTCCGGGACCCTCTTTCCGGAATAGTGATTCATTAATACGGCGAACCAACTTGGCAACTTACTGCAGGCGGTGGAGGGTACGGCGAGAGAAGAGAAGCTCTCCGCAGAAAGACAATCACAGAGGCCACCATGGGAATCGGTTGCCTCGCGGGGGGGGATAAGAAAAAATAAAGTGGTTCAAACACTTATTATAATTAACCGTCCCGGCACCGGGCGAGTACATCGCAATTTAAGACTCGGCCAACGAAAACTTTCGACGGAAAGTTTTCAGACTCTCCCGGTCTGCACAGCCGGAGGGGAGAGAGAGAGAGAGGGAGAGAGAGAGAGAGAGAGAGGATGATAAAGAAAGCAAAGAGCGGGAAGTTATTCCGAGCACGTAATCTGGGATGTCTTTGGGTCGCAGGGCACTTGAAATAGTTAGCCGACTCCCAGAGGGCAACAGTTGCCACCGTTAACTCCCCACCAGCTTGAAACCCGTTCGAATTGAGGCAAAACGGCCATCGGTCGGCCACAACGGACACGACGAGGGCAGAGAGCGCCACTATGCCCATCCCATCTTCGTACTTCTCCGCTCTGGTGTAGTGATGAGTCGCGAGATAAGGCGCGGCGACACAGTGGAGCGGGGGAGGGAGTGTGTCTATTCGAGATGAAGCCATTCAGGCCAAGTGTACACAACTGTGTGCATTACACACGTGTATAGTGTATTCACGGTTTCTTCACACTTTTTTCAAATCAAACCTTTTAAAAACTACCCCATCTATGACGTGTTCGGTTGTTTCCTTGTTATGTATCATAAGCGTTTTACACCTGCGTTATAAGCTGTTCGCGGTAAATTGAAGCACTCTCGATGCCATATTCACTTTTTCTTTCAGCTATTTTTTATCCTTTAACCACATTTTAAAATAAATATTGCCATGTAAGTAATCAACACACTGTGTATATTCCCCTGCACTCGAAATTTAACGCATATGGCTAAAATAAAAAATATTTATTGACTATTATTCCAAATGAGAGAGCTTTCAAAAGTGCTCACTTTACCGTGAACAGCATATGCCATAAAATAAAATGAAAGTACCTTATTACTGGTTAAACTAGAAAGTTATATATATATATATATATATACTATCTATAAACTATAATATTACATTTGTAATTCATATGAATGGAAATAGTGAAAAAATAGGTGAGTTGGTAATACCTAGTAGGAAATAGTCCTTATGCAAAATATTATTACGTTAAGTGCGCACGAATTTGGTGCGCTGTCCCTTTGTAGTACTTTTCTAGACTAGGTTGAGTTCGTTCGTAAAGTGGAGAGGTTTAGGCGGCTCTTGACGTCGAGGTCTTGAGGGTGAAGAGAGGTTATAGGTATAGGTTGTTAACAGTAAAATGAGCTTTTTAGAAAGCCCTGCTTAAGAACTACTTCCATATACGTTGTATATTCTTCCACTCATCACTTCATTCATGCATCGGTCAAGTGAAACTGTGAAGTTATTAGAAAAGTAATTATTGTACAAATCTGCTCATTTTAACACTCCGATGCATTAAACAATACAGAAAGCGAGAGAAATAATTAAAGCAATCACAAATGGTTTCCTAACACTTTTTGTTCGACTTTAATATATGGAACTACTTTCCCCTACCACCGTCACCAACTTTACTGTACACATCTCACTTATTACGCCCGTTAAAATATATGCAGGTAGGGGCAGTGACTTATATTCTAGGGTTGATTTCAAAAGTGCTCACTTTATTGTGAACAGCCTTTAGTATGGTGTGGCGCCGGAGAGCAAGAGCGAGGGAAAAAGAGAGGATTCCCAATTGTGAAAATCTGGGAGTGATCTCGCTGGGAATCGAGCCCGGTTCTCCTAGGTGGGAAGCGAGAAGTCTGACCACCCCAACACCGCGGCCCTTAGAGTTAGATAGCAATTTATTTGTATTATTTAACCTTGAATGTATTCGTTAGTTTTTATTACAATGCAATGAGACGTCTAATGGTAAAAGGAACACAAGCTGGCGATATATGCTGAATCACAAAGTCAATATTTTAATTTGACGAGAATTTTTATGAGTATCGTGTAAACACCTGTTAACACAAACCTCTTTATTGCAAACTGCAATAAAATTAATAAATATAATTTGTATATGCTATTACTTAATACTATAAAATATAATTAAAAACATATATACGTGTATATGTTACTAACATTATTTCTTACTTATTTGACACGCCGACTTGATAGCCTGTTTCAGGTCGGGAAGAAGATGATCCTCGTTGAAGAGAGCTGCTCCCGGGAGACTAGGGACTCGTCTACGCACTACGCGCGAGATTAACTAGCACATTTGCATACAACAGAACAACACGTCAGGCAGACACCACGACACTCACGTGCACTCCAGACGGGAGACTGGAGGGGAGCTTCACTCCCCCGCCGACAACACAAACACATAAATTCACAGCAAATAGGCGATAAATATAAAACAACCTAAATAAGGGTCCGGTGCCCTAGAATTACACTAACACGACCCCCGCCGCGGACCCTATGACTAGTCCAAGCGTCGGGGTGCAAATTGTTCTTACGAACATCCTGTGAGTCGTGGGAGCTACGGCTCTCGGCCTCGCGACACACGTGTCATCCGGGTGTCATATGAGGGTCGGCGGCGGCGGTCGAGAACCTTCTCCACATACCGCGTTGCACCGAGGAACGCTATTACAGGGTGTTCACGGTAAAATGAGCACTTTTGGAAGCCCTCTCATTTGGAATAGTAGTTAATCGATACATTTTATTTTACCCTTACATGTTAACATTAGAGTGCGGTGGAATATACACACTGTCTTTGTTACTTACATGACAATAATGATCCTAGAAAGTGGTTAAAGGATAAGAAAAAATGACTGAAAGGAAAAAGTAACCAGGGCCTCAAAAGTGCTCACTTTACCGTGAACAGCGTATACTTGTGTGTATATTGTGTATTATTCCGCCTGTTGTGAAAATAACTTTGTCGTGTCCTTCACCACTTTATTCTTGCGCCGTTCAAGTGATTACCTTAGCCTTTTTATTTTCAACGATAGGATATGGAACTAATTTCCATCCGTCGTTGCCAACTTTAATGAGCGCGTATCACTCAGTACGCCCGTTAAAATATATGAAAGCAGGGGTAGTGACATTTCCCTAAGGCTGATTTAAAAAGTGCTCACTTTATCGCGAACAGCCTTTACCATAAAATTCTTGCTCATCCTCTTAATTTTATGACTCCATTGGCAGACGGGAAAGAGAGGGGGGAGGGCTGTGACGCCAGTCAGGTTGGCTGCCAGTCATTCCCCGGCCGCCAGGCGAGACGTAGCAGTGATCGGGTCTTCCTGGGGATATGAGAGGGTCGAGATGGATCACATCCTATAGCGCCGGGATGGAGGAGTACAGGAGCCCGCGAGTAGCAATATCACAATTGAGGAGATAATGAGAAAAAAATGAGTACATGGTTTTTAAATAATGGTTTTAAATGTACGGAGAGTTATTAATTTCATACGCCATCACTAGTAACAAAAAATAGGGAGGGAATTTCTGGTTATTGCACTAAAATGGGGTAACCATAGGCTATAGTCGGTTAGTTTCAACGTATTATCAATAATAACATTCAAATTAATAATCAAGGCCAACGGTTTGTGTTAAAACAGCTCACAAGGTTTGAAAATCTCCTAAACAATCCCTAGAAGTTATGCAATATTTAATGCAAAGATGGAAGGAATCAGGTGAATGAGTATAACGCTAAAAATATTACATATTTACACATTCGTTCAACTAAGCACTATACCGAAATATAAGGTATAATCCCGCGTAGTTTATAATATTTTAAAATTAAAGAATGTGGAAGTCTCTTGCGTTATGGCTGCTTACCTCGTACAGAAATCACTTTGGTTTATGAGTCGTATTATGTTTTCTGTCTTATTTTGCATAACGGATCGTCTAGCAAATTTCGTAATCGTTGATAATGAACAATCCGTACAATGACAGTAGCTCCACATGTTGTTAGTGAATAAATGTTAACAAGTTACAGTCTAACAAAGAAAATGCCGTCAGTTCTTAAGAAAATTTTCAGTAGTTTGAAATGTTTTTTTGGAAAGCGAGGCTGTATTGGCCACTAACAAATCTCCAATCGCGAAAGCCATTGTGTTAGAGACAAAATATCTGTTATTTCAATGAAATAATAAGATGAAAGTGAAAGGTATCGCATTTGTTGAAGAACTTCATCAAGCTATATAGAATTTCCGAAAAGTCTTTCCATGATGGCATACGTTATTTATATCCGCTATACGTACGACAGAGATGTCAAACTGGTTTAAAAATGTTGTCAAGTTTTTTGTTACAGCTTCCAGTATCGTGGCTGTAGTGGAGCAGTTTCAGTGACCAGGAAACTGGACGTGTTCACAAATAAGGTAATAGCTCAGTGTGTCGCCTGGTACCACGAGACCCGGTCACCAATAACATTGTGGAGGAACTTTCAGGCAATGCATGGAAAGATGCCGCCCGATGTCAAGAGCAAGTCGTGGTGCGAAATGTTCAACAACACAGGATCTGTCGGTGACTAAACCTAGAACTGGCCGACCAACAACCTCAGGTGAAATGGTGAAAGCAGTGAAGCTGTCTTTTGTGCAAAGTCCCAAGAAATCAGCGCGTAAAGCCTCACGTAAATTACAGATGTCATAAATTTCTCTTCATAACATCTTACGCAAACGGTTATTGTTTCATGCATAGAAAGTGCAAATTTTTCAGGCTTTGTTGTCCAACGACTCCACGCGTCGGTATGGCTTTGTAGTCGAAATGTTATCACGTACTGAGGGCGACAATGGCTATCTGAAATGTGATACTTTTTCTGACGAGGTGACCGTTTTTGTCAGTGGCGTAGGGAACTGGCATAACGTACGTATTTGCGGTTCAAAGCCCCCTGGCGAGGTACCAGAGAGTACCAGAAGCAGTCCAAAGGTGAATGATTGGACGAAATTATGGGACATTTATTATCGCTGAAGGCGCCATCTCTCAGCTGTATCTGGACATATTGCATTTGTTTGCTGTTTCTCAGTTCCTCGAATATCGCCCAGATTTCATTTTTCAACAAGACCTTGCACCGCCTCATTGGGGTTTGTAGGTTCGTGCCTATATTGATACGACTTTTCCTGAACGATGGATCGGTCGTGATGGTCCGACCGACAGCTTGGCCTCCACGCTCTCCTGGCATACACCCACTAGATTTTTTTTGGGCTTTTTTGTAAAGGACAGTCTTCAGAACTCCTGTATCAGATTTTGTAACTCTGCAGCGACAGACATCCACATATCATTGCATCGATCCCTCCTGTGATGTGGCTAATATATGGACAAAAAGTGAATATCGACTGAATGTGCTACGTACTTTAAGCTGTTCACGGTAAAGCGAACACTTTTGAAATCCTAGCTTACAATCTACTTGTGTTCACGTTGTGTGTTCCTCCACATTATGTAAAGTTAACACTATGCCATGGGCCTCATCACTTTATTCATGCGTTGGTCAAGTGAAACAGTGAAATTATTAGAAAAGTAAATATTGTACAAATCTTTTTATTGTAAACTCCGATGCATAAAAAAATACAGAAAGCGAGATTAATCATTTAACTTATCACAAATGGTTACGTAAGACTTTTCGTTAGTAGTTGATATATGGAACTACTTTACCCTTAATTGACATACGTCACTCATTGAGCCCCTTAAAATATATGTAGGTAGGGGCAGTGACATTTTCTAAGGTTGATTTCAAAAGTGCTCACTTTATCGTGAACAGCCTTTACAAAGGGTGCTCACTTGGAGACTTGCTAATGTGTTGTCCTGTTGCAACAAAAATCTTGGTATGTTTGCCAAAATTTTGGCACCGGTTTCACATCTCTGTCTTACATACATCGGGTGTAAATAAAGTTTGTAATCAGGGAAGGACATTCAGTGCAACCTGTACATTATCCAAAAATATTAGTGTTTCATTTAACATGTTTTACAACATATCTGCAATGAACTCGTGTTTCACCTTCAACTACATAAGCATATATCACCCCTACAAATCATTTGACGTACAAGTCGTGCAAATATTTTCTACTTTATCCGTTACGTTTTCATTTACGCTTGATTACTTTTCGTAGTAACTGAGTTAAGATTCGACCCAGTGGTACTTATTTATTCAGGAGGCCTTCTTTTCGCGCAACATGCAGTCCTCTATGGTAAGGTTAAGAGCAATATTATTGTCCAGAAACGAGTATAAATAAAACGGGACGTATCTATATAATTGTCTCATGATTTATGGTACATTTAATAATTAAGGTTATTTAATGCTGAAATTTATTTTAGTGATACATTTTCCTCGTATTATATTTTTGTGTGCCACGACATCACTCTATATTTGTAGGATATGTGTTATTCAGTATTTAATTCACAACGTACATAAAAACGTACTGCAAACAGAATGCACAGCATTGAGAGGGAATGTATTAGGTATTATCGCAAAGTCAGTAGCGAGGCCGGGAATTATTGGTTCGGTGGGTCAAATCGACTCCGTTCACAAGACGCCCCACTGGAGCGAAGTTGAAAGAAGGGACTTCATTCCTTCTCTGCCCTGGAGGGTCGTCTGCCGCTGGTATTGGAAGTCTTGAGGCCGTGCGCGGATCACGTAATGGGACTGAAGGCTGGAAGGGAAAGCGGCCACCGAACTTAATTACAAGCAAGTCACTCAAGTTACATCGCGACAAGAAGGAATTACGCCCCTTGCTCCGGGCACCGTGACAGTGACTGTGATTGGGCTTCTGCTGCGACTGCCGTGCGCCCCCCCCCCCCCCCTTCTTTAAGACTTTCACGTCAGACGACAGAAATTGGCGTCGTTACTTGCGAGAGAGAATAATTAGTCACCTAGATGCGGCGAATGAAGTCCCTTCAACACGACTCCGTACACACAGCACCTTTCACCACTACAGAAAGTTGCACTGAATCAAGTACTTAAGCTACGATTTCATTATGAACACATACTTCTGTGACAAATCTGCAATCGCCCGTAGACAACCTGCATTTAGTGCACGTTTTAGTGCTGAGAAGAGAAACGATTTGTCACGCTGGCTGCTGTTTGTCGAAAGAAAATCGCGCGGAAGGCCAGCAGATCACTCAAAATTAAAACAGAGGAATTGTCGAATAAATTATCTATGTCTCTCCGTATAATTGTGATTTTCTGCCCTTCAATCTTTTCTGTAATGTTTGTTCTTGACCAAAAGACGGTGACAAAAAACAATCATGTTTCCTTTTTTTAAGTGTGGCACCTCTCCCGCCGTATTATACATGGACCATTAGAAATTGGACATGTTCGCTCGGTCAGGTTTAATACATCATGACAGCTGTTGTGATGTATGATGTTCACGTTTCCATAGTGCATCTTATACACGTTAATGTACGGAAAATATTAGAGAATGTGGTACTTGACACAGCATTATTCCACAGATAATATAGATTTACTACCAACCAACTAAAATCAACCGGAAGTGATCGGGATTCTTACTGTCCAGGACAGCCACATTTGCGAATCAGCTAAAATAATTGCAAGATGGTTATCACTTTGTTGTACCAGGTGTATAGAGTATTACTTTTCTGTCTGCCCAAATGGATCTTTTATGTGTGGACGGAAATAACATAAAATCTCAGTATACTTAAATCCGGAAGAGTCGTCACATAGTATAAAACAGTAATCGATTATGGTGTGGTTCTAACCGTTTTATGATATGCAATTTTGCATACACCGATAGTTTAAAAAAAATAGAATATAAACTTAAATATAAAATATTTTAATTTTTAAATAAGTTATAAAATTTCATATATATTAAATTTACCAAAATGAATTGAAGTTAAAATTAAATTATATTAATATTGATTCTAAACAATAATATATCTTCTAAATTATATCGAATATAAATAAATGTTAAAATATATATATTATTAATTATACATCTACAAAATTTCAGTAAAATAATAACTATAATAAAGATATTACTAACAAATATAATGACTTAAATAATATTACTAATATAGATACAATACCTACATAACTGGTTTTTTACAGTTAAGAATAAAATGCATTATGACTTTTAATATATGATTATACAAGTTCAGGAACTATATGTACGACATGTTTATTATTTTAAACAAATTTTTTAGTTTATAAAAATGGTTTATCAAAAATTAATAATATTTTGTATTTTACCCATAGGTTTGTAATAATATAGTACACTACTGCAATAATAGGCTATAGTACATATAAAATGCATTATGACTTTTAATATATGATTATACAAGTTCAGGAACTATATGTATGACATGTTTATTATTTTAAACAAATTTTTTAGTTTATAAAAATGGTTTATCAAAAATTAATAATATTTTGTATTTTACCCATAGGTTTGTAATAATATAGTACACTACTGCAATAATAGGCTATAGTACATATAAAATGCATTATGACTTTTAATATATGATTATACAAGTTCAGGAACTATATGTATGACATGTTTATTATTTTAAACAAATTTTTTAGTTTATAAAAATGGTTTATCAAAAATTAATAATATTTTGTATTTTATCCATAGGTTTGTAATAATATAGTACACTACTGCAATAATAGGCTATAGTACATTACTATGATAATCAGTATCCAATTTTGATAGTTGATTTCTAAAAAAAGTATAGTAAGATTTTTGATTGCAATACTATATTCATTATGAAAATATAAATTATATTGTTATTTGGTAAATGTCTCAACTGTACATAATGAAATAAACATATATAATATGTAAAAGTTAAATTAATGTTAAAAAACATGGAAATTCCAGTAAAGTACAAAATTTTTTAAAATATAAGATATAACGTTATATAACATACGAATTTAGTGTGTGTAGCATTTAACAGGAGTTCTATTTAAAAGTTTTATCTACTGTTGAAAAATATAAAATTATAAAATTAACATTGTATGTACAAAATTAATTTGCGAAAATATAAAATTGTATAATTACATATAAAAGAATATGCATATCAGCAGTACTTTGTAATTCTCTTTAGAAGTGTCATCTACTGCATGAAAATATTCATGTATAAGTAATACATACAAAGGTAATAATAAAATTAATATCGGAATATAAAATATAGATTTCTGAAAATACGAGGGCTGAATCAGAAGTCATGGCAGATTTGATAATCTCCCGAAAATGACCCAAAACAGGAAATGTACTATGTGCAGTTGAAAGTGTACGACATGTACGTTTTAAAGGTGACCCCACGTGGGGGTATGGATTCAGGAATGTCCGGCAAGGAACAAAGACAAATATGGCTGCTTGAAATCACCGTTTAATTCTCGTACAAAATGTATACTCTCATGTGAACGGGTACGTATCTTACATCTACGATCTGTTTAATATCCTTCAAAGTTGTCTCCGAGATTGTCCATAGTTCGTTGTCAGCGATTAGGCAGACAGGAAATATCATCGGCTGCATGAGATCTGTCAATGTGCGACACCTCTCGTCGAAATGCTGTAACGATGTCTGCCTCACCGCTGGCAACGAATCGTGGACCACCTCGGAGACTACTTTGAAGGATGCTAAACAACTCGTACACGTACGATACGTATCCGTTCACATGAGTGTATACAGTTCGTACGAGAATACGGGCCTATATCATTTAAACGGGGATTTCAAGCAGCCATGTTTGTCTTTGTTCCCTGTAGGCCATTCCTGCATCCATACCCCATGTGGTGTCACCTTTGAAAAGTACGTATCATACAGTTTCAACAGCACATAGTACATTTCCTGTGTTCGGTCATTTTCGGGAGATAAACAATAGTTGCCATGATTTCTGAATCAACCTTGGTATAAGATTGTCTATTAATATAATATTAAAACATGTTAATTTACATATATGGGAGTACCTAATGTATTGTTACTCGCTGTGGCCCGCACCGGTATCGTTATGTGCGAGGTCCGGTTCTGTGGGGAGGGGGGGGGGGGGGGCTATCTCCACCCTTCTTTCCCACAGGCAGACGCGCTTGCCCTTCCTCTCCCTACCCCTGGAGTAGTCCAGGAACGATTGACAACGACGAGACCTGGCTGGCGCCACAGCCCCTCCTCCTCCCCCTGCTGAAGAAACCGACAAGTGTAGAGTAGGCGCGAGAATATTCTGGGAATTAGGAACTCGGCGCAACCCGGGACTTAGTAAAATTTCTGGGCGATGACGTACAACCCTATAAATAATGTAGCGGTCCAACGGACAGCAGTCAGGCGGATGCCATCTGGTCAAGTGCGGGAGCTAAGTGAACTGTGGGACGACGGCGGACGAGGTGTTCGAGGTGTGAATGGAGGTGAGAGCGTGAAACCCGACGAGAGAAGGCTACTGTGCGTGAGGGCGCTCGGAGAACTCTAGAACGTTGCGGACTGGCGGGAAATGGACTAATCTAACGTGGGATTGAATGAACATGTAATGCGGATTTTATTGTAAATATTGGAACTGTCATATATGGACACATAATTGGTAAAATAATAAAGTAGGTTTTGATACATGGTTTATTGGGACTGATTTTTAATTATTTAATTCAATTGATTTATTTGGGGTAATTATAAATGGTATTAATTGAAGTGATTAATTGTTTACAGTAAATTATATCTATTTATTGTGATATGTTGAGTCAAGAGAATTATGTTTGTAATCATTGTAAATAAAATTAGTAAATTATAATTAATTATTTTATTTTATTAAGACCTCCATCCCATAACGAACTTGTTTTAGCACACTGATTTTCAGATAGTGTAACAATATGAGAATTTGAACTGATTGACTTTACAAATACAAAATTTTAATAGGGTTTTCATAGCTTTAAAACAAATAATTATAATTTTTTTTACGGTAATTATAGTTCCAACCAATATATGAATTTTAAATTTATATGTATTTTTAAATAATATTTATTTGATAGTAAATTGTATTTTTAGATTCCTTAAACAATTTAGAAATAAAAGCTATATTCAGGAACATAAAAGTATGTTACAGGTATGAGCAAAATCGGCTCTCAAGACTTCGCTGTTAAGAGCCGCCCAAACCTCGTCACTCACTATGAGCAAAAGTTGATGTTCTTATAATCTTATTGCTAATACTGTTATCTTCTGGTAGTAGCAGTGTTTCATTCATTCTCAAAAGAAAAGATTATTTAACAAATATTATAATATATTGATATAATTATGATTATTAATTTGATTAATTATCAACTAATTAGTTTATTAATATAATATTTTTTCATAATATAATAATTTTCCATATAATACAAACTAAATTATTTATAAGTAATAATTATAATGGTTACAATATATAATATACGATATTATGCAGGTTCGGGCAGAGACATTTTTTTAAATGTTGATTTTAACAGTGCCCAAATAACCATGAACAAACTTCATAGTCTGTTCACCGTTAATTGACCACTTTTGGAATCAACCTATGAAAAATGTCACTATTTCTGCCTGCATATATTATAATGGGCACAGTGGCTGGCGGGCGCCCAGACAGAGGGAAAGTAGTTCCTTGCATTGCCGTTAGTTTTAAAAGATCAGGTAAACATTTGTGAATACATAAAATTATTTATTTTGCTTTCTGTTTCTTTAAATACTTATAAGTGTAAGAATCAGCAATTTGGTCAAATATTTATTTTCCTAAAAAAAAAAAAAAAAAAAAAAAAAAAAAAATGTACGGTTCAACTTGACCGACGGGCATAATAAAGTTACCAGGCCTATGACAACGTCAATTTTACATATGGTTAAAGAATACACAATTTGCATACAAGTAGATCTTAAGCAGGGATTTCGATAGTACCTAGTTTACCATTATCGGCCTATACTGTATCCTTAAAATGTAGCATTGATTAAAATGATGTGCGTGTGTTAGCCTCTGTCTTCTCGGAGAATGGAGTGTGAATGTCTCGCGGGTTTCTCGTACTCCAGTCGCCACGTGGCCTGTCGGGAGCCTGCTGACCTGAAAAGCGGATCGCGGCAGGAACACAGTAATAATAATAATTCACTCGCCGGTCGAGGGGAAAAAAGAAAGGGGCGACGAAAGGGAGAGCGTATGTAGTCCACGTGGGTCCGGCGAGGCAGAAACAGGCCAATGGACCAGGAGGAAGTTTGCTGTAAGGAGATTATCCTCTCGAGGAGTTGGGAAGGGGGGGGGGGGGGGATTTATAGACTTCGCTGGCAAAACACTTCACTTGGTCAGATACTTCATTTTAGCGCTGTTGACCCACAGCCGAGAAACTGCAGGCCACAGCGACACATGCGGTCGCCTTGCCTTTTTGCCACTTGCGACCACAAGTCCACAGTTCCACACCAATTCGTGAAACGTTCATATCTTGAAAACGATGATTTTCTAACTTTCAACCTTATACATTTTTACCCTGCGGTACCTTTTCTGAGAACGCGTTATATATATATATATGTGTGTGTGTGTGTGTGTGTGTGTGTGTGGGTGTGTGTGTGTGTGGGTGTGTGTGTATGTGTGTGTGTGTGTGTATATATATATATATATATATATATATATATATATATATATATATATATATATATATATATATATATATATATATATAGTGTCGGCCTCTACGTATTATATTAGTATTCACTCTGTCAATTTTTTTGTGGTAGACACTAAAATTTTTTATTGCCACCACTAAACTTTTGCAGCTACTAAAAACCCTAATTTCTGGTGACTACAAAAATTTTTGTTCACCACAAAATGTTTGGCATGTGAACAACAAACAAAACACGTTTTGGCCGCCATACGTGATTTTTCCAGTGTGCACGAAATCATCTCTTACTTATTCCAGGCAGTTTCTAGTTAAAAACTTGTAACGTGAATGAAGATGTAACATTTGAACAGAAGCTGCATAAACTATTAGTTATGCTATTACGTGCGAAAATTTTCGTGAAGCCTTTAGAAAAGGAACTCGTTGCAAGAAAACTTGTTAATCCAAAATGCTAGGGACTGAGCCTCCTAAGAAATACTGTATTTTATTAATTTTATTTCGGCTTTATTCATACTGGCAAAGTTAGGCGTCATTGCCTTATCTTACACTTAAACAGGTAAAGCATCATTTAAATATACGTAAACACGAAGAGAGATAAAAAAATAAACAAATACTCAAATTGACAAGCGGCGAAATATAAATATGATATCTCAAATAGATTAAACTCTTAAAAATGACCTGTGGCTTGAAGTTCACTATTTTGTACAAACGTGAAAGAGTGCTGAATTGATAGACAATGTAACTAATAGAATTCTTGCACAGTTAATCCTTTTTCGTTTACGTAGGTTTTTAATATTTAACTGCAGAAGCAAAAAAATAATGATTTAGTTTTATAGAGATAAGGAAAACTAAACTACTTAAATTTGAGACGCCCTGCGTCTTTTTATCATCCCGTTTCACCGGATTTTTCGCCCGAATAAAAACGTAATTTTCTACGCCTGCCTGTCACGGAGGTTATTCACTGTGCAAAATATTTTCCTACCAGCGACCAGCAATCGAACAGCGATCCTGCCTCGTCGAGGCACATCCCTCTACTGCGGGCGCGCTCCAAGTCTCGGGCCCTGGAGCTGCTAGCGACTTGACGTCACAAACTGTGTTGCCGAACTGTCTCGACGTTGCGGTAGAGTGTACATGGCCCCCAGTGTGAATTAGTCATCCTGATTTGTCAATTTAAATCAGGTTTTCTCGGGGTACTGCCCGGAACGGTGCCGCACCGAGTGATAAACCATCGCGGGATCATCTTGAGAAGCGGTTCCTCAAGGTAGATCAAATTGGTGAATTGAGAGTGGGTTGAACTGTAATTGGTAGTAGGTGATGCGGCACTGTGCTTCCCGACTCTGCGTGGCCGGGTATAGTAACAGTTTACAAGGTCATCAGTCTCCCGGACTCGTGCCAGGAGTTTGTGCGTGGCCATAATTCTCTCTGAGATCCCTTGTAGACGGCTAAGATGGAACGAAAGAACAGTGATGGCCTTGGGCTAAGGCTCCTGGCTCAGGAGGTTGGATCCTCCCGGAATTAGTAGGACAGAGTGAACATTACATATGCGCTGTATAATATGATTAATTTTACTTGAACTGTATGTGTTATTGTGATTTGTGTCGTGCAGGACCTTGACGAAAGTACACGATGGCGTCAGGTTCAAGCTCATTTAAACGGGTGAAGATCTCAATGAATGATGCTCTTATGTTGAGTATGAGTGTGAAACCGAAGCCTTTGAAAGAAAGGTGAAAAGAGTTGGAGGGGCTTCTTTGTCAGGGCAATGTTCCAAAATCTGAGGCTATGGCGGTAGTCAATCGCCTACTGGACACTGAGTTTTATTGGGGGCAGTTTGAAATGACACCAAAAGGCAAGGAATGACACCAACAAATTTGGAATGCCATTAATGGTATCGAAGATAATGTAGTATATTCCTGGCTGCAGGAAATATAAGAGGAATTGGAGGAACATGAAGGATCTGAAGGCAAAGGAAAAGGGGAACCTGAGTATATGGAAGTGGTGCCAGGTAAAGGACCAGAAGGCGTTGAAGAATCTTCAGGTGAAGAATCAGACGAAGATGCTGATCTAAGATCAGCAAAGGGAAAAGCAAAGGAGTTTGCCCTTGTCAGCAAGAAGAGGAAACTGGCAAGACCGACGAAGCTGACATCTCCTGAGATGGCTGCTCCAGGAGTGGATCCTGAGGCAGTACAAGACGATGCGGCAAGAAAATAAGTGGCTCCTGATCCTGCACCAGGTATCTCGAAAGGGGAAACGTCCAAGGCCAAGAAGCAGTTATGCTTTGAAGAAAAGGAAAATGGGATTGGCTCACTGGTTGGGAATGATTTCATCCAACGGATAGAAAATAAAATGGAAAGAACACACGAGGAAGCCAGAGAGCTTGTCTCAACTATGATAGAGTGGCTATTGAATAAGAATAGCAAAATCAATAGCACACAGGCAAACTGGCTTGTCCTACGACTTACCCAACTGCAAGGGAATGTAGACAAAATAGTGATAGAAAATGGTAAACTAATGGGCAAATTACAACAAAATGAGAAGTCTAGGCAAGTAATAACAACAGAGTTTCCTAGGCAGGTACAAAAAAAGTACCAGTAATCAAATTTATGCGCAGGTAACAGGCGGAGAAAGCATTAAGCCAAACCTGCAAAGAAAGTGTTGCTGGTTTATCCAGAAAAAGAGGGTACTTCGAGTACTGAAACCAGAGACAAGTTAAAACACGGATTTGATCCAAAGGTCGAAGGGCTTCAGATCAGGAATTTGAAAGGAATTAAGAATGGCAGCATTCTGATTGAAGCACGGGACGATAAAACCCTAGAGAAAATGAAAAATTAGGAAAAGATAAAATAACTGTGTTTAAAACTTGAGGCCCCAAGAGAAAGGGCCCTAAGGTGGTGGTATACGATATACCACGAAGCGAAGATAACAGTGAGTTATCTGCGACAATATTTAGGCAGAATTTCCGCACGGGAGATTGCGCTAATTTTATCCTTGAAGAATTTAAGAGAGCTGTCACAGTCAGTCATAGGCCTGGGAGAAGGTATACAGACTGAGTCAATGTAGTCCTGGAGTGTGGCCCTAAAGTGCGGAATGCACTTATTGAAAATGAGAGACTGTATTTCGACTACGACGTGTCTAGGTGCTATAAGTGTCAGCAATGGGGGCACATAGCAAAGAAGTGTAGAGAGAAAGAGTCTACCTGCTCAATATGTGGCAAAGTTGGGCATGAGTATGAAAATTGTCTAAAGATAAGTGATAAGAAGTATAAGGATATCTGCATCAATTGTCACAAGAAAGGACAACCTCATGAACATAAGGTGGACTCGAAGGATTTTACTGCATACCAGAAGGCCCTGTCTGTAGAACTTGAAAGAATAGACTATGGAATGTGATAGCACTCTCAGATGTGGGCAGTTGAATATGCAGTGGTCAGCAGGAGTCGCTGCAGAGCTGAACAGTATCAAGATGGAGCAGAAGTTGGACATAGTCCTATTCCAGGAGCCTTGTGTACCATTTGATACTGTTATGGGACTGCGAGGCACTGTATACATAACAGTGACAAACATAAAGGCTTGGGACTACATTCAGAGCTGGAGAGTAATGGATTAAAGTTCTAGTGACCATAGACTCACTGTTTATGAAATACATGGTGGAAGGAGGGAGAGACCTTCAATAAAAGACCAAGAAATCAGATATATACACAGAACCACACACTGGCCAACTTTGGACTGGGCCCTGTTGAGTAAGCTAAGGGTGAGTCCCGAGCTGCAAGATGAATATGTGGGAACAAGAGTAGCAGCGCAGCGCTCACGAAAATTATTCAGGACACATGTGAAGAGAACCTCCAGAAGGCCACACAGGTGCTTCCCAACCTATCTTGGTGGGATGGGGAGCTGGAAAGGGAAAGGAAGGATCTTCGGAGGGAGAGAAAGAAGCTTCATAGGTCCCAGGGTGAAGAAAGAGAGCAGTTCGCCCAGAGCATAAGGCCAAGAAGCAAGCTTACTTCGGCAGTCTGTAAGAAGAAAGCTAAATCATGGGAGAAGTTTGTGACATAGGCCAGTAACGAGGATCCATTTGGCCTTGTGTACAAACTGGCAGCAAATAAGATCAAGAGGACGACTCCTTCGCCATGTATAAAGGTCAATGGAGAGATGGTGTCTGATTTGAGTGAGTCGATAGAGGTTCTGCTCCACACTCTCCTGCCAAATGACTCCTTGGATGGAGAGGGGGAGGAGCATGCCGAGAAGAGACAGTCAATGAACATAGTTCCAGATGTTCAATATGCTCCAGAATTGGACATGGAAGAACTGACTGCAGTAATATATAAGATGAAAAATGGCAAAACCCCTGAACTTGATGGGCTGACTGCAGAAATCTTGAAGATCTACAATGAAAGTCTTTGGATCGGTGTATTTACTGCCCCTTGGAAACAAGGGTGCTTAAGAATATTGTAAAAACCCGATGACCCTAAGTCATACTGGCCGCTGACGTTGCTTCCGGTTCTAGGCAAAGTTTTCGAAGAATTGGTCAACAGAAGGCTGATTATGGTCTTGTAAGCTGAAGGCACTATTAGCGAAAAACAGTATGGATTTCGCCAAGGAATGGGTACGGACTTCGCATTGTACGATGTAATGATGACAATGCGGGAAAGTATGGCGAAGTACGTGACAGGGATCTTCCTTGATATCTCTGGCACCTTCGACAATGCCTGGTGGCCGGAAGTGAAGTATCAACTTAAAAATGAAAGATGTTCAGTGTATATCTATAGGGTTATTCAGGTCATCTTTAGAGATAGGTGGAGTCTTTATATGGCAAAAACCATACAAGTAAGTAAGAGGTTGACAAAAGGATGTCCTAAGGGGTCGGTCCTAGGACCTATCTTATGGAATATCCTCTTTGATCGATTTCTTGAGCTGGGTCTTTCACTGGGGTGTGCGGTTTTCGACTATGCAGATGATGTATTAGTGGTTATTACAGGTGAATATAGAAGGGCCCTAGAAGACAAGGCCGAAATAATAATGCAGAAGATAGGGGAATGGTCTGCAACGGTAAAGCAAAGGTTTTCAATCGATAAGACCAAAACAATGATGTTAAAAGTAAGATTGAAGAGACCACCGACCGTGCGCTTTGGGTGGAGCTCAGTGAAAAATGTGCATGAATTTAGGTAGCTGGGAGTCATCATGAATGACACAATGAGTTTCCTCAAACACATTGAGTATGTGTCAAGAAAAGCAGTGTGTGTTTCAAAAACGAAAAGAATTTGTAATACATCCTGGGAACTTAAATATAATACCTTAAGAACTATATACAGAGCAGTGTGTGAAACCATACTAGCTTATGGAGCTGCGATGTGGTATCACAGGGCAAAGTTGGTACATCACAACAGGAAGCTCATCAGTGCTCATAAGGGCAGCACTGCTGGCTGTAACTAAGGCATATAAAACTGTGCCAAATGAGTCACTCCCTGTGATTGTGGGTGTACTACCTGGAGATTTACTGGTGAAGTACAAGAGAATCACAACAGAGAGAAAGAGAGAGCACGGGTTGTGGGGCTGACACATGAAGATAAGGAAGATATCATAAATTATATCTTGCAAGAATGGCAAGACAGATGGGATGGTTCAGATAAAGAAAGAACCACATACGAGTTGCTGCACAACACTCCCTATTCCAAAATTTTTACCCAAAATTATCACCTACAGAGATCTGAAAAGGATCGACATGCCACATTTTATTAACGATGCTTCTGAAATACAATGGAGTTACATAGATTATTTGCCTACAGTTGATGACAAACTTAATCATTTAAACACCTTATTATACAAATTTATTGATAAGCACATTCCGAAAAAAAACTAAGCGGGTCTCTCATCCACCAGCACCGTGGATGACTCAGGAAATTAAAACTTTAATGGCTGATCGAGATAGTGCTTTTCGTAAAAACAAATCTTCTAAGAGAAAAAATGATATCCTTATATCTGTGAGTTTCGAGGAGTACTGTTTACTCAGAATCCAGTGTACCTAAACCATTAGAACGGCTAAAATTGCGTACGCTCACCGCTTGATACAGCCAAACTCATCATTGTAGCATTTATGGAGCAGTGTTAAAAATATTGGTGTAAAGTTTAAAGACACAAATCTATTACCAAAAAATCAATCCAAGTGCTGGTGAACTTAATACTCATTTCACAACTCCATGTACCCGTATTTCTCCAGAAACAATAAATTAAATACTGTCTCTTATTAAAGCCTACATTTTCTGTGTATAAGAACGTTTTTACTTTAATGTCGTCACACCTGTTGACGTTCTGAAAGCGATCAGAAGAATTAAAACTAAGGCCGAGGGTAATGACAGAATTTCAATTGACATGATAAACCTAGCCTTGCCGTTTATTTTAGAAACAATAACTAAAATATTTAATTATTCGCTGATCACAGGCAGCTTTCCAACTCAGTGGAAATCTGCTTTAGTAATACCTAGCCCGAAGACAAATAAACCTCAATGTGCCAGTGACTATAAACCCATAAGCATTCTTCCTACAATTTCCAAAGCCCTTGAATATATTGCACACCAACAGATAACAAGGTACATTATCGAAAATAACCTGATGGTCTACAATCAGTCTGGTTTCAGAAAGGGTTTTAGCACATGTACGGCTCTTCTTCAGGTTACTGATGACATAAAACATAACATTGATAACTGTTTGCTAACGATTTTGATATTATTAGATTTTAGCAAAGCATTCGATTCCATTGACCATGAACTATTATTTGCCAAGCTAAAATCAAATTTTAATTTCTCCGAAATATTGTTATAATGGATTAAACGTTACTTGTGTGCGCATTATCAGAGAATTGTCTGGAGAGAACAACAATCTTCTTGGCGCTCAGTTAAAATTGGAGTTCCCCAGGACTCTGTTCTGGGACCCCTTCTATTTTCTATTTCATTAATGACCTCCCTCAAATACTAAAACATTGTAGATACCATCTTTATTCAGACGACTTCCAAATCTACCTGCCAGCTCATCCCGGTAATATTACGTCATCAATTGGCACAATTAACCATGAATTGTCAAACATCTTAGAATGGTCAGTAAAGCACGGGCTACTATTAAACGCTAAGAAATCCCAGAGCATTATAATTGGATACAAGAAACTACTCACATCACCAAGCGTGGCTAGCGCCCCCAATCTCATACTTGATGGAGAGCCGATTCCTCTATCGAAGTCCGTAAAAAAACCTAGGTGTAATATTAAGTGAAACTTTAACACGGAGAGAGCATGTCACTTACATCTGTAGACAAACAAGTGTCACTTCACATTCATTAAGAAGGCTTTAAAAAAATTTACCTGCGAAATTGATGAAAATCTTAACAGAATCATTAATAATCTCACGCCTTGATTATGTTGATATAGTCTTCAATAACCTGCATGAAGATCTAGCTCAGAGACTTCAGCGAATACAAAACAAGTGTGTACGACTTATTTTTTATCTTAAAAAGAAAGACCATATCATCAAATACAGACACACTCTCTCATGGCTTGATTTAAAAAATCGAAAATCAGTGCAGATCTGCTAGTTAAAGAAATTATTTTTAACAGGGTGTCCTCGATATATTTTGTCTTGTTTCTTACCGCCCAATGCATCAAACACTCGTTCTTTCGATCAACAAAAGCTTCTATTACCCAAACACAACTCATTTTTCGTTTCATCTTTCATCGTCGCCACAACCAAACTTTGGAATTGCCTAGCTCAGGATGTCAGAGATACAATTTCAGTCACTAAATTCAAGAAATTATGTGATAACATCTTGCTCATGCTATAAATATTTAAATGAAATTGAGATGTGGGTTTGATATAAGCAAACGAAATATTTATTGTGGAGGTTCCTCTCTTATAATACCTGTAAATCATTTGTTTCTGCTTCCTGCGACTGTATTGAAGTTTCTGATGCTTATGCTACTGTTCAATTAATTAAATGTATAGTTATTGTATGTAGATGAGTGAATGATGTGTACGAGTAGACGTATTAATGTCTTATTTTATGTATACCTCTAGGTAGCTAATAATTTTAGACACTTTATATTAAAAATTTTAATGTCTTACATTAATTATTTTTTGTCTTTTCCCATGTTTAATTAATTATGTGCTATGATTTTCTGTACTTCAGTAATCCTTAAAATTAATTTCAGTTTTAAAACTTTTGCTAGTGAATGTTATCTTGTAGTTTAATTTTATAAATAGTACAATTATATGTATATGAATATATGTCAGGTGTGTATATGGTTTTATGTATGCATGTATGTGTTAATCGTATAAGTTCACAATTAAGATTTATTTTATGTAAGTTTCTTTTATATATTTCATGTAAGTCTCTTCCTAAGTTTATAGTAGACATTAAGTTTTGTGTCATTGTTTTATTTCTTTTTCTTAAAAAAAAAAAGGTGTTATGTTTTATTGTGGAAAGTGGTTAAGTGTAAGAGGTACCTTGACTTCGCCACAAAAACTAAGATTTTTATTATTATTATTATTATGAAGAATAAATGGATCAATGTAAACCATTACAGCATGCTACTCTTTACTGGCCATGGCAACTTCAAGGCAAAGTTACACAGCTTCCGGTTCGTGCAATATCCACTGTGTGGCATCTGTGGAGTGGACGACACAGTCGTACATGTAATCATGGAATATCTAAAGACCAAAGACATCAGACAATGGCTGCACGGCATAGCAGAGAGAAAGGGCATTCAGGAAATGGCATGGTTGATAAAGCTCTCCATAAGATCTGGGAAGAGTTTGCCACCAAGATTGGTAGAAGACTGGAGGACTTCGACAAGTGGCAAGGAGAGCAAATTTCCGATGACCCATGATGGGGTATTCGGGTAAAGGTTTCTGTTTAGGACAAGCAGTCGTGCTCATTCTCCATTCGCGCCATCTTGCGACACTTCTGCCCTCTCGTGGCAAACAAGCTGCTAACATGTTCCTGAGCATAAAAACAGCACAAGTTACATATTACGAATACCACCACATCAAAAGTTTTTTTTTGTTTGTAAACATTCCGCCCACCAAAAATAAACTTTCCAGTTGTCCTAATGTACACCACTTAATATACGTATTGCAAAAACACCAAACAAAATTATGGGTCTGAAATCTCACACGATACACCATTATTCTTCAGGAAAAGGGCACATTTTTGTGACTGGTCTGGTGAAGTTGCCTTGACGTGTTCTTAATGACACGACACGCACTATTCCATCCTGCCCAGGGCGAACTTCAGTCACACGTGCTGTCTTCCACTTCAGTGGACGCAAGTTTGGCTGTTTCAGCAGCACCAGTTGGTTCACTTGAATGTTGGGCTGCGGTGATGTTACTCCACCACTTCCACAAACTCTGCTGGAACTGAGTGATTAGCTCCCACCGCTCAAGATGGTTCTGAGGAAATTCTGACAAGTCGTGATCTGGCAGAGCTACCAAAGCATCACCCACTAGGAAATGGCCCGGGGTGATAACATCATACTCTCGAGGATCCTCCGACAAAACACATAGCAGTCGAGAGTTCAACACTGCAGATATTTGTACAGACAGAGTTCCCAGCTCTTCGAAGGTAAGCAGCTGTGTTCCCACTACCCATTTAAGGTGTTGTTTTACACTTTTAATCGCCGCCTCCCAGAGGCCACCAAAGTGAGGACTGGCGGGGGGACTGAATCGCCACTTTATCCCTCTGTGACTGGCCTCATTGACAATTTGTTGCTGGTTTTGTCCACAGAAGAGGGTTTTGTACACTTCTTTCAGGTAGTTTCTGGCATCCACCAGGGTGGTACCATTGTCTGAGGATATGTCTGATGGAAGTCCTCAAATGGATACAAAGCGCTTCAGTGCAGCAAGGAATGCTGCTCCAGAGAGTTCGGTCACAAGCTTCAGGTGCACAGCCTTGTTCTCCATGCAGATACACAAGCATATATAAACCTTCTGGGTGGTCTTCCTTCTTGCTTTAACTGGGGTAGCAAGGAATGGGCCCCCAAAATCAATTCCAACATTGCAAAATGCTCTACCCTGGGCGAATCGCGAGGCAGGTAGCGTGCCCATTAGTGGGGCTGATGAAGCTGCACTCACTTTAAAACATGTGACACAGTTGTAAAGAAGCTTACGAATCAAAGTGCGAGCAGAAATTATCCAGTATTCTCGACGTGTCAGGTACAGTGTGGTTGATGGTACCGTGTGGAGTTTGATCATGTGACAATACATTATAATCAATTCGGACAGTCTGCTTTGCTTTGGAAGTAGGATGGGATGCTTATTTTCTTCAGTCAAAGGTGCATTATGCAGCCTGCCGCCCACCCTGACAACACCCTTCGAATCCAAGAATGGCACAAAGCTTTTAATTGGTTTAGAACATTGTTCTCCCTTTTCCAAGGCTGTAATCCCTTCCCTGAAGTAATTTGCCTGCACAATCTTGACACAGTAATTACGGGCAGTGCACAACTCCTCAGTTGTCTGCAACTTTCCAATGGAATGAGGCAGTTTTCGGAAAATTGCTCTCGCTCGTAAGATCCATGCCATGGCTTTCTGAAGTCTATAAAAGGAAGATGAATTCTGCAAAAAGCCAAAAAGGTCATCGGAGTTCTGCATCTGATTGGAGTTCGCCACCAAGACACTGTACATCACTGGTTTATCTTCGGGAAGAGATACTCTCTCGCAAGAATGCTGCACAGGCCAGCTCTCATGAGGTTACAACAGCCAACGTCGTCCTGAAAACAATATTGTGTTCACCAAGTGGTCTGGAAAACAGCCACATGAAGCAACATCAGCAGGGTTATCTTCCGACAGAACATGTCTCCAGGAACCAGGTAATACAATGGACTGAATCTCTGCAACTCGGTTGGTGACAAAAGTTTTTAAACTGTGTGGTGACAATCATAACCAGGCTAGGACTACTGTGGAGTCTGTCCAGGCATGCAATGTCAGGTTAACAACTTTTGAATAATAGAGTCTTACATTGACAAAGTTTACATAACAAAACTTCTGCACACAGCTATAACCTTGGAACAGACAGAGTCTTGAGTTGCGCCACCCTGGACTTGACGACAAGCAGATGCACTTCAGTGGCACCACTAGCTGTAACACAATGAGCAAAAATGACTGCAGTGTATGCCTTCTTGCTGGCATCGCAAAAACCATGGAACTGCATGTTATGCTCTTGGACTGGAACGAATCTGATCACATTAACTTCAGACAAGGATGGCAAAGAGTCCTTAAAATCTGTCCACATGCTTGATATCTCTTCTCCAACTGGGCCTTACTAACCTAGGCCTTGAGTCCACAAGGTGTGCAACAATATCTTACTGGATGTGATCACTGGTGCTACCCATCCACATGGGTCATAAAGATGAGCAGCAGTTGAGAGTATACCATGCTTTGTCACTGGTAGGTCAGGGACAGTCACTTTGTACAAAAAGTGGTCGTGTACTGGGTCCCAGCATAGGCCTAACACTTTCACTGAATCAGGACAACCAAATATATGAGATGAATTCTCAGATTCATGTCGATGGTCATCTAAGAGCTCCTCGTGGTTGGAGTACCACTTATGTAGTTTGAAACCCCCCTACTGCCAAGAGTCCGATGAGCTGAGACTTTAGTAACTGAGCATCAGCAACAGTTGCAGCTTCTGTAACTATATTGTCAACAAAGACATCATTGAGTATAGCATGATCAGATAGTGGAAACTTGTTACCTTCATCTGTTCCAAGTTGCTGCAGAGTGCAGAGGACTTGAAAAGGAGAAGAAGCCAGCCCATACATGACTGTGTTCAACTCGTGCACGCTAACTGAGTCGTCCACTAAATTCCTCCAAATGATAAACTGGTAGTTCCTACCAATGGGATCAACAACTATTTGTCTGAACATCTTGCATAATCCACAGTCACAGCAACTGGAAATGTTCGGAAGCTCAAAACTATATCAGAAATTTTATTCTCTAATTTCGACCCAGAGAGTAGAAGATCATTCAGTGATTGTCCATTTGTGGTCTTGTATGATGCATCGAAAACCACCCTCACTTTTGTAGAAACACTTTCCTCATTGACTACTGGTTGGGGAGAAATAAAGTATGCTGGCTGAGCAAACTCACTTGTAGTAAGGGATACTTGATAGCCATCACGTGTGGGTGTTAACTACATGTAATGTGACCCAAGTTTTCATACTCCTCTATGAAGTCTTGGTAGTGCTGCTTCAGCTCTGGCATCTTTGCAAGTCGACGTTCTAGTCCACCAAGTCTACACACTGCTGTTGAAGATGAGTTACCCAAATTACATGTGTATGATCTGAATGGAAGTCTCAGGACATATCTACCATCTTCACCATGTTTATGGGTACTTATGAAATGATTCTCACACTGTTTGGCCTCACTTGACAAAAACTTCACGGATGGAACCTCTTCTATCTCCCTAAACTTCTGAAGGGCCACATCAAGAGATGCAGCCACCCATACAAATAAGGAAACTGACTCACCTTTACTCACCATTACCAGCAACTACCCAACCAAATGCTGTATGATGCAATTGGTTTTCCTTCGATCTTGCAGCTAGTCATCACATCAGCTACTACATCTGCTGCCAGCAGCATGTCAATGCAACCAGGTGAGGCGAATTCGGGATCAGCTAAGAGAATATTTTTAAGATGTGCAAGATTATTTGTAACAATTTCCTCTGAATGCGGGTTACCAGTAATGTTATTGGGAATCAACGCTCGAGTAATAAGATGCAACTCTCGTATGTGAAGAAAGGCAATCTCACATACTACAGCCCCTCTCGAGTCTGTCCTAGTATGCCCTATGCCAGAAATGTTCACCCCTGCCTGATGTTGTTTAAGTCCCAAGTGTTTCACACATCCTTCGGTTATGAATGATGACTGGGATGCACTATTCAATAATGCAAGCACAACCTGGTATTGGCCACTACTGTCTTTAACATTGATGCTAACTGTCTTAAGCAAAACAGTAGTCAGAGGACCATCCTCCTCTGAAAGACACGACGAACACATTGCTACAATGCTTCCTTCCTCTTGACCAGAAGGGTCTGTAGCATCTTGATTTGTCTCATCAGAACTTGTATCTCGTGACAAGTGAATCAAGGTGTGATATGTACACTGACACTGCTGACAGCGAAACTTTGAATAGCAATTGACCGCTGCATGTCCTGCTCGCAGGCAGCTAAAACAAAACTTGTGGGTTAGCACGCAGTCCCTTCTCTCATATATCGGCTTTGAAAGAAATGTCTGGCATCTGTGTAGGACATGAGCTGCACCACAAATTGGGCACAACATCTGCTTACCTGTAGTGTCCTGAACTGAAACAAGGGTTGTCTTTGAATCTGTTGACTGACTATTGTTTCCATAGCTGATTAACCGAAATTTGTTCCAGGAGGAAAATTTCCTCTGAGAAGGTGGACTCTTGAAGGTGTAGTAAGCAGGAGGTTGATCATCAGCAGCAAGCTGAACATGCTCCACAGCTCTAACATTCAATTCCAAAAACTTTAGTAGCTTGGAATACGATGGCACAGCCTCTTCGTGGGACGGTTCAAATGCTTGTCTGAGTGGTGTATCCAACTTCTCGAGCAATATATTTAGCAGCAGGAAATCTCACTGAGCCACTGGAAATTTCTGAGCCTCCGACCCACTCAAATTTTCTTCCACTACTGTAACAAACTTGGTTAACCCACCTTCTTTCTTACTGTCAAACTTTTGTAGATGCAAGATCTTCTGGACATGTAGTGTTGCTGCGAGTCTCAAGCTTTTGAACCTCTTCTCTGATATTTTCCTAATTACCGAGTAATTGATTTCGGTAACCGGTATATCTTGTACTAACGCTCTGGCCTCCCCTTGCAAACAACCCAAGAAGTAATGAATTTTCTGGACTTGGGTAAGGTGTGGGGCTTGACCAACAATTGAATTGAATAACTCTGGGAAGCCTATCCCCTCAGCTCTATTGCCACTGAATACTGGCAATGGTAGAGGTGGTAGCATTTCTGTCGGGATTCCTAACCTTTGTGAACAATCACTATGGGTCGTGTAGTCACAAATGTTCTTCTTCAGTTTACTGTAGACCTTTTTTAGTTCACGGAAAACTGTATCGTAGGTGGCAAACTGTTCCTTGCATTCACTTAACAAACTTGGATCTTCTTGGGGTGGCTGGGCGCAGATAGCAAAAAAATTCGCCTGTAGTTCATCTCTCTTCAACATAACCCCTTCGAAGACCAACTCGAAGTCTTCCGCCTTCGATTTATCTTCCCCAGATGCTTCATACAGTTATCTGGCCTCGTCTGCCTGGGCTAGCAGATAATTGTAAATTACAAATTGTAGCTCAGACGATGCTGCAGCCGCCATTTTATTAAAAGATGTGAATAAATGTATATCCAAGAAATAAGTTGCAGCACGAAGAGCACTGTATAAAACGGCAGAATAATCACATGCTCGTACGTGAGCGAGAAACGTGGATTAAAATTCGTCTGGCTGGTGGAGATCGTTATTGCAGCGTGTTTATTAACACCTAGTTTCGGCGCGACATGCCGTAAACAAAACCCAACAATAACAGCAGAAACTTTCCCATTCGCCGTCACCGAACTGTTAAAAGATGTATAGTACACTTCTAGCATTCATTTCCGTAACCAAAATGGTATCTCCTGTAGATAATCACGCCCGGAGGACCAAAAATGTATAGGACAAGCAGTCGTGCTCATCCTCCATTCGCGCCATTTTGTGACACTACTGCCCTCTCATGGCAAACAAGCTGCTAACACGTGCCTGGGCACAAAAACAACACAAGTCACATATCACGAATACCACCACATCAGAAGTTTTTTTTGTTTGTAAACAGCTTCAATAATACGAAGTCGGAGTATCTCAGATTGGTGAGGAGGGCAGGTTTTACAGAGAGAACCAGTAGAATACTGTGTAATGGCACAAAAGAATAGCGAATGGCCCGAAAAGGGAAGAGGAGAAAGTTCTGAGCACTGTCTTACTCACCAGAGTACAATCACAGTGCGGGAGGTAGGAGGGAATGCAAGGCCTTCGGGCTGTAAAATCTGTCAAGTTAAATCTTTATTGACAGTATTGACAAAATGTGAACTTCTTGAAAATTTCGTGGTCGGGTTCTCGACTATAAAGAGCAGGAAAAGAGGTTCCTCGAGGTCAGATTGTCAGCCGAGGCAGCGTGAGGAGGTTCAATTGAAGTTTTGGACGGAGATAACCAGCGCAGAAAATCGACGATTTCTCATACTCAGATAAGTATTTGTAAAAAAAAATGTAAGAGTAGGTCAGGCAGATTAACATTGTTAGGCCACTTTTTTGGTGTTTGCTTACCTGGAAATCTCATAATTACACACAGATAAACACAAACCGCTTCACAGCCAAGTTTTTAAGGCATTTATGAAAATATTGTATTTACTATTGCCGCCTCACAGCTGATTGTGCTTACTTACAGAATTCAAAAATATTCCACCACAATTTCACTGTAAAGAGTTGGTGTAGTAGAGTATAATTTTATTTGTATTTTATTGTTAGTATTTGTGGTGGTTATTTGTATTCGTTTTATCATTCCCATGATTAATAAAATTAATGTTTTGCATTTTTGGTAATTTATCTTCCTTTGGAGAACGAACCTGGTAACAACTGACTTGCTACATGGCCTTAGGCGACTTTCTCATTACTTTGACTTTGTTTGAAAGGATCAGTCAGTTATAGTAGTATTTGGAGATGGCAGGATCTGACTGTAGACGCTCCGTCTTGTATTTTTGCTCATCATTATTCTTTTGCAGCATACTGTCGTACAGAGACAAGCAGAAAGCGGATTTCAAAAATCTGTGCCACTCTGTTGCTCTCTGTTGGCTAGTTTGCAGTTAAATATACTTGAATTGCATAGCGAATGTTACTCAAAGGTTAGTTCTTCAATTTGGGAGAATTTTGTAAAGTAAGTATAAAAATTAGAGTTAAAATGCTCATCAGTGTAAAAGGCTGGTACATGGGTATATTTCTTATTAAAATTTGCACAATATGTCGACAGAGTGGATTCAGCGACTGTCAAAAATTGTACTTGCAAAAATGCTGCAAGAAGCGAGCGAGGAGGTGCTATAAACTGAGAGAATCCAGGAATTGTGTTTGAATTCCAGGAAGCTTATGAGGAAGGATGTGATGGAAGCCATACAACACGAAATGAGTGAGTCCAGTCCTTTATTGAAGCAGTTAAATAAATTACCAGCTGAATTTGCTCAAAGTTTACCATCGCTTACCTCGACTCATTTATCACCTGTTTCCGAGTTTTTTGTGAATTTTAATAATCTGCCTGTATTAAATGTTTGTTCCAAGCAAGTATTGTATGCTGCGGTTTTGTTTAAAATTCCGGAGTGATTTCTTTTAGTTTTTACTTTAGCTAGAGATCGCAATTGGGATATCGTGCGTGTCGCGAACACATGCCTTCAGCAGTTGTCGTCCGACGTTACGGTTGCGGAAATTAAATTGTAGTTATTGGAAAAGAATCAAAAGACCGGGCAGTCAATGCGTGAATTCGTAGTAGAAGTACACGATATGGTGAACGTGTTGGAAATGCCATGTCCGGAGGAATATTTTTACACATTGCGTTTAATAATTTGTCACTCAGGAACAGAAGATATTTTATGTTCGTAAGTAAGCTCCCCAATTTGGCACAACTATTTGAGTTGGTGACGCAAGTGGAAAGAACTATTCGTGATAGTGTTGTGGCGGAAGTTCAGTCGGACAATGTTCGTAAGGGTTGTGATGTGGCAGACGCAATCGCATTGCTCGTCATTGTTTTTTTTAACTCAGGAGAAACCCCTGGATCCGGTAAAGACGTTCAAGACCAGGTTTGTCATGTTGGTGTAGGTCAGGAAGACCGCAAGCATGGTGTAGGTCAGGAATGCTACAAATGTCGGGTAGGTCAGCGACTCGCAAGCACCTTTGCGTCGTGGTGCAACAGGCCAGTCTGCACACATGTTCCACACTGTAAACATACTGGATGTCAAACCTTTGGTAGTGTGGGGTGTAGTGAGAGAGGAAAAGGTGACTTGAATTGTGATACGGATGATCTAGTTTACTTGTATTATGTTTATATGTGTTTTGTTTCGTGACTTCGCTGGTTTACGTTTAGAGAATAGGTGTTAGGAGCACAGGAGTCCCGTGGTTACTGGTTTCAGTTTGTTTTGTGAGCTGCTGCGAAGTTGCTTGAATGGGGTTGGTTCGCTTATAATGGTAGTGATTTTGTTTTGGACCTTTGATGGCGAGCTGGCTGGAGCCTCTTCCTGTTGAGCACTACTGCGGTGGAGCCATGGGCTGTTTCCGAATTCAGTGGATGCATCCATTGCTGTCGCATCCCTACGTCCCTTCATACATGCATCCACTGTGGAAATTGCTGCATTGAAGGGATTAATAACATCCAAATTCTGCTACAGCTATAGCGTGCTTTTGTAGCGCTAGCTGTAACACACTTTTTACTACTTTGAAGTTGTATTTTTATTTATGTTATCTATGGATTCTCGGTGAAATGTCAACACTTTACTGCAGACGAAAATCTTGTTAGAGTTGAGGTTATATAATTTCTGCTTGGCTATGGCTGCAAATAGAAATCAAGATTTCTTATAAATAGGACAATTTATATTTAATGATCATATACAAATTACAAATGCATTTCTTGTAATGATTAATGTGTGTAGTGAAGTTGATTACTCAAATGGTCAGTATTTAAAACAGCATGTTATATTTTTCGATTATATTAGAGCTCAATTTATGCACTGTTAAAGGCAGAACAAAAAACGATGTTTTAACCATTTTAATCAACAACTTAAAAGCAAACACACAGCCATACCACACGCGCGAAATCAATGTAAACAAAATATAAACAAATGACGAGCGGATTCCGTAACTAAGGGATGTGTGGATGCGACAGTGGATGAGAGTCTCGCAACCCTTGGTAGTAGACGTGTGAAGAGATGCATCTGCATCCCTAGTGAGAATTAGGAAACTAAGCCAATGTGGCCTCATCCACATGAGTGCACTTTCCATTGATCCCTTACACTAAGGAATCCATTAGACCAGTATTCGGAAACAGCCATGGAGGATGCTGCCGACGTCTGGAGCCCCGCCCGGCCTGGTCATTCCGACAGGACCTCGGGACATTGGCTGATGTTCTCCGAAATAAGCGCTTCAGGGGTGGAGGATGAGACGTCCTGCGTCTTTTTAACGCCCATGTTCGTAGGAATTTTAGTCTATATAAGAACGTGATTTTTTACACCTGCCTGTCATGGAGGTTATTCACTGTGCAAAATATTTTCCTACCTTTTGAATTGCATCTGAAACCAGCTCTGTCGATTCATGCAGCAACGGCAGCAGCAAACGACATGCTACGTGAAAGAGGCAACTGCCTCATTTCACCCAGTGTTTGTGCCTGCCCTGTTCTGTAACCCCAATTCCTAGACAGGCTTTCAACGTTCCTCATTGTTTTCCATTTGCTTGCGTGTAAAGTTTTCGTTCAATTTATGAAATTAGATATACATTGTACTGTAACGAGTACTTGAAAAAAAAAGTAAGTGGTTCACAAACGAGGTCGATATGTAATCGTTGTTAAATTATTAAACTAAGAATTACAGTAAATTACAAATAATTTTAAACAAAATTAACAGTTTGACAGCGAGGGCGTGTGATGTCGATGAACGATAGCGCGATGGACATTGTTGCGTGCACCTAGTAAGCCCCAAAACTTATTATTGCTTTCAACGTAATGGCAGGTTAAATTAAACTTTTCAAACACTAAGGCTGGTGACTACACCAAGCCTGGCTGACCTAAGGCCAGCAACTTGGCTTGCTTCAACCCTAGCGAGCAACACTTACTATACACTCACGTCTATTTAAATCTCTCTCCAACTCATCAATTATTAGCTACCACAAGGACTAACTACGGGTGACGTACTATCAATATAAATTAGGATCACGAGTACTAAAACAACAATTTATTTGATACTATTTATTAACAATCAATTGAGTTACAATTATGAACTAATTATTGACTCTTCGCTAACTTGCAATATTTAAATTAGCTTTCAAATATATACTTCTCTAACCGTGTAGCTTATCTAGCGACTCAATCTTGCACCCTCTGCTTGTACACCTAACACTGAATTCTACTCGAATCGTACGGAGCTCCTCCGTCCCTCCTGATGTCGAACGGTGGAGACGTGGTGCTGTGTGTACGTCTCCTGACTTGGGGGAGTCTGCAGCCTGGTCCAGCGACGCCTCGCGTCTGTGACACTTCGAAAGTCGTCTGTTGTAATCGGCTCCGCACAAGCCGACAAATGGCGGAAGCGTCTGAGAGTGGTGGTGAGCGTGCGTCCAGCGGCGCCATTTATTGCACCTCCCTCCGTTCCGTTTCTGACGTAGGTCGAATTGTTGCCATGCCAATATCTCCTCAGCTCCCCTCTCCAGGAGTGTGGTTTGCATGCGGCCAATATGGCGAGTGGGCACAAGCTACTGCCAATTCGTCCTGCATTACAACCTCTGGTCCCAACAATATGCAAGGAAGGAGAGAGCAGTATTGCCGTCTAATTCTAAGGCAATATTTGTGTCAACTAAAATGAAAAAAGAAATGATTCGCCAGAAAACGAGTTACAGAGTTCGATGACCTTAACAAAAAATACTTTTCGGAGAATTGTGTTAGAATTTCATCATAAGGGGGAAAATTCCGGCAAAAAATAATAATTTCAGCAGCCATGCGTGAGAAAAATAGATTATACGGTTTCAATAAATCCCATAAAAATGGTTGAATTTTTTGTTATCTAATAAAGATAGGCATTTTGTAATGGAAATGAATGGAATTACAACTGGGAAGAGGAACTTGTGCAACCATTACACGCCACAAAAAGAATGTCGAATTACTTTTTTGTGTGCAACATGCAACTGTAAGTAAATGTCGATTATTTCAATTGTGTTTAATAGATGTTGCTAATATGCGAATTCAACTGTCAGACCATTTTTACTACAAACGTAAAATTTTTGCAGTTCGTCAGCTGAAACAGTTTTTCTAATAAATATAAACTCCCAACTGTATCACATATATGGTTTATCGATTTCTCTTTCTGCTTGATTCAAACGTTTTGTGTATAGAACTGTAGTTTATACTACAAGAATTCAGATTTCACAACAAGTGTATTGTGGCGCGACGAAAGCATGATAGATGTGGCAACAGGGCTTGGTAATGTTCACCGATAGGTTGATACTGAGCGTCCAAGAAGTTCTGTGTCGGGGTAAGCATTTCCTTCGGCTTACTGCGGCCTGCTTCACACCAGGCAGCCACATTGATTGACTACGCCACTTTCGACAGCGTGACGTCCCTTGCTCGATGACGACTCGAACTGTCGTATTTCTAAGTAAAAATATTTGTTATAAATAAACATAATAACGTCACGTGCTTTGTGTATGGTACATGCAACATCTCACGTCGGAGTCCACGTATTCGAAGCTGTTCACGATAAAGTGAGCACTTTTGAAATCAATCTTAGAAAAATGTCACCGCTCCTACCTGCATATATTTGAACGGGTGCACTGAGTGACATGCGCCCAGTAAAGTTGGTAACGATGGAGGGGATAGAGTTCCATGTTTTAACGTCGAATTTAAAATTTTGGGTAACCATTTGTGATGAATGAAATTATTTCTTTTGCTTTCTGTTTTTTACGCATCTACGTGAAAGAATTAGCGGATTTGTAAAATATTTACTTTTCTAATAATTTCACAGTTTCACCTGACGGGCGCATGAATACAGTGGCAAGACCCGTGGCAGTGTTCATTTTACGTTAGGCGGAAGGATACACAATGTGCCTACAAGTAGATCTTAAGCAGGGCTTTCAAAAGTGTTCACTTTATCATGAACAGCCTAAATAAAACTATACACGACTTGTTTGAGCTCAGCGAATGGGCTTGCAGCACGGAAACAGTCTTCGCAATGCTCTAAAATGTGTAAAGGAAGTAAAATTATACTTTATGAGTTTTCATAAATCACACTTTACAGTTTTTCCCGAACGCCACAACTCTGTGCTATTTTCTTTATTTATTGTGTTGGCGCTGTTTAGGAAGGTCAGTCAATCGATGGTAGGGAACATATATTTTTCTCTTTTTGAATATATGTCATCTTTGTTAGTGACTGATTAAAGGCTGTTCATGATAAATTGAACACTTTGGAAGCCCTGGTTAAGATCTACTTGTAGGCACATTGTGTATCCTTCCGCCTAACGTAGAATAAACACTGCCATGGGTCTTGCCACTGTATTCATGTGACCGTCAAGTGAAACTGTGAAATTATTAGAAAAGTAAATATTTTACAAATTCGCTAATTTGTTCACATAGATGCATAAAAAAACGGAAATCAAAAAATAATAATTTCCGCTATCACAAATGGTTACCCAACATTTTTAATTCGTCGTTATAACATGGAACTATATCCCCTCCATTGTTACCAACTCGACTGGGTGCATTTAACTCTGTGCACCCGTTAAAATATATGCACGTAGGAGCAGTGGCATTTTTCTAAGGTTGATTTCAAAAGTGCTCACTTTATCGTGAACAACCTTTAGTATATTTTCGGTAGTTAATAATTGTCAGTTCCCACCCCCCCCCCCCCCCCGCGGTGCAGCCATATTTAGTTATTATATCACGCGGTTTCCCTAGCCACTTCGCGTTGACGCTTAATCAGGTGAATTATTCTTATTGAAACTTAAGTTAACGAGCCGTCAACTACTGTCGAGGTCTTGAGAGTCGACGAGAGGTGAGTATGGAGCAGCGCCGGAATTAAAAGGCGGGGTGGGGGGGAGTGAGGGATATCCCCGAGAAAACCCACCGACCAGCGGTATCGTCCGGTACGATTCCCACATCCGAAAATCCGGGAGCAAACCCGCCGGTATTCGAACGAGGTTCGCCTAGGCGGAGGGCGAGTAGGTAGTCTGACCACTACACCACCGCGGTTCAAATATATCCGTGAAATGTTCTGGTCCCTGAAGACTGTTTCGAGATTTTTTTACAGCGTACGGCGGAGTCTTTGAGACGCTTTTGCACGCGCAAGGCCGGCACGCGTGTATCGCCGGGATAGGACCGGAACGGAATCCTGAGGGTTTTCCAACAAATGCCTGGAGAGATCTGGTCCTGTCGGCCGGCCCCCGGAGCCACTGAAAAGATGGATAGGGGGGAGGGGGGTGGATGGAGACAGACGCTCGTAACAAACGAGATTTGCTCTCACGGGTCAGCTGTAAAAGAACACGAACCCCGCTCAGATCGATCATGGTCAGCGGTCGACCGCCGACTTCCTGAAAACAATGGAAGGGCGACAAGAAAGGGGTGGCTACGGCGACCGCACCCCGGCGCGCATTCAAATCACTCAGAGACACCCTCGTATTCTCAGTTAAAGGCTGTTCACGATAAAGTGAGCACTTTTGAAATCAACCTTAGAAAAAAAGTCCCTGCTCTTACCTGCGTATATTTTAACGGGCACCCTGAGTGACATGCGCCTAGTAAAGTTGGTAATGATGGATGGGAAATAGTTCCGTATCTTAGCGTCGGATAAAAAGTTTTAGGTAACCATGTATGATAATTTAAATTATTTCTTTCGCTTTCTGTCATTTTTTTAATGCACCGAAATGTAAAAACGAGCAGATTTGTAAAATATTTACTTTTCTAATAATTTCACAGTTTCACTCGACCGACGCACGAATAAAGTGATGAGGCCCATGACAATGTTAATCTTGCTTAACGGGGAAGAATGCACAACGTGCATACAAATAGATCTTAAGCAGGGCTTTCGAAAGTACTCATTTTACCTTGAACAGCGTATACTTCTTCGTATTCCAACATGCGAATCCATACGCTTTCTCAGAGCTGTCGACAGAAATTGTGAGGGTTCGCAAGGTATTTTTTTTAAATGGTTATTTGAGCACTTTTTAAATAATTCTTCGAAAAAATATTACTGCTACTGCCTGCGTATATTTTAATGGGCACACTAATGACAAGTGCCAAGCAAAGTTAATAACAACGGAGAAAGTAATTCCTTATCTTGACGCTGAATTAAAAGTGTTAGGTAAACATATGTAAACACTGAAATTATTGATTTTGTTTTATTTTTTTAATCATATAAATATAAAAACTAGCAAACTTCATGAAATATTTACTTTCCTAATCCTTTCACAGTTTCACTTGACCAGCGCATGAATAAAGTGATCAGGCCCTAGGCAATGTTAATTTTACATACTGTGGAAGAATACACAACATGCATACAAGTAGATCTTCAGCAGGGCTTTCAAAAGTCCTCAGGTCACCGTGAACAGTCTATATGTACTTTTTCGAGTACTTTTTACAGATATCGGACTGATGATACACTAATTAGTGACTTACATAGTAGCCATTATTTTAAGTTCGAGATATACGTACAAGGAACAGTACCCAAAGTTGGTTGACTATAATTGGCTAATTATGTCTGAACAATTCAATTTGAAGTTATTAAGAAAACTTAATAAATTTACACAATATAAACGGAAATAGAAAACTTTATGTATCATTATAGTGTAAAACGTTACATGATATTAGTAATCAGTTTTTATAGACATTTATTAATTCTATTACACTACTGACGGACTTAAAATTACCAATTAATTTTTAAATCGTGACAGTAAGCGCACATGTTATTCATTCCAAAAGCTTGTACGTAAATTTCTCGTAAGCGGAACCCAACTATGCATTATTCAAGTTAGGAACTTTCGCGATCAATTTGTCGGCCTTGTATGCTAGTCATTTAAACGTGTATGCAAACAACAAATTGCATAGTCCACACTATAAAATCATTTTTCATGAATTGTTATATTCTGCGTTTTTGTCTTTTGAATTCTTCCACTGATACGGCTTTCTAATATTTATTTAGAGTTCATAACATATGTAATTATATAAATATGTAAACTATTGTATCGGCCACATATTTAATAATATCTACATCAAAGAAACATCAAAGATTTCAGTTAAAGACAAATGTGCAAAGCATTTGAAAACAAATCAGCGCACAGGGCTTGAAAGCTTCAGTTACTAGCTATTTAAAGATCTTTGAAATTTGCTTCTTCATCCAGTTGTGGAATTACTAAGCGCATGTATGCTAACTTTGGTGACGATATCAGTGAAAAATGTAATTTTTACCAGTGTAGTAAGTTTACCTTTTGGAATATCGTAAATTGGTTTTGCCTGTAAATTATTCCTTGTATCATTTCCATGAGTACCGCTTATTTGGAACTTATCCTGGTCCTGCGTATTTTTGTATGTCGAGAAAAATGTCAGATACGGTTTACTCGGAGCTAGCCCACGACAGGGTTATTTTTAAAAAGCGTGTATCTTCTCAGCCCTCGGTCGTGGTTGTCCAGGGCAGGTTAGAGAAAAGAAGTTAACAAGAATATCTCCCTGGAGCTGTCAGCTCAAGACAGGGAGTGTCCCACCACAATCTGAATTACAAAGTAGCGCAGCCACTCGCCTCGAGCGTCGTGTCCTTTCAAGTCTCCCGAGTCCAGGATTATTTAAACATCAGCCCATGCGCACTGAGCAACACATCTAACCCGTCGTGAGTGAGTGAAGGGATTTGGGCAGCTCTTAACAGCGCGGTCTTGAGAACTGATGAAGGTGTTTGATATGTGTGTGGAGCAGCGGCGGAATGAAAGGGCGGAGGAAACGGGAGCTTCCCGAGAAAACTCGCAGACCAGCGGCATCGTCCAGCACGATTCCCACATGCCGAAAATTCCGGGAGTGACCCAGCCGGGAAACTGAACCCGGATCGCCGTGGTGAGAGGCGAGTGCACTAACCGCTCAGCCACCGCGGCCACCTAACCCGTTGTGCATTGGTAAACAACTCGACTTGCATTCGGCAAGACCCGGGCACGATTCTATCTTCGGCCATTCTGATTTCAGTTCTCCAAGTTTATCCAAGTTCGCCACAGATGAATACGGGGAAGGTTCCTTAAGGTTGAATTGGAGCTGTAATCTTGGTTACTCTGCAACCCTCAACACACTAGCATAATTTTAAATTAATATAGCATAGAATTTTACTAAGTTATCTTTACGTTTCAAATTGCATATGAAATAAGATAGTTGAATTTTAACCAGCGCAAAATATTATTAATGAAATACTTTTATTTCGCAGTAATTTTTTAAAATATATTTTTAAAATCGCTTAGAATCCGCTAGTTTTCTATGAAGTTCATTGATATTTGTTTTCGTAAACAAAACTTCCCAAGCGAGTTTGTTTCTAAGAAAATAGTAAACCTTCATCTGCGTTTTTTTCGTAATCTCATACGAAATTATCAATAAACAGTCCGGAGGGGGAAAAAAATATCGTTAGTAGTGAATGTCGCTCGGGCACTTTGTCCACCGAAAGGGTACCCCCACAAGCAACGGCCAATCACAGTAACCCTCAGAAGGGGTGGGTGAATGCGTCAGCCAACCACAGTACACCTCCCAGACTGGAAGGGGGAAGGGTATGATCCGTGTCCCAGGTTAAAGTCTGCCACCAATTAGGGTCCACCCTCCCGACACCCCTTTACAGGTTAAACAAATGTTACTATTGACTCCCTTGCGTGCCAGAACAGCCTCACTCCCACTACTGATGTCCTTAGTTTGTGCAGGCAGAATAATCAGAGCTCAGCCTTGTGCACTAAACTAAATCTGAAATTACACCAAAACAACAGGACATACATGAAAACACTCCACTCTTTGGTTCAGAATTCAGGACGCTCTTCGCCATGATTTGCAGACCCAAACTTCTTCGCCACAGAGGAGGGTTTGAACTAGATTCAGTGAGAACGAGCGGGAAATATCGCGGCTGCATTCAGGCGCGGTTTCAAGGACGATCGCCCCCCCCCCCTCTCCCACTAAAACATCTAAACGAAAGAAAAACAAATCAAATTATACAACCGACGTAATACTGTAACTTGTCAGAATGCAGCACACACATTGCACAGCGCTGGTGGAAGTGAAGACACCGTGAAGGAATCTGACGCCTGCTCATTTTTATTTTCATATTAATACGTTGACGCGCTCGGACGCCTCGATGTTTATTTTACGTTCCCAGCACCGCTTCACTCGATCATATGGGGTTTTATAAGTACCACTGGATTGCTTTTCAGATGTTATTTTCAACCGTATACGATTCCTGTATTTCGACTTGGCTTTTCGACGAGCATATGCCGACATTTTGTTAAGTTTTCTTTATTTATTTTTTTACATAAAATGTATACAATTTTGCCATTACCACGTCACACGAATTTTTTTTTATAGACACAATCGATTGATCTTGACGAGAGCTGTCGAGTGAAACCTAAACGAGCGTCGTAGCTTCTCCTAGTAAAACGTTATACTACGCGTAAGTTATGAGACGCGGCGAAACGAACTCGAAATTTTCCCCTTCGCCGCCACCCCCTCCCCTGTATTGAACCTGTCCTTTAAATTAAATGCTTTTGCTTATGACATCACATGTGTCGTTTGTTCAGAGCGGGAAATTAAAGAGACGGCAAAAATGCCTGGACCTTTTTCGCAGTGTCTCCAATCTGCGAGCGAATGCTAACAAAACTGCCGTACTGGAGCTCAGCGAGACCAGAGAGCCATTTGACGACGTTTTTCCCTTTCGGAGGGCCGAAACTATGAAAATATTGGGCATATACTTCCATGCAGACGCCACTCATTTGTTGCAGTGTAATTGGAACATGACAATAAATAATCTCCGTGCTCGTCAAATAGAAATGAATTATCGCCGTACAAATATTATACAGAGGGTTACTTTAATAAATGTATTCTTACTTGCGATGCTGTGGTATGTGTCACATATATTCCCACTACCACGTCAACAAAGTGCACAAATACTACAGATCGTTGGCCACATGTTGTGTAAATCTTATATATTTAAATTTTCTAGGCCGCAACTTTATCATTCCTTGCAAGATGAAGGCCTGGATCTTATTAATCACGTTTTGAATTGTGAGGCCTTATATATCAGTCTTCAGCAATTGCAGCAATTCTGCGCCCAGCGCACAATTACGCAGCATTACAGAAAATTATGTGGTCTGAAGCTAGACTCGTGCCACTTCAATACCGTCAGGCAAAGGAAGCACTCGCAACTCTAGTAGAACACTTACCGGAAGGGACAGTCGCATAAGCGAAATACTTGTACATTCGGGCTTCCAAAATGTCGGCAGTCATGCCATCTGTTGTGAATCGCACCCCAACCATCCACTGGAGGCACCCATATAAAATACTTGCCGATCCTAATCTTTCTTCGGATCTTCGAGCTGCAGCATTCGGCTTCTACAATAATATCGTAGCAACTCAGCAGTGTAAATACAGCATTCACCTGACAGCTGATCCTGCATGCCCGCTGTGTGGCAACACCGACACGGCCCTTCATAGGGTAATTTCCTGTGTTTATGCAGCTCCTATCTGGCAGTGGTGTCCCGTAAGAGTACGAAAAATAATTCGCGATGAACGTGGAGATGTCAGCGACACGCACATGCTTCATTGCGATTTCTTTACTTTCCCCTCAGTTCGACGAAGAGCTGCAGCCTGGTATATACTTCATGCGATCGGTTTTTTGGGGGACCATTCGACACCGGCGACAGTTCAATACTTTGTCCAGCTTCTTCGTCAAGATAGGTGGAACATGGCGCGGCGTGGCACATTGCGTCAGTGGTACGGCAAATTTTTTATTTTCATTCTGACGTTCACGCCTACAGGAAGTGCGTGTATATTACCGAGGTTGGGTGTAAGTCGTGCGCTGCCCACCCCTCGGTCCTTACAAGTGTACAATTTAATGTTCCAGTAGTAATCGTTGATAGGTGGTAGTGTTATAGGTCAGTGTCCCGTGTCGGGGTGTACGCGATGCGCTGCCCCTCACATTAAATAATTTTGTGTGTGTGTATATATATATATATATATATATATATATATATATATGCGATAAGCTGTCGAGTGGTAAGTCATTATCGCTGGGGTACCTGGCTCACGCACCCTAACAGCCTGTGCTTGCTGATTGCCTACCTACAGGCGTTACACTTTCTGTAGCTGGCATAAGCAATGCTGTCTCTGGAGGCAGAATCACACCAAGTTTCCCTTCCATTCTACCTTCAGGGGAATGGTGCACGAAAACCGCATATTTACATACATTTTTGTCACAACTTGTTTCACAGAGGTGTTTTTTTTTTTTTTTTTTTTTTTTTTTTTTTTTTTTTTTTTTTTTTTTTTTTTTTTTTTTTTTTTTGCATCGACGAGACGTGACTAGCAGTTTTGAACACCTTCCTACATTGTTACGAATTCACTGCGTTCGTTATTCTTGGAGCACTGATTAAAGGTAAGAAAATAATTATTTTCTTCCATCAGTTCTCCGAGAATAATGAAGGCAGTGAATATATAACAACGTAGAAAGGCGTTAAAAATTATTATTTGCGTCTTGTCGAGAAGAAAATTTCTATAAACCCTTTGGGAAACGACTTATATCGAAAGGATGTGCACCATGTTATAGTAGCGGCAAGCGACCGTACTGGCTAGTGCGCACGGCTGGCACTGGCCAACAGCGCGAACGCCTGGTCATGGCTTATTTGTAACCAATAAGTATAATAGGGGCTTGCTGCAAGTTCATCCCTCTATTTTTCCGACCAGTAATGAAACAGTATAGTAATATGTGGCACATGGAAGCTTCGTACGAAGACAGCACACGGCTAAATCATAAAATGCTAAATTTCTGAGGCAAAATGTGCTGAAGCGTCAGGCGACGGTACGCGGCGAGCGGCCGGGTCGTCAAGCGCCCGCACAACTTCTGCTTTGAGGAAGAATAGCCTAGGTTAAAACACACTTTCCCCGTTCAGTGCTACACGCGATGTTTCACATAACCCTGTTATTTCTCCACTTACGTCGGATGCAATGTAATAAACGTCGCCAGTAATTATTATGAAGTTTATAAATTTAAAAGTTTTAGATTTATTAATATTTTACTTTAGTAAATAATCAGCTTGATGTTAAGAAATATTGTGCTCAAATTATCACACAAAAAATATTTTGTACGAATTTAATTCGACGCCAGACGGACATCACTGATAGTAAAATTATTGTTGCTTTAAACATCCAAGGTTTGTAGATCGCCGCACTGACGAATGGTTACCCCGGTCACTAGGGCACTCCCTACGAAAGGTTCTAAGCAGTTGGCAAGAAATATTAAACAGGATATTATTTATCCATTACAGAGATACGTACACTAAGCTACAATAAAATTATTCTTGATATATTTCTCATTATTATTTACAAACGTCATATATAGCGATGCTGCAAATAATATTTTATGAAAAGTGCTACGAAATAAGACTTCTGCCAAGAGTAATTTGCATTTTAAAAGGTAAATAAAATATAAAAAAGTAATGATATGAAGGTTGTGAATGTCTCATACGTTGTGGTTTTTACAGATCTTGCAACTTGCAGGCAAGCATGCCAATCAAAATTGTAGTCTCTGATTTCACCTCATTGGGAAAATTAAGTGTTCTCAAAAAAAAAAAATATTAATTCAGTCACTTTAAAGCTGGTAGCAATATAATACGAAATAACGTTTTTTGATACCATTTAGATTATGAAATGATGCGTAAATTATTATAAAACACTAACATATATTATTCAAGAAGGATTCACCAGGAGTTACCGCCGCTCACATACCTCATTCCTCAAGTCATTTGGAGCAAAAACTGTCATATGAATGCGGGTACTATTCCCAATATTTACATACCAATTCGAAAGATTGGAAACGCAATACAGTGAACAGCTTCACTAGATTATTGCGTGTGGGGATGGGTGAAATATACCGTGTACCAAAGAACTGCACAAACATGTGAGGAGCTACTTGCGTGTAACATACATGCCACTATAGAGACAGTCGTGTGCAGCTAAGTAGAGCGATACTTGTGGCTGTCATCTGTTCATACATAGATGATGAAAACACATGAAATCTAATATGGTTGTCGCACGAAGGTAAAACTATAAAACAAATGATAGTAAAAAAACATGGAGGACTGCACCTAGCAAGATGGCTGCTTCCCAACACGGCAGCCTCCAGTAACACATACGCAAATTATGTACGAAAAAAATATAGCGGCATGCGATAGAATGAGTTTAGGTTGGAGGGGTGGGGATGAGAGAGTTTGTCGTCCGCTGGAGTGGAACGGATGTGAGTAATCGGTGGTGTTGGGAGGACCTCCGGAAATTTAAGATATTTTAAAATAAAGTTTTACATAAGATTCTATAAATTTTTCGGGAAAAAGTGGAATTTTAGGGGAAAAAATAGAAATTTTATAGGATAAAGGGAAATTGTTAGTAAAAATGGTCGCCAGGGACTGAAAATTTAAATTAATCTTAATATATTTTAAATAATTTGATAATACATTTTCAATAGATTTTTTAGCATTTTTACTAATGAATTTTGGTATTTTTGTTATTTTTGTGATATTTTTGATGTTTTGGTTTTTGGGTCAAAAGTCAAGGTCAAAGTCAAAGGTTATATGTGTCAAAAATGGTGGACGGGTCATTGGAATGACAGAGTATGATGTCGGGCAGCCAGCTCCTGGCTTTTTTATACATTTTAAAACACTTTTTAAAATAATTTTAATAATACATTTTTAAAGTTTTTTTTATAATTTTTAAAACTTCTTTTTAATAAAATGTTTTTTAAGAAATATTTTTATAATTTAAAAAAAATTCCCATATTTTGGGGTTTTTTTGGGTCAAGAGATCGCCGAGATCAAGCTCATGGTCTGGGGTAAAAGGTCATGGGTCAGGGTCAGTGACATCCAAAATGGCGGACAGTGACGTAACAACAACATCCTGCGCCCCACGCCCTTGGCCGTCAAGGAATCAAACCCTACTACTCTAATGCACTTTTTTTTAAAGCTGTATACTTTCAAAACATTTAAAATATAAATTAATTACATAGTTCTAAATCAAATAAATAAACACATAAATAATCAAACAAATTATAAAAAGGCATATTATTTATTGTAGTAAATTGTAAAACATTATCGGTGTACAGATGTTGAACAATAGTTCATAAATGCATGATACATGCAAGAATATTTCCACAGCGTACTAGAAACAACAATGAAGCTGCTGGGGAGTAAATTAATTAAATTTTTACCTTCAGCTTAGTAGAATTTGAAATTTGTTCACTTAAGTCAATGGTTTGCTCTATAAAGATAAGTTGAAATCCTACTAGTCTCCTGTTTTCATAGACGAGTGGATGTATGTTTTAGTCAACTGTGCCTCAGAAAAACTGCACTCACTGGTAACTAAAGATACACGCAGTTTCAGGAAAATTCCAAATTAATAAATAAATTAGGCACATACAGTTATGTTATGTAACTATAAATGAATGGCCCCTCGTAAGGGCGCTGATTTATGAAGCATATAATGTTACTCAAAACGTCGGCAAAATAGACCCTCGTAAGGGTTACAAGTTTGTTGCGAAGGTGTACGTATATACGTTCGGATAGCCACGTATGTAGCATGTAACAACTCACTCATGTAGATTTATGTGTACGTACCGGGGTCTCTTAGAATCAGTGAACATGTACGTTTACACCTCAACAATAGTTATGCAATAAATAGTGTGAATGTGGATATTAACGCAACCTAAGAATAAATCAATCTGCATACGTTTCAGTGCTAGGCCTAGAAACATGTGCTACTGTCACTTCTAGCCACATTACATTTCATTTGTTTATTTGAGAGGTGGTTGAAAAGGTGTAAGTAATTAGGAACAGATGAACACACAGTAACGATCTGGTAAATAACGTGTGAGGTAACTGTAGCCCGGTCCTCCACAGGCTGTAGGCAGCAATCACTCAGATGATTTATAAACCTCGTATAAGCTTTGTCGGTGCACATATCATTTGCATGTGAGCTGAAATAACAAATTAATTGTAGTCACTTTAGGAAAAACGCAATGGCCATTGAACAGAGAGGACGAGGGTGAAGCGACTACTTATTACAAAAACCTAACTCATCACGTTTCGTTTCAGCATAAAGAATTTAAATGAAATTTGCTATTTTCCAATATTCAATTCACTAATGCTGAAAAAAATTAACCTTGAACACCCTGGATGGCAATATCGACTAGGAAATTCAGAAAAATGCTCAACTGCCGTTGGATAGTGGTCGTTCTAAAATGCACCATACCCATTAACAAAGTGTGAGAAACTTGAAAAATATTTATAGCTCTTAGCTCAGCGTAAGATTAAAAATTTCATAATTATATTGTTTCTGGACCAATCTTTAAGATCTTGCATTAATGTACTTCGTTAAGCTCAGGGAAAACATTAAACTCTTCCTTAGGGTTTCCGAAGTTAAAGACTGCTGAAAATAGTGTTCTTGGCACTTTTCAAAATTCCATTGTGCCAGACCTTCCAGAACAAAAATAAGCAACGGGTTTCGCCATTACTAAAGTGAAAACACAAATACTTTTTATCTTCAGTAGGCTTCTGCTCTCGTAGGAATCAAATTTACTAGGCAGGAACAGGATAGGATGTAGTTTTCTCCCGCTGCAGATACAAATCAGCGGGTAGGGCGTTTTAATACGTGAACCAACTGTTTACAGACCAGCGTCGTAACCAATACTAGCTACCTCCTAATTCTGCTACGCGAAAGGGGCTCATCATGGCAACTCATCTTAATCACGGATTCCACTTTATCTCAAAAGGAAACAGGGGGAGTATCGGACACATTAACAACTAATTTCACACCTAAGCTTCTCCCACTTCGGGCGATCGTCCTGCTACAGATCCTTCCTCTTCGAATGGTAATAGCGATGAGAGCGATCTCCCTTACTGACTGGCGATTGCTAACCATATCCTTCATAGTCAGCCAATCCCAGAGAAGGGTTTCAACCTGCCAGCCACTCGGAAGGCTTCCAACTAAAAACCATAGAATATGTCTCGAAACGGAGGTACAAATATAAATAATCCCTGAAAAATTAACAGCAGAGACCCAAAATATAAAATAAAATAAATATCACCTAAATATAAATACAAAAATTTAAATCTAGCTAACTAACAAATCCAAAGATTTTATATCGTCATCGGTACATCTAAAGTTAAAAATCCTGCAATTGAAAAATAATAAGTAAAATAAAAATATGAAAGTTATTAAAATTTGTATACACAAAAATATTATGTGTGACAAGTGAGAAAAATACATAAATTAATTAGATATTCACAATGACGTGTAAAATGTTGGTGCTACGTTACCTTGTAAGATGGACTTACAAATGTAATTTAAAATGTCCTATGATCTTGCTTTCTGAGACACCTTTCTTGCAACATCTTGTATCTCACTACACATCTCAGTAACATAAATAGCCTTTGTATTCTTCACGAGTGAGCAGTTTTTCAGCTTTGCACACTATTCAAATACATACCAGGTAGGCTTTCCCTGCATTATTAAACGCCACCAATGGTATATTGCAATAAATATGTTACTAGACAGTATAAACAATAATTTTTAATGCCTTTATAGTAATCAAATCAGTTATTTGAATTTTATAAATTTTATAGCCAAACTGTAAAGAATGTTAGATATTCCGTTGACCGTCCTGCCGCCCTCAGCCTCTGGGCGCCCTAGTTCGCCTATATGAACGCGCCGGCCTTGTTTCCTGCTTGTTAATCACATTTCAATACAAAACAGAACAATTACTTTTTATATTAAAAATGCTTATAGTGCTGTACGTCTTTTCTCTAAAGAATGTGTTTTATATTTAGTGAGAATTTGACTACAGCTGGAAAAAAAATCATCAGCCTTTAATATCTTAAGAATCATTTTTAATTATTTAATTTATAAATTTTCAAGTCAATTCTAGTGTGTTTTAGTAATGGCTCCCATAATACATATCAGTATATTCTAATTTGGCACGTACAAGTATAGAAACAAGTATGCTTGGATGCATAACAACTTGTGTAGATACTTTGTATGAAATATGTATAACAGTTATACTTTATTGTTAGAATATAACGTTGAATCTCATAAAAACAATGATCCTGAACCCAACTTTCTTATTTTGATGAGTTTTTTTATTGATTTCATATTTATACACAATGAAAATAGTTTTCATGTGAAATATTTTAATTGAATTTTGATTGGGTGTCATTTTATGCTATTAATTACACACTCAAAGTTGTATAGCATCAATGCCATCTTGCATATTTCCAATCATTTTCATTCGCAGAGTGATGGAATTTTTTAATTTCGTTTAGTAAACAATTTGTTAGTTTATTACATAATAACGGAGACAAGGTAAGTTCATGCGTGACACCTGGTCAGAGTTAGTAGGTAGTCTAGAATGTGTTTGTAACTCTAGCCATTAAATAACGTTCGCTTAAAGAACTATCAAAGTAATTTACGCAGCTCATTGAAATACTAAAATCAATACTCACACAGGTAGAAGAAAATGTTGAGAAATATAAGAAGTCTTACTATAGTAAAATTGGCATCACTCTGTTAGCTTATTGTAGCATCTAAGTAACATCGTTTCATTAAAGTAAGTGGTTTGCAGACGTAGTCCTGCCTCTTGTAAGTCTGTGTTGAAATTTAGACATTTTTTAATGAAATAAAATTTAACGATGGGTTTTTTTTTTTATTTTTTTTTTATTTTAGGAATATCACTTAATAAAGATTTAAACATTGGCGGTAATTTGAGATTTTCTGTTATAAAACATTTGAAATCTGACACGCAGATTTCTCATCGTAGAGATACCACAAAATAGATTTTTTTCCCGAAAGTTCAGTAAAAAATCAGGCATGCCTATATCATATAATATTATACAATAAATCCGCATTCAGACTACTGGCTATAGCTTCTTATAACAACAGGTCACGCAATATTTCAAAAGCCGGTCTCAATATTACACAGAATTGAGTCACATAATGCATGCAGTATTAGGATAATATATCGGAAGATTTTCATACTTAAAGGTGTTCAAGTGTCTGTGTGTCTAATGATCATAACTGACATGTGTATATTATCGTGTCAGATCAACAAGCATCGTTGTCGAGATCACTCAGCCCATACTTGCAGCCAATTTTGCAGCTTCAATTCCGAAATTGTCATGTATAAGTGTGCAGTTTCGTAACAAAGCGCCACCCGTACTTCCTCTGTGTTAATCAACAACAACAATAAAAAGTTAATTTAGTTTATTTCGTAGGGAATCTATCATAAATATACGTGCATATAATTAAATAGATTTTATACCAGAAAAATCCCATGTTTTCTTGAAAGCACTCATTAACGACATGTTTTGAATCACACTGGTCCCCATGTATTGTAAATACAAACTATGTTGACAGAAGAGTTATACAAAAAGAATATTGAGCTGTCTCTAACAGAGTGGCGACCGTAGATAATCCCCCTTTTGCTCGCCCAGTGCATTTTCTGTTCCTGGGAACCTTTTCCTTTCTCCTCTGACGTGGCCAGTACGGCCGGGCGGCCGTCAGCACGGTCGGATGACGCGCACAGCAAAGGTACGATACGGTCGGGTGACGCGAGCGGTTCTTTTGGCGTTTAGGCATTTGCGCTTCTATTCTGAATGCCCTTTAAACTACGGGGAGGCCCTCCAGCTTTCATTCCCGTTGGTCGAAGAATGTTAGAAACCGTTGCCTCCCAGCGATTTCAAAACACTCACTGGATTTGTAAAGAGAAAAGCACGCGGAGAAAGAAGCTGGCCCGTTGTTGGCTATTGCCTTTACGTGGGCGGGGTTTAGAAACGTACGGTCACTTGTCGCTACGAGGAGATGACGTACCACGATATCGAAAATCGTGTATATATACTGCTTTCAGGCACCATTGCCCTTAAGGGCATTCGATACTAAAAAATTAATTCTCTTATAGTTGTGCCAAACATTGTTCAGATTATACGCATTGTATGTGATGACATTTTCCCCGAATAAAAAATGTTTACACTTTATATTTTTTTTGAATAATTTGATGTAAAATCCATAATTTTCTGTTTTGTGGCAGTGCTAATAATAAATACTAACCAAGTTGTACAAATTGAAAAAAAAAAAAAAAAAAAATACAACATAAACTAATGCGGTGTGCTACTGCATGACATACATGTACTTAACAAATAAGAGTTCATGCATTTTTAAAAATTTCTTAAAAATACACAGAATTTCTTTATGTTCAACCTTATTTTTTCATATACATTGTCTGTTATTTGGTGATTATATAAGTGTCAAGTGGTATCCCACAGCATTGGTTTGCTTTGTAAATTAGAAACTATGGTTGGAGCAGAACTTGCAAATTTCGGACTTGATAACAAATTATTCAAAAAATATAAAGTACAATTTTTTTATTCGAAGAAAATTGCATTACATACACTGCGTACAAGCTGAAAAACGTTTGGCGCAAATAATTTTTTTGTATCCAACACCCTTAAAATAGGCCCTGACCGATTCCTTTCCCAATTTTTGAATTAATAGCGTTTCGCCACTAAGGCCTTGCCACCCTACGGGGTCACTCCTAAGAAATAAAAATAAATATATATATAAATAAACTTATTTCAGTACGCCGATAGGCGCACCCTCAGACAGAAATGCTAACTCAGTAATTGGATTTTATCCTTGCAACCAATGGGACCTTAACATTGTTGGGAGTTCAAGGGACTAAAATGATTTTCTATATGATCAGCATATTATATCCCTTTGTGCTGTATGAAAACAAAATCACAATAAAAGAAAATGAATATTTAAAAAATTGGCAGCGTTAGTGGCGTATTGAATTTACATGTATATATTTTTTGTACAAATCTCAAAATTTAGCGAAAGAAATCCTTTACCGAACTCAAAAACAATTACTCATACCATGTAGAAAAATATGAAGAATATTTCTCGGAAAATGGTTTTGTGGTTCATCCGTATTTCAATCTCAACTTTATAAAGTCAAAACAATTCCAAGTTAAACCATTCACAAGTGAACTAAGTGCCAGATTTGAAATACATTTCGACATGCAATTATTGTGACTTAAATAAACTTTTTAGCTAGAACACACCTTCGTGTTTAAATTATATTTTTTGAAATATGTACGTATCAAGATTTTGAGTTAAAACTATCACATTCACGCTAAAAGTAACACGATGGTCATTTTCCAAATTATTTGGTATTTTTGTCAAGTTACCTACCATCTTATCTAGTCATGAAGCCATTTGCGAAAGGGTTCACAAAAATCTAGTGATTCCGGACACATCGCTGAGCCTTGCCAACCCTGAGCGATATTGTAAAAGGAAAGATAAGCGAGACTGAAACAGCGAACGGGAAACAAGTATTGTTGCTTATAGGCTGTTCACGGTAAAACGAGCACTTTTGAAAGCCCTGCTTAAGATGTACTTGTATGCACCTTGTGTATTCTTCCGCCTTATATAAGATAAACATTCTCAATGGCCTCATCACTTTATTCATGCGTCGGTCAAGTGAAACTGTGAAATTATTAGAAATGTAAATCTTTAACAAATCTGCTCATTTTTACACTTCGGTGTATTAAATAATACAGATAGCGAAAGAAATAATTTTAGTTATCAGTAATGGGTGCCTAACAATTTTTTTTCGACGTTAAGATACAGAACTACTTCCTATCCATCGTTACCAACTTTACTGGGCGCCTGTCACTCAGTGCACCAATTAAAGCATATGAAGGTAGAGGCAGTGACTTTTTTCTAAGGTTGATTCCAAAAGTCCGGACTTTACCGTGAACAACATTTAAAATAAAAACTGGTTCCCGTTGTTGTGTCCGCCCAATAGATGGCAGTGATTCCGAACTTCTACCCCCCGATAGAGACAATTGACTCATTCTCGACCTATTGAATTGACTCTCCTTAGGCTAATCATTGCCCTTTAACGTCGCAACTTAATGCACTGAGAAATTGTTTTTTTTTTTTTTTAATCAGACGAAGTTTAATTGGCGCAATTAAGTTAATGGTTTGTGTATAGGCGATGAAATATCTTGTCGTTGAGACCAAATTATAATGTTCTTCTTAACTTGGTTGTCCAAAATAAATGTTTGGTTGATGCAGATGATGATTTGTCTGGCTGTGCGTACGGTGAACAGCTTCGGCTGATACGAAAAAAAAAAGTTACGAGCCCTACCGAAATTCAACCTTCGACGGTTTGCGTCCGAGCGCTACGGCCCACGCAACTTCAGTTCAACGTTTATTTATTTTTAAGTTGACTTTATTGATATACTGACCGATACATCTGCCGTTGGGCGTAGCGTGTGTGACGTCGTGACAGTGAGTGTTCGTGACGGTTGACGAGCTCCCGTTAGACAGACTTGACGACAAATTCACAGTTAAATGCGTGAGCGACATGGGAACTGAAAATCTGCTGCTGAGGAGCCGTGCGCAAACTCGCGACCCTCCCACTACAAGTCGGCCACTCTGCCCCTGAGCCATGAGGGCTAAGCTGACTAAAGGCTGTTCACGATAAAGTGAGCACTTTTGAAATCAACCTTATAATAAAAGTGACCACTACTACCTGCATATATTTTGAAGGGCGCACTGCGTGACGTGAGCCCAGTAAAGTTGGTAACGATGGATGGGAAATAGTTCCATATCTTAACGTTGAATATAAAGTGTTAGGTAACCATTTGGTATAGCTTAAATTATTGTGATGAGAACATTCGTAAGATATTGTTTTTTCTAATAATTTCACAGTTTAACTTGACCGGCGTATGAATAAAGTGATGAGGCCCATGGCAGTGTTGATTTCACATAAGGTGGAATAATATACAAATGTATACAAGTAGATCTTAAGCAGGGCATTAGAAGGTGCTCATTTTACAGTGAATAGCCTATACCGACGGTACGGGAATTTTTTCAAAATAAATATATTCTGAAGACTGGACAACTTGCGCAAATATATATTTCTAGTTTTAAAGCTCTACTTTTTAGTTTTTTGTTAAACGAGTTTTATGAAGACGTTTATGCAATTTTTAAGCTTCAAAGAATGCACCAACCATCACTATCCTATTTGTCAGAAGAAATACAAACAAACTCTCGAGCTGTATTTTCGAGCAAACATAATCAAATGAGTCGCCAAACAAGTGTGTGTGTGTGTGTGTGTGTGTGTGTGTGTGTGTGTGTGTGTGTGTGTGTGTGTGTGTGTGTGTGTGTGTATATATATATATATATATATATATATATATATATATATATATATATATATATATATATATATATATATATATATATATATATATATATATACATACATATATATACACATATATATATACACATATATATATACACACACAATTGATTCAACAATACAGAGGTTTTTGCTCATTCGAGTGTGTATTTTGTTAGATAAACAAAATTAATTTTCTTTCTTTTCAAGTTTTGTTTACTCAACAAAGTATCTTGTTGAGACAACTAAATTTATTTTTCGCCATATGCAAGCAAACATTTGATAGGCTGGAACAAACCATTCTCCCGGTGTAGTGGAGGATAATCGACGGGTAGCTTGCTGCATACGACAGGATTATGAACGTATATGTAAACGCAAAATACGTATTCATGAGTTACCTGGGATTTCAACTTTTAAACCACGCTGCCGGAACGCACCGCAACAAACTTTTCCGTAGAGAGAACCAAGAAGCCAAGTGGGAGTAAAGAAAATGATTGGTGGATTACGGCTGAAACCCTCGTCAACATAGCGGTTACTGGAGAGACATTAGAAGCGGCTGAGGAACCGGACATTAGCCTCTATATTAAGGGACCTTATCATCATCCACGTGGAGAGATTTCGGGATAACATGGAAATCCTAGTAAGGATGGAGGAACCGTGATTCGAATCTGGGTGGCCGCGAAAACGAGCCCAGTGCTTTACCACCGTGCCACCTCGCTCGGTGAAAGCAAGTGAGGGTGGCCAGGAGGAAAATAAGAATCCCCTCACAGCACAGACTCACTCCGTCTTTCACTATTAACCCGTTCAGTCCCTGTGTTCAACATGTAAGACATTTTGCACGCGAATGTTGGCACCGTTCCCGACAAGCATTCAGTTATGGAACCGTTTCCCGTGCGAGAAACCTGATTGGTTGAGTTCTCAGCGCCTCTCATTTGTGATTGGTTGGTGCTGACGGCAGCGAACACGCACTACGTTATTCGCTTAGTTCCGAGAAACACGCTCGCCGCGAGTACGATGCACGTCAGAATACTGAACGATTACACCACGTGAGCAAGTAAATTAATTCGTGCCTGAACTGGTTAAAATTAGCAGGAAAAAATTTAAATATTCGGTGTCTTGGCAGTTTTACGTGAAGTTGAGAAGTGATAGATAAAAAAACGAAACATCTGAACTTACGGCAAGATGCTGTTCATAACTTAGAGCCGGCTGTCTTTTCCGAATGATGGGCTCGTTCCACCAGCCAGCCGAAGACTGGGTGTAGAGTAGTGGTGGAATAGACGATGGTAGCAAACGGAAGAACCCATAAAAGAAATGCAACACGACACGACACTATCCGTACAGCCGGAATCCGGAATCCAACCGGGGACAGTTATGCTTGAATCACGATGGCACGATTAAGTGCGACACGACAGATTCGAGTCTTTAAAGCGCAGTTAAATTTCATACGATAATTTATTCGAAGTTAACGGTGCCTCGACAATGCCTGTCCTACGAATGTGGCATTTGGCAAGTTACTCATATAACATCAACTGCGTATTTGCGAAATTAACTCTCAATGAAGTGGACGAATCTTTGCTCCCGACAAAATTCGAAAGAATAAGGCAATGACGTAAGTTACTCAAAACAAACCGGAAGGTAATTTTTACAGACAAGTTAGCCTGTTCATTATTTGATACATGTGGAAACATGTGCACAAACTTTTGTTTTGTAAAGTTGTGTTTGGATTCTTTGCGCGCCCGGGGCTACGGTGGCTGAGCGGCTAGTCTGCTCGCCTACCACCAAGGCGATCCGGGTTCAATCCACGCATGTGGGAATCGTGCCGGACGATGCCGTTGGTCGACGGGTTTTTCTCGATGATCTCCCGTTTCCCCCCGCCCCTTCATTCCGACGCTGCTTCATACTCACTTCAATGCCCTTATCGGCTCTGAAGAAGACCTCGCTGTTAAGAGCCGCCCGAATCTCTTCATTCGCCGCATATTACTGTTGGGAGTCCCCGCCTCCTCCCTTCCCCTACCCCGTCTCTTTCAACCAAGCGATATGTCGTCTCTCGAGAAGAACTGACACAAAGACGACAAACACATCTTATCTGCGTAAATTTTGATCAGGCTTGCATGCTTCACAGTTGGCGAGATTAGCCCGGTGTAATCGACCATGGATCTTGCCTGTAATCGCAGATGTGCCTCGTTGTCCAGTGTAGGAAACGAAACTCGGCGGATTTCCTTGTTGCCATCGGCGCGCCGTTCTGTTTTATCCCCCCTCCCCCCTCCACCCTCCACTCTGAAGCCATTGTCAACCAACCGTGCAACGCGTTCCTCCTAAATGGTCCCTGACCAGAGAGATATCCAGTTTACCTATACTCATTAATATACATATGCGAGCGTATAAAAGATACAGCTGGCAGCTCCATTTGTACTGCGACGCTGGATTATTTAAATATTTATTAAGCTGCATGTTTCAATAGGGAAAAACGAATCGGTGAAGCGTGCCTTTCGACTTGTTTGTTTTTCCTCCCGCGAGGTCTCGTCTGACAATGGACACAAGCAAGGAAAGGTCGACATTTGTAACTTTGCAAATGCCAACGCTGTGGGGTCTCTAATAGAACTACAAGGTTGAGATGCGCGGTACACTGGTTTAAAGGCTGTTAACGATAAAGTGAGCACATTTGAAATGAACCTTAGAAAAAAGACACTGCCCCTATCTGCCTGTATTTTAACGGGCGCACTGAGTGACATGAGCCCGATAAAGATGGTAACGATGGATAGAAAATAGTTCCATATCTTAACGTCGAATAGAAAGTGTTCGGTAACCAGTTGTGACAACTTAAAATTATTTCTTTCGCTTTCGGGTTTTTTTTTTTTTTTTTTTTTTTTAATCCATCGAAGTGTAAAAATGAGCAGATTTGTGAAGTATTTACTTTCTTAATTATTTCACACTTTCATTTGACCGACGCATGAGTAAAGTGATGAGACCCATGGCAATGTTAATTTTACATAAGGCGGAAGAACGCACAACGTGGATACAAGTAGATCTCAAGCAGGGCTTTCAAAAGCGTTCATTTTACCGTGAACAGCCTATACACCTTGTGCGCACGTTTGCAACAATGACTTGTACATTGCCACTTAGGTCTGTCAAAAATACGTGATGAGAACAGTCAAGTGAAATCTTCATTATAGTCCATTCGCGGTCATTTGACACTTTTCTGAGTCCCTGCTGTAGTCCTTCCAGGACATTCCTCCGCCTCGTGCAACCGAGTTTGGAAAATTGCACCAAAGGCATTCGTCCAAAGGTGACTATCGACTCAATATTGTAACCTACTGTGTTTCATCATCACCCTTTCTCGCCATTCGAACACTGCACCAACTGGCTGCTGACGAGAAAGAGCGTGTTCCACATGCTGCTTTAGTGCTATTAACAAATTTTTATGTAGATGACCTTGTGTATTGTGCACCAACGACACAAGAAGGACTTAATGGATCTTTTAAGGGTGGGCAGATTCCACTTGTGGACGTTTGCCAGCAATGACCAGTTTTTACTCTCCTGGCTCCCTGCAGACATGTCCAAGGTAATGAGGCACTGTAGTTTGACAGTAGTTGTGATCTTCCGACAGTGGAAATATTAGGCCTCCAGTGGCAGGCTTAATTAGACATCTTCTCATACAAAGTTCAGCCAACTTCTACCATCTCTTCCAAACGAAGCATATTATCTGACTTACCCTGTATATTCAATCCTCTTGGGTAGTTGTCACTTATTGTTCTGCTGGCAAAATATCTCATAAAACATCTGTGGATCTGTAATATTAACTTAGATGACCCACCTCCAGCAGATATATTAGCCACTTGGGAAATCTTTTAGAAGGAGCTTCCAGGTGTGGCAAACATTGTTATTCCTAGACCGGTGCCTGCAAACCAGCAGAATGTGGATCTTCAGGTACACTGGTTTTCCAGCAGTTCAGTACATGGGTATGCAGCTATTGTCTATCTGCGAATCACATTACCAGATGGTCCAGTAACTGTTCATTGAACTATTGGTAAGTAGAAGGTGGCTCCCACCAAGCAAATATCTCCACCTCATCTAGAGTTGTGAGGGGGTTCTGCTGATTGCCTGTACCATGCGAAAAATACAAGATAACCTCAGTCCCCGTGATCAAATCTCTCGAAACTTTGCCTGGACTGATTCGATTACTGTTCATTACTGGATCAATTGCTCACCACATGGCTGAAAAATATTTGTCGCTAATCAGGTCAGCCAAATCCGGGATCTTATTCAATTAAAAAACTGTAAACATGTACGATCGGAAAACAACCCAGTTGACTGCGCTTCTCGAGGTATTTTTCCCAGTGAGCTGACTGCACATCCATTGTTGTGGACAAGCCCACCATGGCTGCATAGATCGCCTTAATTCTGCCTCAGTCTTTTCCGACATGCAGTAACACTGATAAAGCACTTGTAGAACATCAGGTTGACACACTCCATACCATTGGAACTCCTGCTGACACTTCACTGTTGCACAGATTCTCGTATCTGAGTAAAATAAAATGTATCACTGCCTACTGTCTGTGATTTTGGGAAGCCTGCATGTAAAGAAACCAATTGTTGCCCCCCCCCCCGTGCCCTAGGGAGCTCAATGCTGCCTTGATGGTATGGATTAAAATTGCACAATCCGAAGCCTTTGCAGCAGATATAAGGGCACTGCAGGCAAGACAGCCATACAGGGGTCCACTATCCAAATCATCTCCCCTTGTGGCTCCTTCTGGAATTGCTAGGGTGGGCGGACACTAGCATTTGTCTGATTTGCTATATGACCAGAGGCATCCAATACTACTGCCAAAATACCATCATCTTAGAGAGCTCTTGATTGACCACCTTCATGAACACCTGTTGCACTGTGGACCAACAATCCTGCAGTCAGTTTTAGAACAAGAATTTTGGATCATGGGTGTTCGCAACCTCATTCAACACAGACTTAAGCAGTATGTGCCTTGCTTCAAGGTACGCCCTACACCACTAGAGCCACCCATGGCCTTTCTCCCAGCTGACCGTGTTCGGCAGTCAAAGCCATTTCTCAAGGTGGGTGTCGATTATGCAGGACCTTTCAAGATTACATTATCATTATTGCGGAAGGCACGAGTCCTTGATGCATATATGTGCTTATTTGTTTGCTTTGCCACCAAGGCAATTCATCTTGAACTTGTGTCTGATATCACCACTGAGCTCTTTTTGGCAGTATTTCATTGTTTTCTCTCTCGTTGTGGTCGATATTAGGACATCTATAGCGACTGTGGTACGAATTTTGTTGGTGCCAATTGATACTTGGAAGAATTGAGAACGTTCATGATTGGTAAGGGCACGCAGAATGTGTTGGCACTGGCCCTGACTGAACACCAAGTGACACAGCATTTTAACACCTCTTCAGTCCATCATTTTGGAGGATTGTGGGAGGCTGGGGTGAAGTCAGCCAAAATCATTGTTTTTCAAGTGTGTGGGTTTGCAATCTCACACATATGAAGAACTGTATACACTTATGACACAGTTGCAGGCAATCCTCAACTATTGGCCAATGTGCGCTAATTCCACAGAACCTAACTCCCTGACGGCATTTACTCTAAGCTACTTTCTGGTGTTGGGACCCCCAGGTCTGCTGCCTGAGTCAGATTTATCCCACATCTCACTTAATAGACTATCGCATTGGCAAATTATCCAGCAAATCTCCCAATCCTTTTGAAGGTGGCGGCATCAAGAATACCTCCATCATTCCCAGCAACAACCCAAGGGCTGTGGTGTCCAAGAGAATCTCACTATTAGCACATTGCTGCTAGTCAAGGATGACAACTTACCCCCTCCTTTGTTAGAAACTAGGGCGAGTACTGAAGAATTGTCGAGGCCCAGGCTCAGTTGTGAGAGTGGCAGAGGTGAAGATTTACCAGGAAGTCCTCTATCGCCCGGTGGTCTAGCTGTGCCCACTATCATCTCAATAAACCATAAAATGTGCATTTTGGTTGGCGGGATGTTGAGACTGTAAATAATTGTAAATAGCCTGTTTTAAAGTGTTGTGAGGGCTTGAGTCCGAACAGTGATGATGAGCATAGTGTTAACATGAGACTTTCAATGCATGTGTTTTTAAACTTGGCGCCACTCCAGAGCGCCATGACTTCAGTTCTCCTGGTGACTGCTAGGAGTGGCGAAGCAGTACAATATGGCGGTGTAAGTGGACGGAAGTGTGGCGTTCGTTAAAGTTCATCATAGTTAAATGTGTAAGGTTCAAGACGAAACACCTATATTTTGACACAATTCTGACAAGTCAGCAGGGTTAAAATTTATCATTATTAATGCAACACTTCATTTAGAGATTGTGACTGTAGATTATTTAATTATTTACACATTAGTGCCGACTCTACACAAATTAATGTTCATTTGGCTTAGTCATGTATCTTAAAATTGTTTCAGTCCAACATTTATTATTATTTACTGACTGAGAATCAAAGTCTTATCTCTATGAATAAAGTTGTTAGCACCTCCATTATCAGTAGAAATGTCCCTGTTCCTATAAATCTTAAGAGTCCCAGAACAGTCGTCTTAGCTAGCACAGATGAGATGAGCTGACAGGTAGCACCTGCCTCACTTTAAGCTGTAACACTAGTTAAACTTGCAAATTCAAGTTTTAAATTATTCACCATTACTACTTATATTAACAATTCGTACATTCTTTCATTTAATGTGTATTCTACTTGTTTTGGTTTAACAAAGTGTTTTTCCTTCAGCTAACACTTATTGAGGATTTCATGATATATTTTGTTTTTCACACTTTGCACTTGTGTATAAAAGTGTCTTTCAGGCAGAAGATGTCGGTGTAAAGTCCATGTTCCTTCAAACCGCCTGCAATTGACACCTCTGTTCTTATTTAAAGTTCATTAATCAATTTTGGCAATCATATGACATCACAACTGTACAGACCAGTGTTGACTATAATTGACTACTATCGTTTTCTAAAAATACCTATAAATTATGTCATGTTACCATAAAAGATACTACTTTCATAAGAAAAATTACTAAAAAAAAACATGAACCTTTGATGTGTATCAATGATGAATCATTGATGTGTATCAATCTTACATCCATACAACAATTATTTCTGAAATCTTGGTTCAAGAGAATAAATGATATGTGTGTCAAAAGAAAAACAATCAAACAATTCGAAGACATGTAAAATAGGAGTTATATGAAGAATATAAACAAAACCAATTAAATATGTATTCATTCAGAAGACTCTACAATATAAATGTTGCATGCGTTTTCCTTTTTTAAGTTTGTGTTTAATCCTAGCAAAACTTGCAGTCAGAAGTTCACTTATTCATTTTAGCTTTTATTTCTTTTTTGTCAAGCTTTCAATTATACAAACTGCAGGTTTCAAAATAGGGAATTTAGCATTGGGTTGATTACTATATTTGCCCATTTATTTCTTTTCTCGCGATTTTTTCGTCGGTGATTACCTTCATTACTGTTAAGAACTTAGTGGTTTTATGACTGAGTATAGCAAATTACTTGTATCTCAATAACATTGCTTCCATGCTTTACGACGGGTTTTATTCTTTCTTCCTTGGAAGGCAAAACATAAGAAAAATGCTGTAACTCTTTACATACATTAGCAATCTTCTGCAGTGAAATATTCTCTATGTGGCAAACAAAGCAATACAGAGCTAAAAAAATTACAATATACACATTTGACATGGAACAAATTATATCATATTCTGGCAGATTTCAGCTATGACTAATTAAATCATTTCCATATCAATAACAAATGCTCGCCCCATGTAATAATTATTATATAATATACTAATTTCGCGACAATTATTCACTGCAATAAAATTCAATAATTACTCAACAAAATTATTCCTCAGAATATATATATGTGTATATATATATATATATATATATATATATATATATATATATATATATATATATATATGTGTGTGTGCTGAGGAATTATATATATATATGCTCTTGTCTCCCAAATTTTTCCACGATACCTGGAGGTTGATATTCTCGCAGAGCCATGATATTATAGCGTCCTAGGACCTTGCCAGTGTCCGGACAAATCACTTCATAACAATTGTTGTTGGTATTTTGGATACCTTTACCAGACCGACGTAGAGTGGTATCAACTTCTAGGAAATAAATTCCCATGCTTTACTGATACAATGTGCTCTTATTAAAACCAATTGACCTACACTTAACTTCTTCCTGGCAAACTCCAATATTTCTTGTTTCACTTCTTCTTTCTTGTCTTCAGTTTCTTTATGGGTCGGTTACGGAGGTGACAGTAACCTAGACATATCAAAGATCTTGGATATCTGGCCTGTCAGTGCCTCCGAAATTCCTTTTCTCAAAGTCTTGTATCTCTAGTTGGTTAGTGCTTCCTGGATTCTATTGCTCGAAGTTTTGGGTCTCTGTTTGGTCAGTGCTTCCTGGATCACATTCCTCAAAGTCTCGGATCTCAAGTATGTTAGTACCTCCAGGATCCCATGGTTCGAAGTCTTGCTTCTCTGGACTGTTGGTGCCTCTAGGATCCCACGGTCTTCGTTTCTTGGCAATACTTTCTTCCCTTCCAGGTCATCTACGAAGGTCTGTGATCAGCAGTCGTGTGATGAAATCTGCGACATGCGAGAATAACCCGTCAGGTATCGAAGGAGCTGTCTTCAAAATACCTCGAGAGTTTTTCTGTTGTGTGTTTCGCTCTTCCTCTACAGTGAACAGAATCGCTTCAGCGAGTAGCTCGTATGTGAGAACGTCCATATTACACCAATCCATGGCAGTGTCATGCTTCGTGCTGCCTACTAGCATAACTTCCGGAGTCATGTTTTCAGTCATTTCACAATTGAGTAAGCTCTTTGGTTCTTCTCATCAAACATGCACTCATTACATGTGTGGGTTTCTGTCTCATTACTTCCCCACCAGTAGTAGGTTGTTGTTTTTAAGATTAAGGATAGGCACCTCAGCTTGTTGTTGTCATTCAGGCTGAATATCTTAGAATAAGCATCACCATTATTCACAAAAATTACTGGGTTTTCACTGGATTTATCTCTGAAAATCAGCATTGGTTCCCCCACATTTGACTCAGGTAGTGTAAAATGTGTTCTGCGACAACAATGGGGATGTGTCGTTCATGGGGCTTTCGGACTCCATCCGTTTCGGTCGTTTGAAAACAATATCGTCCACTTACATCATCTAAGAGTACTGACCTGGAACTGGTGTTATCTAACCTCAATTTACTCACAGATCTAAGAACACTATCGATTTTATCTGTGACAAAATTTAACTGTTCTTCCACCTCGTCAAATTTCGACTCGTTTCTTTCTCTTTGATCGCGAACTAATCCTCAGTACATTCGCATCTCTGTTATATCTGGCAATCAAAAGAATTCAGTTGGGAAGAAATTCTACCTTCCAGTTCTACCCTCATGAATTGGAAAATTCTTCCAACAGATTATCCTGTTTGGATCAATCTCACTAATCTCCCTTGGCACAGGCTCCTTCTCGACATGAGGCCTTTTGAAGAAACACATTTCCAATAAACCACTACCAGCTTTAGAAGTTATTCCTTGAAGTCCAAAACAGTACAAAGAAGAAAACAAAATATAACTCTCTTCTGTATCAAGGATCTTAACTGCCCAAGACCTATCATCTTTATTCACATCCTTAGTAAAAGACACAATATTACGATAAACCTTCCTCAGGAACGAATTCGTCTCTGATTCATGTCAGATTGAAATCTGCAAAAACACCTAATCAATACTGTTAATAATCGTAAAAATTTATAAGATATGCAATAAGGAATTAAACTATGCATCCGGGCATAGCTTGTCTGAAAGTAGCATCTCCAAACAATGTTTTTAAGTCAATTTTATACCATTTATTGTCATGTTGTACAGCACCATTTTGCCACACTGTATCAACACCAAGCCTTGCTTTCAGAACTGCTACTCCATGCTTCTGAATAGACATTATTGGTAGATGAAAAATGGACTGTGGATGGACCACCCACCTCCTCCGCCAATTATGTCTCGACAATTTACGCCGACTCGTATAAGGCCTCATCCTCGCTGCCCAACAAGAGAAAAATCGCGACCTCCTCCTAGCATACCTATTTACTCTTAATGTGTAGTACCAACTAATTTCTAACACAACCAAATCTGATCACCAAGTTCCATCTTCATCTTCTTACATGAATACATAGACACGGTTGAATTAGTTCGGTTTTCAAATATGGGCAAAAGTAGTTGCTTTGAGACTTTGATGCATGGGTGTCGCGTGTTTTATCCATACAAGAGAAAATTTGCGTTCGGTGGCTTGTATGAACAATTTTATGACATCATACGCATTTCCCACAAACCACTACCAGCTTTAGTAGTTATTTCTTGAAGACCAAATTGGTACGAAAAATACAACAAAATATAACTCTCTTCTATGTCAAGGAGCTTAACTGTCCAAAACCTATCATCTTTATTGAAATCCTTAGTAAAATACACAATATTATGATAAACCTTCATCGGGTAATAACCAGAAGAACGAATTCGCCTCTGATTCATGTCAGGATTAAATCTGCAAAAACACATAATCAATACTGTTCATTATCGTAGAAATTAATATAATATGATAAAAGGAGTTAAACTTTCAATGCAACACAAATACATTCCTCAAAACAAGGTAAGAACACAAAAAAAAAAACGAAAACAGAAAAGTCCAATATCAGCTCGCACCTACTACTTTAACTTACTCGCTCGGAATTTAACATGCGAATGGGAAATTCCGCGGCAGCGCTCCGTATTTCTAACGCTGTCGCTATGTGCTGGGACCTTATCACAGGATGTACTTCCGGGCGGATGTACTTCCGGGACTCCGCCAAGTCGCCACTTCCGGGCGATAAACAAGTTCCAGCTACAACCAAGCGCAATGCACTATCGCAACTGATAACAACATCCTGTTACATGCAACACACACACACAAATGCAAATCAGACTCGTACCACACGACCAAAAACAGACAGTCGGAAATTGACATTAAAAATACTTTTCCATGAAATGTGTTCATCGCATGAAAATTGCAGGTTAAGAAACACATGTTCGCCTTTAATGGAAAGATTACCGCTTTTAGAATCACATCACCACACTTTGAAATTTGGATCAATGGGAGTATGAATACATCGCCTATGTAATTTTCCTCTTCTTGCCACACCGTGCTCTTTGTTCGTGTCGGAAAGGCAAAGAAGGGAAGAGGAGAAAGAAACAGGACAAAGACAGAGAAACGTCAATTTTCTACTTATAAAAGGAAGATGAAAGAAGTGTAGAGAGTTTTCTTTCGCAGGATGGCAGAAACGACGTTTACCTTTCTTTTTGATACGCGTACCCTTTGTCAGAAGTAATTAATTTTTTACGCGTCCGCAGACGACGTCCAACGCGCCACACTTACAAACTTAATTGGATACTCAGAGCACCGCGTAATCAATCGGAAATACAAGCGAACGCAACTCATTAAACTATGTTTGGCGGAGCAGTCGATTAAGTGATGCTCAACTGTTGGGTTCAATTCGATACTTTAGCTATCGAGTCAACTTGCGCAACACTTTCGGATCAAATAACTCAACTGAATTAACCAAGTTCTCTGTGCTGGCTGCATGATCGATTCCCCAGGACATGGGTGAAAAGGGGGGGGGGGGGAATCACTGTAAAGCGAAATTCGTACCAAATCGAGGAAAACGGGCAGATTAAATAAGGTGCAATTAGTATCAAGGGGCCTGTCCTGTACATTACATAGACACGTTTACCAGCGGATAGCTTAAAGAATAAATGATTTTACTGTATAGGTAATTTGAAGTGTCTTTCATGTGAGTAATTGTTGTTGTTTTTTTTTTTTTTTTTTTGTGGGTCCTGACAAAGTCCAGTTACAATAAAAGCAATTATGAATAATAAATTACTATGAGTGATGTTCAAAACATTGGCATAGTTAATTCTTCAATTTAATAATATTTTGAAATGGCTCGTGCATAATTCACATATCAGTAGTAATCTAATGGTAAACTTTTATATATGAGTGTGTGTGCATATAAAACACAAACTATAAATAGACCCTTTATGCTCCCTCTCCATCTTTTCACAATATCGGGGGGGGGGGGTACAAGGTGACACATTTTTAAATAAGAGAGAATCCAAAACATAATTGAAACCTCAAATTTTACTTATGATTGAAGCAGAGATTCTCAAACCTACGATCATGTTCCGATTGGAGATTATTTGCTATCGAACTTTCTTATTTTCATTTTTAATTAGCTGCCACAAAAATGTTTACAGTTTCATGGGTTGAATGTAATTATGAAAGTTACTTGTTTATTTATTTAAAATTAAGGCGGGGAATGGTTACTTCTGTATTAAACGAGGTTTGGAATGTAATTTTAGCTGGAAAAAAGTATGAATTTTCTCCATATTATAAAGAGGTAAAATACAATAATGTTTGCATTAGTATTAATAATAGGTAATATTTACTTTAATTTCTTTATACATACAACATGCAATAACATTTGCAAACAAAATATTTAAAATGTGCGAGAATAACAAGGTATATTATAATATTAATTTAAGGGTATTTTATTTTTCAATTTTAAGGAGCTAGTGAAATATAATTACATATGTGATAAAGATCTTTTGTTCACAATTACCTCATATTTCTTTTCAATTATGAAAACTATTGAACAGTTTTCGCAAGATATGAAATGTTAAATAATCAGTGAACTCCGATCAACTTTCTTCTAAAGCTCTTTGCAACACTTATCATTCTTGAGTGTGCTTCGTCTTCATTCCCAGCGTTTTCTTATAAAAAATATTTTAAAAAGTCATGCACTCAGAAATATTATTATTTTTTTTGCAGCAACAACTTTTTTTGTATTTAGTCGCAATTGATCTAACTAAATAATTTATTGTCACGCTGATTTTGTTAACCCTGCTTATCCCTCCCTTTTCAAAGAAATTCCGATTTTTTTTTTTTTTTTTTCAACATACGTGATTATTATTTTAGATGGGCGAAATAAAGTTTGACACGATTTAAAATTTATTCTGCGTACAGTTAAGGATTTTGTTGCTTCAACAAACCTTTCGTCCTTTGTGTGTACTTTAGAAATGTAACAGTGAATGAAAATTCAGTTGTTTTTTTCTTCTACTGATCAGGAAATCAATAAACTACAATTTAGATGTTTCACGTTCCATTAAATGCTGTTGTAATCAAACTTCCGGAAATCAAGTATAAATATAATGGCTACATTAACGTTGTTAGTAAGTGAGTGAAGAGATTTGGGCGGCTCTTAACAGCGAGGTCTTGAAAACAGATGAGGATTATTGAAATGAGTATGGAGCGACGCCGGAATGAAGGGGCGGGGGAAACGGGAAAACCCGCCGAACAACTGCATCGTCCGGCACGATTCCCACTTGCGAAGATCCGGTGACCCGGCCGGGGATTGAACTCGGTTCACCTTGGTGGGAGGCGAGCGTGTTGACCGCTCAGCCACCGCCGCCCCTACGTTGTTAGTGAATTGTAGAAGTGGAGTGGAGGGTGGAGGAATCCGGGCGGCTTCTAACATCGTGGTCTTGAGAGCCGATGAGGGTCAAGTGAGGTGAGTGTGGAGCAGCGCCGGAATGCATTGACGGGGAATCAGGAGATCTCCGAGAAAACCTGCCGAACAACTGCATCGTCCGGCACGATTCCCACTTGCGAAGATCCGGTGACCCGGCCGGGGATTGAACCCGGTTCACCTTGGTGGGAGGCGAGCGTGTTGACCGCTCAGCCACCGCCGCCCCTGCGTTGTTAGTGAATTGTAGAAGTGGAGCAGAGGGTGGAGGAATCCGGGCGGCTTCTAACATCGTGGTCTTGAGAGCCGATGAGGGTCAAGTGAGGTGAGTGTGGAGCAGCGCCGGAATGCATTGGCGGGGAATCAGGAGATCTCCGAGAAAACCTGCCGATCATAGGCATCGTCCGGCAGGAATACGAAATCTGGAAATACGGGGAGCGGCCCTGCCGGGAATCCCTTGCTGGGAGGAGAGTAGTCTTAATCACTGGACCACCACAGTCCGTGAATTGTAAAAGTATGTAGTTCTCCGACCTGAAGCGTATTTGAAGTTCCACTTTTAAAGTGGCAGCCACTAGCGTACACATTGGGATTTGAATTGGCGGAATACCAGCATTTATCAATGTATTTAAAAAATATTACGGTGTCGCCTGAAAACGTATGTGTAGCGAGAATTCAGGTCTGGGGAGTCTTCGATATTTACATGTAGCGGAAGTATACGCGTTAAGCAGGAAGAATTAAATAACAAAGCAGTGCTTTGAAAAGCGTTCACTTGGACTTGAACCAGCAGTGGTAACTTTCAGTAACTTTGAACAATCAAATTCTCCGTAAATAAGTACGCTTCGCTGGCAAACCTGTAAAACTGCGTTACTGAAAAAACTCGTACGCTTTCTCCTCCATCAGTTTTTCATCTGTACGAATGTCATTGTATTAAAATTTTCCTTCAAATTTGTTTTTGCGTGTAGCTAAACCATATACGCCTGTTAAAAATGCAAAAAAAAAAAATGCTGATGTCCCATACTGTGTCAGCAAAACTGATAACTTTTTTATAATGTTAAACATGGAAATATTTACCTTGCGAATATTCATGTAGTAGGTTATTATTTTACAAGAGTCCGGTGATACATAATTGGGGGAGATACTGCCTGGTTGGAAGGAAATTATTTATATTTCTCCCCCGGAAATAAAAATTGGTAATTTGTTTTTATTCGCAGTGATATACGCCAAATCGTGTTAAGCGGGATGCAGGAATCGTCATTAATCATACAACTTGTTTTTCAGCCTTTGAGCAGAGCGAAATCGGATAAGTATATATTACCATATTCTCAGGGTGTCTAAATGCGACTACTTTGATAGATCCAGCCATAAAAGACATATACGGATTTTATGTTTATTATAAATGAATCAACAAGGCCCCTTTGTTTTAGTTGTAGTTATCCGTTTGATCATAAAAATTACTACATGGCTAATAGTCTCACAATATGTAGCTTGGCCATAGTAGTCTTTATTCAATCAGCTATTAGAGTAAATTCAGCTGTAAGGGCATTAACATATCTGATTGCTGGCTGGAAAGTATAATTTTTTTAAGCGAAAGATTCTATTTGAATATCTCGTAAGGCCAAACCGTAATGTGAATAAGATTTTTAAACCCATAAAGGCGACCACAGAATATAAAGAAAACTTATTACCTTGCCGAATTGACCGGGGATTGGTGATAGAATTGGGGGATCGAATTAGGATCGAGAAATGTTATAAAGAAACACAATGGACGGAATTTGCCCGAGTCGAATGAACGGTAGTAGAATGATTGTAGTCGATTTGGGCCATCGGGAGCTGGGAACGGAGCTCGAAGCTGTTCATGCTCTATCATTCCAGTCGGCCAGCTGCCATCTTGGGCGTCATGTTAGTTGCATGTGACCTTTACCTTGAACCCGGTGACCTTTGACCTTGAAAACCCAAAAAGTCCAAGAAAACTATAAAATTTATTTGAGAATTTACTATAGTATTTATTATAAAAATGTATTATTGAAAATGTATTTTTAAAAATTTGCATTTACGGAGGTTCCTTAATTATCACGCATGACAGACGACTGGCCCCCACCACTCCCCCTTTTCAGTATTTTTAATTGCCCAATTGCTCCACCCCCTCCACCAATTACTCACCTATACTCATTCTACCGTTTGCAGCCATCTTGGTTTTTCGTTATTCATTTGTTTACGCATTGCCGAAGGTCACCATTTTGCAGAAAAATGTGAAAAATTAATATCAAGACCACATATTAAGAACAGTACTATATTTAATGAGAAGATTCAGCTGTTCATATGAACAAGACAAATGTAAAATTTAACAAGCCTATTTATGTTGGCATATCAATTTTAGAAATATCAAAAGAATTAATGTATGATTTCTATTATGAAGTAATGAAACCAAAATATGATGATAAAATTGAAATATGCTATCGAGATACCGACTCGTACTTTTATAACATAAAAACAGAAGATTTTTACGAAGATATGAAGTCAATTATACATCATTTTGATATATATATATATATAACATGCCTCAAATAAATAAGAAAGGTTTAGGGAAAATGAAACATTAATGTAATGGCAAAATAATAAAAGAATTTGTTGGTTTACGACCAAAAATGTACGAATGGAGTTTCTTCTGATGTTGGCGGATAATCAAAATTTTTTGCTGCTACAGGAACTAGTGTTGTTATTAAATTTTTATTTTCTTCGCTTATTTTTTCTACTTTTTAACCGATATTTCATAATTCGTCGATTATTGGTTGCTCTTTCTTCTTATTTTTTCATATTCTTTTACATGATGCTTTCTATATTTTTTATATCTTTCAATGAGTAATTTAACTTAAGAAACCCCCTTTGATTCTGCCATTTATATATAAATGTTTTACTTATAAATGAGTTATAAAAATATTGAGAGTTTTGAGAGTCAGACTTTTCCCCCAACTGATCAAACTAAGGGGAATTTAAATGTTTACAATAATAGAATCGAATTTGATATTCCTATAGCAGATGGCTTTTCTTTTCCAAATTACGCTTATGTTTATGAGCAATTTAGTTTGTTAAAGAGAGATAAGGTTTGAGATGCTGCAAACTATGATGAATCTAATAATATTTATGTTTGTTCAAACTGTTTTCCTTTCCAATTTTCTAGAGTAGAAATCTCAAAACATGGAAATATTATTGAAACTGTTGATAATCCTGGTATAACAACAATAGTGATGAATGTTTTATTAAGATCCCCGAGTGTACAACATTATTTAGAGTTTATCGTGTTGATAATCTATATCGAGATAAATCTGTTTCTAGTTATATAACAAAAGGGGTTAAAACTGTTTCTAGCAATAAAACAAATGAAGATATCTGTTTGGTTTTACTCGTGATAACAATGAAGTTTTTTTGGAAAGGTGACAATAAAGTTACTTTTTTTCGTAATTCATCTGATAACAACTGTTTATTTCTTAATGAAACTTTAGATAAAGATGATAAAGTTACGAAACATCGTCCTGATTCTGGTAAAATTGATATTAAAAAATTTGAAATTATGTGACCTATTGTTGAATTCGAATCTAACACGGCCCTTGCAATTAAAGAAAAATATACAAAGATGCAAAAATACCTATTAGTTTTGATTATTGGCAATTTTTTTTAGAAAAAGGAGTTCCTGCTAAATCAAGAATTTATACCTTTGAAATAAAAGATCAGTTAAATAATTTACAATTTGATATACCTGATTTTGTAATTGTAGGTTTTCAACTGAATAGAAAAATTGTCCTGGACAGCATAGACATGCTACTATGTTTGATCATTGTAGTGTAAGAAATACTTATGTTAAAAATGGTAGAAGTATAATTTTTTCTAAAGAAAACTGGAATCTAGACATTGAAAACGGTGTTTATCTTAAACAATTTCTTGCTTATAATGATTTTGGAGATTCAAAAAAAAAACTAAATAACAGCTATAGAAATAATGAACCTTACTATAAACCAACTGTAAACTTTGATGGTGATATTAATTACTATTCATTTTGGGGGCCAAGGCCTTTGTATGTTATTGATTGTTCATACAGAGGCAACCGTAGTTTAAGAAAAACAAACATAAAAATTAGTGTTGATTTTAATAAGGACGTAGAAGCAGGTACCATTTGTAATGTTGCTTTAATTAGTCGAATGAATCTTAGTTACGATTATTTGAAGGAAAGTATTACTGGAGATTTATCAATTTTTAATATTATTAAATGGAGGATGTAAACGATTTTACAGAAACAAGAAACTGGTTCGATATTTTAATACAATTTTTATATGTATCGGTACGTTGTTTAATCGAATAAAAAATCTTTTTCTTAGACCTGAATGAGCTTTTTTTCTTTCTCTTAATACATTTTTCTTTTATAAATAAAAATGAATGAGTTACCTTGCAGTATGATAAAGCTTTTTTAAGATCGTTGTAAATCTACTACGTTTTCTTGTAAATTAGATAAATCTTCTGACGAACTCAGAGAATTAGTTTACAAATCTCATCGAAATCTACAAAGTCTACAATTAACGCTCTTCGAAAACATTAATGATAAATATGTACTCCATGAAATAGGGGGCGACTTTGAGAAGACAGAAGAAGTTTTTAAAAGATTAGTAGAGCTTCGAATTTAAACTATCAATTGTCTTCTCAATATTTTTTCTTGATTTTATCTTATTTTGCTTGTTTTTCTCTTAAGTTCACTTGATTTAGATTACTCGCTTGCAAAATTGGCGTTTCTAGAAAAATTGATAAATTGCTTGATTTTTTTGAACTGAAAGCTGCCGCTTCTAGAAACATGAAAAAACTGCTCGAAAAACGAAAAATTTGCCTTGTTTTACCTCAAATTTGCTTAATTTCGATCCTTTTTCCACTGAATGCCCAGATTTTGAGTTCTTTAATTTTTTTCTTCCATCCTTGCTAAAATTAATGGGAAATAATTATGTTACTTTTTTCTTGCACTTTTGGATTAAATTGTCGGAAAAAATGTCCTGTGCTAGAATCCCCATTTAACGTTTACTGAAGACTGCAATTAATAAACCCGTGTATTTTTTACATTTTGTACATTATCAAATAAAATTAGTTAAAAATATATTTTTGTGTTTTATTTATTTTAAAATACCCCCCGCTTTATAGAAAATTATTTTTTATAGACGTATTTTAAAAAATAAAACAAAACAAATTAAATATGACAATTTATGTACTTTGAAGTAGTCAATGTCACCATTTGGTACAGCACAACCAATATGTTAAAAAAAAATAAAACACAAATACGGCTGCTACCTGGTGGCTAAATCGACAGTTGAGCTGGTGGGTAAATCGAGAAAAAATCACCACCTAGGTGTTGTAAAAGTAAACATATGAAGTCCAAGATGGCGGCCTCCAGCAATGTATAAACAAATGAGAAACGAAAAAATCCAAGATGGCAGAATGTGCATGGGTGAAGGGTAGGGTGACACGACTAATTAACCAATGAGAAACATTAATGGGGGAGGGGAATGTTAAAACATTGAGATATATTGGAGGGGTGTCAGTTGTCTGCTTGACATGGAGCTGTGGAAGGAAACCTGTGGAAATGTAGGTTTTTAAAATTAAATATTAAATATTATTTTTTAATAGTTTCAATTTTTTGGGGGGTTTTTGGGTATTTTTCGGAATTTTATTGGTCCAAGAACATTCAAGATCACGGAATCATTCAAGGTTACGGGGTCAAGGTCAAGATCACCTGTATACAATATGGCGGCTAATATGGCTATCGGGGACGAAGATGGCTGACGGTCGGATCCAGCTACGATCCTGCATCCCGTGTATCGATTTGGCATACCCTATGTCTATAATACCAATATGGCCACGACTGCTCTGCTCTAGACAAACTAGTCTCCCAAATCCTTCCGATTGATCGAGAAGTGCCTTTCTGCAACTCGTTTTTGCAGCTGGGGAGATCAGTAATTTTTTGAGGAAATAAAGGGAATTTTTGAGTGGAAAAAGGGAAATTTTGAAGGGAAAAGGAACATTTCGAGGGGAAAAAGGGAAATTCCGAGATGGCGGTGGCTCGCACAGTCTTCGATTCCCCATCGCCTTGGCCAAAACTTCTCTATTTCATTCTACTACACTCCAACAAAAAATAACTTGCAAGTGGAAGCACAGCTCGAAACCTTCCAGCACTTGAGTACCTTCGAGATGTTACAGCAATCTCTTCAAAGCAATTTATCGCTTTAATTCAAGACAAACCACAGCCTTCTAAAGGGAATAGTCCCTGAGTTATTGCATTTGAACTGAACAAGTGCTCACAAATACAAAAAATTTATAATGTATTGCCGTAATAAAAAAAAAATATTAAAAACACTATTCCTAATAAATTCCAAACATTAATATGCCGAAAGAAACTAACTTTTTAACCAAGATATTTTTTTATACTTCCCTTAAAGCAGTCTTGCATGCGCATGCATAAAACAGTGGGTTTCCAGAAACAAGGAGAAATTTCGAACAGTGTATTTTTCCGGTTGGTTGGCCTGGGCGCGGCGAACTCCTTCCGGCCGTACTTTATCACTATGACTGCAAGCCCCCAGCGCTTCCACCATTCTCCTGTTTCTCGGGGCCACCCGCTATTCGCCGGGGGGGGGGGGGGCGGGTTAGAAGTAGGCCTTGTAAAAACTTCTCGCAGCGGCGGCAAGATAAACGAATAGCTGGATGTGAGTTTTTTTTTATCAGGCGGGCTTTTTTTCGGAATTGGGTCACCGGGCATAAAAAAAAAAAAAAAAAAGAAAAGAGCTTGCGGACTGGAGAAAAAAGTTTCTTGACTTGCGTCTCAGGGCTAGGGGGCAGGAACCCCATCACCAGATAGTTTCCACGGTGACCTCGTTTGGCTGACGTCCCACTGTAAGAAATCTTCCGTAACTCACCACGTCATTGTAAACGCGTACTGAGAAAGTACGAGTGGTGTATAGGCTGTTCACGTTAAACTGAGCACTTTTGAAAGCCCTGCTTAAGATCTACTTGCATGCGTCGTGTGTATTCGTCCGCATTATGTAAAATTAACGTTGGCATGGGCCTCCTCACTTTATCCACGCGTCAATCAAGTGAAGCTGTGAAATTATTTAAAAAAAGAAAAATTTACAAATTTGTTAATTGTTATACTTATTTCCATAAAAAAATATTTTTAGCAAAGGAATTATTTCAGTATTCACAAATGTTTTCCTAGCACTTATAATTCAACGTAGAGACTTAACTAATAGGCTTTTCTTTATCCGTTGTTACCAACTTTACTAAGCGCATGCCAGTCTGTGCGCCTGTTAAAATAAATATTGAGGTAAGGATGGTGAAATGTATCAAGGGGGGTTCATTTCAAGTGCTCACTTTACCGTGACCGCCTTTGAAGTTGTCCACACACATTCAAGATGGCTGACATACATTTTGTTATGAGCGGACTATACTCTTGATAAGAACATGAAAAGGAATGATAGTATTTTGTAGAAGGGTAATATAAGCAGATGACGACTTATAGAAAGAGTAAATAAAGTATTGTATTTCCATCCCCAGCATTTACAGATTGTTACATAGAATTTAAGACACGAGGGCAACGGAGGAAGGGATGGTAAGGAACTTAATTAAGTTGGAGAGAGAGAGAGAGAAAGAGAGAGAGAGCATGCTAGTAAGGGAACCCTGCAGGTCTCACACTCTGGCCTCGCCGCCCCGTGGTAGGACGTCCCCGCACAGCTGACCTCGCCCCTTGACAATCACTGTCCTTCCTCGCAGCCCAGTCTAGTCTTCGCGCCCTTCCGCGTGTGCGGGTTAACGTAATGCATTGTGGTTGGCTCCCGTTGTGCACTACGGGTTGCGTCTGCTTATAGTTTGTTATAACTATCCAGGAATGTCCTGTTGTTTGCTGGACCCACATTTCTTAGTTTACCAAACTCGCCTGTGGTGGCCTCCCTCCCAGGTATTTGTTTTGACAAGAGTTGAGCAACGGTTCCGTGTAGGTATAACGATTTGTTTAGCTAAGTGTGGAATATGGGTAGTGAAGTAAAAGCTGCTTATAGTACAGCTGTATGCCGAGTAGGTATAACAATTTGTTTAGCTAAGTGTGGAATATGGGTAGTGAAGTAAAAGCTGCTTATAGTACATATGTATGCCGAGTAGGTATAACAATTTGTTTAGCTAAGTGTGGAATATGGGTAGTGAAGTTAAAAGCTGCGTATAGTACATCTATATGCCGAGTAGGTATAACAATTTTTTTAGCTAAGTGTGGAATATGGGTAGTGAAGTAAAAGCTGCGTATAGTACATCTGTATGCCGAGTAGGTATAACAATTTGTTTAGCTAAGTGTGGAATATGGGTAGTGAAGTTAAAAGCTGCGTATAGTACATCTGTATGCCGAGTGTTTTTGAACAACACTGGCAAGACCTTGTAAGTTATCCCCCATGTCATGAAAATATAAGACGAATATGTATGTACACTTTTCCCCTAAAATGATTTTTAAGGGAACTGTGCCCCCCCCCCCCTTTTTTTCTCTCCCCAACAAAATCATAATTTAAAATTTAATCCCTGCGTTATGTGTGCTGCATACCTGTTATGAAAAATACATTCTTTTTTTTTTTTTTTAGATACAGATGGCTGTCTCGAAAATTATTGACCTGGGATTATTCCGTCAAGAGGGCCTTGGTTAGTTTTAATTTGCTGAATCATAATATGTCTTAAAAACTGCATGCAACTTACTTAGGGTTAGAAAGTTTAATCCAAAAATAATATGTCAGCCTCCATTTCCACCGTGAAAGGGGGATGATTTGACAACCGCGTTTTTGAAAGTACAAGATCTCCGTACTACGAAACACCGTGCGTTGGTTTGTTGTTTAATCGTAGGTGTTTTATGATATTTTGAACGAAAAGCTTATAAGTGTTATGTTGCCAGATTGAGTGAGTAATCATTAAGATCTGAATTTATAAAGTTCAGTACTTGCCAACTTAACACAACAATGAAATCTTTTCATTAGCTTTACTATGTACTTTAAATAATCGCCTTAGTATCTTTATTTAATGCTATCATCTCGAGATATGATGATAAATGGGGAGTTTGTGAACATGATAAAAAATTAAATACCTACAGCTTAGGGTTTGTCAAAAAAAAAAAAGATTCACGACAATCATTCTCATCATTAGTCTGCCTCCAGAGTGACATATTCTTCATATATTGATACATTAGTATTATAATTCCTGTTGTAATATTCTGCAGTCATAACACGTTAATTAATAAATCGCTAGAAATATATTATATATGTATGGTTACAACATTAATATGACAATTGATTGTCATATTAGTGTCATATTAATTTGTCGTGACATTTAAGAACTTTTGGTTTGTGTAATTTTTTTTCGCTCAGTGTGTTTTTTAATGTACGTATGTAGTTCAATGAGGTATAATTGTAGAGAATCCATATAATGCCTTTATTGTACCCTTAGAAAACGAAGCTAAGCAAGTACTAACCATGAGTTTCCATGGTAGACGACTGCGATACATCCGCTGGCACGCAGCCGACCTCCCGTGGCGCAGCCGATTACTGCTCCACCGGTCTGCGGTGTGGGATGCTCTGGGCTCGAATCCCAGGTAAGGTATGCGTGTTAGTTTAAGTTAAGGTTGCAAGTTAGTTTGTAAACCGTTCCCTAATAAACCTTCCAGCATAACACCGGGGCAATTTAAAAGTTAACTATTTCAAACAAAAATTATTCTACGTGAAATTTCTTAAGGAATGATGCTACGTTAAAATATTTTGCTAATTTTTTTTTGTTTAATATGTTCTTTATAAGATGTAAATATTGAAATTTATATATAACAAAAAAATATCGATAAATAAAGGTTTTACAAATAAAATTTTATGTAGCAAAATTGTCTGAGAAAAATCGCGTCAAGGTGTTTTCTGTTTGAAATAGTTATCTTTAAAATTGATGCGATGAGAAGGAATTTCGTTTAGCATCGATTCCCCTTTTGAAGTTCGAGGCTGCAAGCTTGGTAGGCAGGCCCTTTAACAAGCCCTTTCAAATAAAAAGAAGATTCCAACCCACCAGCTCGCAGGCTGTCCGAACACGCGAACAGTGACTAACGAAGACGGGAAGAAGGCGCGGGAGTGGAGAACTTCTCCTCTGGGGCCGCGACGACTGAGCGGTTGGCCTGCTCACCTCCCGCCAAGGTGAACCTGGTTCAATCCCCGGCCGGGTCACTCACGGATTTTCGCAGATAGGAGCCGTGTCGGACGATGCCTCTGGTCGGCGGGTTTTCTCGGGGATCTTGACGTTACTCCCGCCATTGCATTCCGGCGCTGCTCCGTTCTCGCCTCATTTCACACTCGTCAGCTCCCAAGACCTCGTTGCTAAGAGCCGTACAAATCTCTCAACTCGACTTCCCCCCGTGGTGCCAGAGAGGTTGCATTACCACGCGCTTTGTTAGCCGTGGTCAAGCGACCGCGGGGGCGCCACATCACGGGCCAGAATTTTTGTAAATAACACCCGATGAAAGAGTGCTTTTTTTTTTAATTTGCAGTTGTAGCCTAGTGAAAACTGCAGTGGAAATGAAAGCTTTAGAACCAATGCACAGCCCTTTACAAGTTTGATATTAAAATGATTGAAACTGTAAGTGTGAAGTGTTTCGGAAAAAGCGCTATTTTGCCGTATCCAGCACTAAGTTGGGCTAGATCAAGACACTACACAGCTGTAAGAGGTACCTCAATCTCTATTATATACGAAACCCGTAATCGCGTGTAAAAAAAAAAAAGCCATAATGTTGAACCTCTGCAGCTCACTTTGTGCAGCAGATAGGCGAGGGCCTTAATCAAGCGACGGAATTAACTTCCCGCTCTATGTCGTAGGATATTGTGATGTTCTGACGACGTTAGATTGACTAACAATTCCGGCTACTCTTCGCGGAGCTGGAAAACTTCGAGCCTTTAACAAACCTGATTATCAAAAATAATAGTAACAATAACGGTCAAACAAAATTGCAGCCTACAAAATATTCATACTGGTTCAAACGAAGGTTCTGATACTAAAATGTTTAGATCATAATTCATAATATATTATTGCTATAGGCTGCTTATGGTTTAAGAACTTTGGAAATCAACCTTTGAAAAAAAAATCTCACCGTTTGCATGTATGCGCATTGGCATGCAAGGTCCCAGTTAAGTTGGCAGCAAATTGGGCAAAATAGTTCTAGGTTTTGATATTGCATTACGAGATTAATTTGATTACAGCGACAGGTTTTGTGATATTTGTAAATCATTTTACATTTACACATTATCCAGAAACGCAGTGTTCCATCTTATATATTTTCTGCGATATCTGTAATAATCTGGTGCGTTAGTTCCAACTTCAAAGACGTGTGCCGCTGTTGGGAGTTGATTTAGAATATATGTCGTATATGTATACGTTTTCAACATATTTTTTTCGCGATTGACCTGCAGCCGAAGTTTGTCGGTCGAATTTAGATACATCCTGTAGATAAGCAACAAAATTGGGATATATATTTAGTGAGCAATAGTGCATGCAAACGCTGATTACCTGATATATAATTAATATGCCTGCTTTTTCACCTTAATCGTAGGGTAATAAAATACCTTATCATTTTCTTGTCTCCATTAATCTCTTGGCTTTAATGCAATTGTTCCATGTTATAAATTTTTGCACACATTTTAATGTTTTTTACCATTTGATATCGGGAGAAATCTGCCAAAATGTTATCTCATGCATTTACATTATAATTAAAAGTTTATAGTTTCACTGTAATTTGCTGTTTCTTGCTATATAATATGGAATGTCTATAGCAATCTATCAGTTCTATTCTATGGCCTGTGCATTCAAACTGATTATGTTTTCTGAGCGTAAGTTTTTTTTCCTCCTGTATTTCTTACGACGACGTAGGACAACAAATTGTGTGAGAAAAATTTATTAAAGTTTGCATTTGGGACTATAAACAGACATATCAACTCTGTTTTAAAAATTTGTCTAAAGACGAGAAAAAATTACGGGCCACAAGTATATAAAATATAAACGACATTTGCATTGTAGAAAAGTGACTTATTTTTTAATTTGCGCTTCTTTTGGGTTTTTAGAACGTAATTGCACTCTTTCATGCATACCCTAATTTATTGTTTCTGGTGTTGCAAATAAGACATTTTTGATGCGTGATGTACATCAGCCAACACGACAGTTGTTTTGTTATTGCAACCAATTAACTGTTAATTTTGTGTCCGGCTGTAGTAAAATGAATAATTCTATCCTAGACCACCAGCACAGTCTACGAAAAGGTTTCGTTGAATAAAACAAATTTAGTTAAACAACAAAGTTAGTAGCGCAACCAAATTAATTGTGTGTATAGAGACAGTAAAAATTTATGTTGTTGAAACCAAATTATTTATTTTTCTTGTTTGGTTGCAGCAAACTACAAGACTTGGTTGGTGCAACTTATTATATGCTATTCATGGTAAAAATAGTACTTTTGAAAGCCCTGCTTAAGATATACTTGTATGCACGTGTGTATTCTTCCGACTTATGTAAAGTTAACATTGCCACGGGCCTCATCACTTTATTCAAGCATATGTCAAGTGAAACTGCAAAATTATTAAATAATTTAATATTTTTCCAGTTTGCTCATTTTTACACTGTGGTACATTAAAAAAATTCAGAAAGCGAAAGAAATAATTTAAGATATCACAAATGGTTACCTAATACTTTTTATTCGACGTTAAGATACGGAACTACTTTTATCCATCGTTACCAACTTTACTGGGTGCATGTCACTTAGTGAGCCCATTAAAATATATGTTGGCAGAAACACTAATATTTATCTAAGGTTGATTTCAAAAGTGCTCACTTTATAGTGAACAGACTTTATCAAACAATAGGTAAAGCCCAACTGATATTCGCCTGCTGATTATTTGCGTTTTAGCACTGCGACTTTGCAATCTCGGCTAAAGTGGCTACCGAAGAAGCGGCAATATTTTAAATATATTACATTTCAAAAGCTGGACAACGGGAAAATAAATATTTCGTTTTACAGCTTTAAATTTTAGTTTCCAGTTGAACTTGTTTCATAGGAATTTTCATACTATTATATAGCACCAGTAAATGCACTAACAGCCTATGTTACTATCTTTAACCGTCATAACAATTACAAACATACACTCGAATTGTATTTCCGAACGTAGTCAATCAAATGAGTGGCCAGGCAAATACATACAGTTGCTCCAACTAGATATTCTGCTGGCAGTCATTTTTGACCCAATGCAGAGGTTATCTTTTTTAAAAGCATGTATTTCGTTAGATGAAGGAAATCAGTTTTGTTGCATTTCGAGTTTTGTTTACTCAACAGAATATTTTGTTGGTGCTACTAATTATAAAATGTACACTATACAAACAATTATTTTGTTGGCTGGAACAAATTTTCCTCTCAGTCTACAGTAACGCCAAATATACAGGCTGTTGCAAAATTGCATGACAATAAGGGAAACATTCCTCACATCTGGTGAATGAAAAAATCTTATATGAACATAGGTCCGCAAATGCTTCGTTTCTGTACTACAGCCCCCAATACATAATGTATAGTGAATGGCCCGCGGGGTGGATCATGTTACTGTGGAATGCCATCGCAGATGTGATTGGCAGCCCTATACAAGCCCCCTGGAGCCCTGAATTAAATCCACTAGACTTTTATTTGTGGGGACATTTAAAGGGACTTGTGTACGCAATCCCAGTAAACGTATTTTGGCGGGTTGCGAAACAATCAGGAATTATTCAGGAATTCTTCAATGCATCCGGGTATCCATGCAACGGCGGGTTGATGCATGTGTTCGTGCTGATGGAGGGCATTTTGAACATTTCCTTTAGCGCCGACGATAAACTTTCAAACATGTGTAACTACTTCCTGTGCAGTTCCTACTGTGTTCCAGGTGTATTGTCGTAGCGTGAGGTGCCGTGTATCATGCAAACGTACGCTGCGATGGCATTCCACAGTAACATGATCCAGCCTGCGTGACATGCACTGTACGTTATGTATTACAGGCTGTAGTAAAGAAAGGAAGCGTTTGCGGACCTATGTCAATATAACATTTTTTCATCCACCAGATGTGAGGGATGTTTCCCCAAAGTATTGCCATTCAATTTTGCAACATTCTGTATAACTTTTTCGGGGTTTCTTTGCACTTTTTGAATCCTAACCTTCGAAAAATCACAATATGTATGAGGTATCTAGTTATTTTCTAAGTACGTCATGTATCACAACCGTTTTATACCTCTGTTAACATAAGTGTCTTATTTATCGTTAAAGTGAAGTTTCACCAACATTGTATTGGTAGCGCCTAGTAAGGAAATAAAAAATAATTCTCATGCAAAATATTATTACAACTAAGTGCTCACGAATTCGGTGAGTTGTCCTTTGGTGTAATTTTCTTGACTAAGTTAAGCTTGGTTTTTACGAGGCGGAGGAATATCCTGGAAGTATATAACTTCAGCAGGGCTTCAGAAAAGTGTGAAGTTAACTGTGAACGGATTATAACCTCCCGGTGCGTTGTACAGTATACACACACTAGGTGTGACTGGGTTCAACTGGGAAACACTAAATACGCACGAACGTCTACTCGGGTTTCAAGGACGCTGGGTCGGAGGATGCATTGTTGACTATTATTGCTCTCAGGGACGCGACCTTTCACCTGAGGAGCTTCGCGGAACACAACCAACCCACCCGCGCGGATCCGCCCAGCACCCCCGTGCCGATGAATACGTGACGGCTGACGGCTCGCACCGACTTTCACCATTCCCAGCGGCGCGTCTCTGAGACACGGCGCAAACATCGATAGATCGATATCTGCACATAATGCAAACTGATCGAGGCCGGTGAACCCCGGCCTCCTACCACGACGTGCGAAAGAGGAAGGAGTAAAAAAAAAAAAAAAAAAAAAGCGGCTACCGCCCCTTTTAAGGGAAAGTTGTTGACATGAAGCTAGGATTTATTTCTTTCTCACCGTCACCTAACGGCAGGCTTCGGTAATGGACGTTCCATTTTCTTGGAGTTAAGTTTCCAAGAGGAAGGCAGCCTTCGTAAAATCAACTTGCAACCCCCTTTCATTCATCCAGTTATTTCAATATTACTATATGAAAGTTTACCTGTGTAGACCTACACTACATTGGTATCTGTTGTGAAAATATTTTATATTTTAATTTGAAAGAATATTTTTTTTAATTTCTTTGTTATCGATCCCTGTTTAAGCTATGGTATTGTCAGGGAGACATATTGCACCCAAAACTAACCTAAACTCAAGTCTGAGGACACTACACACATATATGGCTTAGCCAAGATTTGAACCAGAGACCTGTCCGACCCAGAATTAGGAGTTGTAAATGTATTGCTGTATGATAGATAGAAATGAAATACAACTTTTTTGCTTTATTAGCTAGCCTTGTTGAAGATGTGCTGAATGCAGCACGTAACTCAATTTAACAAAAAAAAAAAAAAATTGCAGTTAGCGAGTGCTGCAATGGGAGGCCTCATATTTACTATATATAAATTTCAATGTATCATACCTGCGTTTCTTAATGCCTGGTAATATAAAGATCAAAAGATTATTACTTATTAATAGTCTTTAAACGTAATTGCTAGAAAAGTAAATTTTTTATTTATTGTAGATCACTAAATGAAATAACTGCATGATTTATATGAAATCGTCCTGTATAAATGGCTGCATTTACGACTCCCGAAAACTGCTTAAAAATAAACTTTTCACTGAAATGTCATTTCTCTGATTCCTGTAACACTATTTTTGTAATATTTTTCTCTGCATTACAGATGTGCTGTAAAGTTCGAGCAGCGGCCAATGAATAGAAAGCTACGCAATAACTTTTTGTGTGTGCGAAGCGAAAACAATCGGTCAGATTTGCTCCACATGGCCAGATAATTAACTTTTTATCGTTTCATGAAATCTTACTTCAATCGGTTAACAGAAAACGTTAATGGTTTTGAAATCAACCGGCGCAAAAAAAAAAATCTCCTCCGTAATTGTAAAATTACCGCGCATCCTGAGTAAAGTAAAGGAAGCAGTGAATTAAGGTCAGCAATACCATGTTTTAATATCTTATTGAAAGTACGCATATTTTGGATGGATGGTGTCTACTTACGGTTTAGTTTTATTTTATTTTTTTTTTTAAATTTGTTCGCTCAATACGAGTGGTGTCCGTATCATAATGTCACTTGATCAACAAATAAAGAAATTTTAATTTTTACGATTATGATAAATTTTCCATACTACGAAATAAAAACATTTGGAAAAATCTTTCAAAAGATAATTTACCGTGCATTATTAAAAGATAACACATGATATATGTATGCAAATCGTTTCCAAAAAATCTTGATGTATTTAGTTGTTTGAAAACGAATAGTTATTTGATGCTCAATTCTCGGATTAATACGAATTACTCAAATGGGCGATGATTAAAAATCTACTTGTTAGCTAATCAGCCTTCTACGGTGTATGTGGCTACGAAACTTATTAAATAGGAAACGTAAATGTGGACAGCGAGTTCAGGTTGAAGTATTCTCATCAACATGTCAGTGTCAGGTTTTCTCTCTTCGTGTACCAGTTTTATCTAGCTTCAGCAAGAAACTTGAATGCTCCGAAATTAAGACGGGGAATTTAATGGCAGCACCATGGAAAAATTGATGGTGCAAGTCGTTAGGGTACGAATCGTCTTGCGTGGGTGGGTTGTAATGTTAAGTTCTTGAATTATTATTTATTATTTTCAAATATTTCCAGTTTTAAAAGTTTTTTTTTTTTTTATCACTTTGGAGAAATTTTTATGACGTTCAACCAACTTAAAACCGTTCCTTTTATGACGGTGTAGCAACAATATTTTCGATTTTAAAGTAATTTTAAGGGTTAGCATTTTTCCATGTTTTTATAGTGAGGCTAAAAGTGTGTTATTTATTTCGACCATTTGTGGCTCTTTCTGATTAACTTTCAGAATTTTAATTTCTGTAGTCATATTTTTATAAGGTAACCACTGGCATCAAGGCCTTTATTGAAATCATCAACCAGGTCTTAGGAGGAAGCCGTCCAACCATGGAGTAGGTACTTCGGAGCTTAGGCTTTGGATGGCATGGGAGAAGATGGGCGGACTTACTGTTGGCGAAGGGGAATCTTATGTCAGAGAGTGCGTGCTTACGGTTGGACTCCCCAGTACGCTAAATTCAGTACTCTATTTAAATTTCACTCAATTCTTGTGTTTGACTTCTGTTATTAAAACTTAGGTAATGCTTACTATTGGTATTTATTGTTTATTACAGGTTATGGTTGGGGAATGAAGGGTGCCGCCGTCAGCCTTGGGCTCAACCATTGTTATCTCCCTGGCATCCCGGCGATGACGTCCTCTTCTGTTATTCTGCGGTGCACTTGTGTTCTGTGGACAGTGTAGTTGTCGTCTCGGGTACCCTGTAAAAAAATTGTGTAGTTTTACACTAGACGTATGTGGCAGCACTGATGTCGGTGTAAGTTTACTCATACATGTGTTTTTTTCCTGTGCGTCCGAGTAAATGTATCATAGAAATTAATTTTTAAAATGCCTTGCAAAAGTATTTTACATAGAATGGTGTAAAATTGCATTTATTATGCAGCATAAAATAAACCGCAACGTTCGTATGTTGTTTCTCAACGCAAAGTTAATTTACACAAACATCGCAATTGTTATTTCATCAATGTGTATGAGTTTTTTTTTTTTTCACTTACAAAAATGTAAAATGTCATCACATACAATGCGTACAAGTTGAGCAATAATTGGTACAAGTATAAAATTATTCGTTTTTTGGAATGTAACACCCATTGAAGTACGATGCAGAGTTTTGGGAGGAAACCCGTGATTGATAAAACCGTTGGAAATTCCGTAGTGGTGTTCAAACACGAAAAGCATCTAAGGAATGTTTCCTGCCCGAAGAATGAGCTTCATAATCTCATTTCAGCTCTTAGAATTTTTTTTTTTTTACCCGTAAAAATGGCTGAAGTGGCTGTTCTCATAATCAGTTTTAGCTTCAAAATTTTATATCCAAAAACTTTAGAGTCATCTTTAGCTAGGCATCGTACTTCTATCTATATTGGCGTGACATAAGAAACGTTCAGGCCAGTCGTCGACGGAGAGAATGCGCGTCAATCGAGCCGCCTGGCGCGTAGAGGCGATGAAGCATGTGACGAGTGAGGAAGAGTCGGCCTTAGAGTGGGTTTGTGAGTGAAGATATTTGGCTGGCTCCTAACATCGAGGTCTTGAGAGCCGATGAGGGCGAAGTGAGGCGAGAGAGCGCCGAGAAAAACCCGCCGACCAGAGGCGTTATCCGGCACGATTCCCACGTGCTAAGATCCAGGTGCGACCCCGCCGTTAATCGAACCCGGTTCGCCGAGGTGGGAGGTGAGTGGCACCTCGGTCACGCGTTTTGAGGCCTCGAACGCGTGAAAGAGCAGCAGCCAGAGAAAACACTAGGGCGCCTACGAAAACAACGCAACTTTATTCAGTGAAGTAGCTTGTCTTCTATAAATTGACTAAATGCTCTGTAAAAATTTTCAGCTGTACACTTCCGAAATTTAACCAAAATTATTTGTTGTAGCTGCCGCGGGAGCATTCGTGCAGGGACTCTTTATCACTTTTGAACCAGGCGTATCGAACTGGTACTCCCTCAGGGCGCAGTGATCTGCCGACGAACAGCGGGTGTGTACGCGAACCCCTGGCAAACCGACTGCGTGTCAATAACGGAGCACATTTCCCGGCGATCACAGCGGAATCGATGGATCGTTAATTACTGGTGATTGTCAAGCCAGTCCGCGGTTGACTGATCCCGTTTCAAATAAACCTCTGGATGAAAAAATATATATATATTGTGTCGGTCGATAATTCGTGTACAGTAACATAAAAAGTATTCTCATAGACAGTAGCTCATGATGTATGTACAGAGTGAGTCCTTTCAAAGAGGCCCCGCGGGACGACATTCAATCAGTGCTCTGAGAATAACGAACGCAGTGAATTCGTAACAATGTAAGAAGGTGTTAAAAACTGCTATTTACGTCTTGTCGAGCAGAACATTTCGAAGAATTCTGTCTGAAATAAGTTGTGACAAAAACTATGTAAATGCGTGGTTCTCGTGCACCATTCCCCTTAATTCCCTCCGTCCGTCTGTCAAAACCTCGGCAAGCTATAACTTTCGCCGCTAGTGGTCGCTTGTTAGTGCGCGTGTGTCAAACTACTCGGACAATGGGGGATTAGCGACCGAGTAGTAAAGGCTGACGCAAGTGATTGCACTTTGTTTCCAACAGCACAGAAACAGAAGCATTGGCGATGTTGGGTCTGCACACGGTGGCCTATATACAGGCGGTCGCCACATGACGCGCCAATACCGTTCATCTCCGTGATATTCAATTTGTTCTACACGCAGGTACGTGAAATTGCAGACTCCCAGCGCTATTTTCCTAACTTCAATTTCAATTTAATGATACTAGATGAATTTTCCGAAAAATTTTCTAGTGAGATTTCTTGTTTACATTAGTCCATAGAAGACGTGGTTTGAATTTCGACATGTAGTTTAAAAACACGTTGTAAGCATATATGTATGTATGTATATATATATGTACATATATATTGTGTGTGTATGTACACTTGGTAGTGGCCTGGTTTGTGGAATCTTCATTAAAAAAGCTTCGTTTCGTTACATAATTTATATTCTATACTACAAAAATATTTACTGAGTTACGTTATTCACATGACTACTATCACACACGGCAGTACAGTTATCAGTGCAAATAATAAACCACTGCGGAATATCTTCTGGCATTAATTAAAATATTCCTATTAAAGGCTGCTCACGATAAAGTGAGCACTTCTGGAATCGTCATTAGACAAATGACACTGTCTCTGCCTGCATATATTTGAACGGGCGCACTGAGTGAATGCGCCCTGAAAAGTTGGTAATGATGGATGGAAAGTAGTTCCATATATTAACGTCGAATAAGAAGTGTTAGGTAACAATTTGTGATAACTTAAATCATTTATTTCGCTTTCTGTATTTTTTAATACATAAAAGTCGAAAAATTAGCAGATTTGTAAAATATGGAAACTCTGTAAATATATATTGTTAATTTTGATTATTTAAACATTATGCCAGCTAACTAAAATGTTTTTTTTTTTCCTTTCTCCAAATTAGTGACAGGAGAACACGCAAGGTTTTGTCGTGAAATGAAGTGAGTTGCTGCTAAATTTGTACCTTTGAATGAAAGTTCTCGGGTAAAAGACCTCCCAGCCCCATCATCTTACTGTACAGTTGGCCATAGGCACTTCTCTCATTTTAATATAAAACTCCCCTGCACTTTCGATTACCCCCTCCGAAAAATGGGCTGGCGTAAGGATTCGCTTCGAGCGCGTAGTAATCTCTGTCGCTTCAGGAACCCAGAGGAACACTCGCTTTACACCGCCGTCCACGCAGTGTCAAGAACTGCCTTCGCAGGATATAGTGCTACATTTACAACTGCGCTTATCCTTTCAAGATTGTTCCACGCCCACGCACGCCCAGAAGACCCAATCCACGCTGGAGACGCTTCTCAGTAACTAAGAAAATACCTCGTCTTTTGGAAGGTGTAAGCCGCCGCCAGATGTGAGTCGTCAATCACAAGGATATTAAGGCTACGTTAAACACCCCCCCCCCCTCCCCAGCCTTTTACCTAATGATGTGCTAGGTCTTCCAAAGCGTTGCTTGTCTTGTGTGTGTAAGTATGTGTACGCATTTAGACATATCACTTTTTCCTCGTACTGCTTTTAATTTTACTTATATTGATGAATGATGAGAGTAATATTCACATCACTCTCTGTTTCAGTGGAATACAAGTCCGTCTCGCTTTAACTTTTCTGCACCAAATAGCAAATATAAAAAAAAAATTTAATAATGAGTTAATGATCGCGTATTGGTTAATTGTAGGAAAGGAAGAGTCGTCAATCAGAAATGTGCACAGCAAGGAATCGCACCAACTGTCGGATAAATTACTCGGGGACAACCACCTTCATCGCAGCTGGTCGGGATCGAGCCTCGGACCTCACGAACTTGAGGCGCGTGACTGAGAACCGCAAGGTACCGCAGCTAGCGTAAACTAGAGATGAGGTGGGCCGATTTTTCGTCTTCAGCGCATGTCCCTTCCCAACGCCAGCAAAATTGTCAAAGTCACACGGTCAACAGTGATATAGGCTGTTCACGGTAAAGCAAGCACTTTCTAGGCCCTAGTTGCTTTTTTCATTTCCATATTTTATCCTATAAACAGGACTCTTAGATAAATATTGCCATGTAAGCAATAAACACAGTGTGTGTGTTCCACCGCATTTTGAATTTAACGTCTACCGCAACAATTTAATTAAGTTATTGACTATAATTCCAAATGAGAGGACTTTCAAAAATGCTCATTTTACCATGAATAGCCTGTAGACGCGTTTGTTTATATATTAATTTTACATATGATAAAATCTTTTATATGAACAAAAGTCTTTTGACAATCGAAATTGAATCTGATAAAACTAGCAATTGGTTAGAGGAAGTATATAAGCATCTTAAAGATCTTGTTTACATCAACAGTGCTCTAACCTCAAATGGTATCCACATCGTTTGTGGTAAAGGCTGTCCACGACAAAGTTAGCACTTTTGAAATCAACCTTAGAAAAAAGTCACTGCCCTTACCTGCATATATATGAACAGGCGCTCTGAGTGACTATCGCCCAGTAAAGTTGGTAACGATGAATGAGAAGTAGTTCCGTATCTTAATGTCGAATAAAAAGTGTTAGGTAATCATTTCTGATAACTCAAATTATTACTTTCGCTTTCAGTTATTTTTTTAATGCATCAAAGTGTAAAAATAAGCAGATTTGTTAAATATTTAGTTTTCTAATAATATCAGAGTTTCACTTGACCAACGCATGAATAAAGTAATGAGGCCCGTGGCGATGTTAATCTTATATAAGGCGGAAGAATTCACAACGTGCATACAAGTAGATCTTAAGCAGGGCTTTCAAAAGTACTCATTTTACCGTGAACAGTCTATAGACGTATATGCAGGAAAGCAGTCCGCTGTTGGTACTGTTATGAAGTAAAATTTTTGTTAACTCCATACAAGAAATGGTTAGGGGCGTCGCTGAATGAGAAGAGATGATATGGTAGAGCAATGACGAGAATGGCTCGGTTTAGTAGCCATGTTGAACACACAGTAACATAATACGGAAATATTAATCCCTCGAGGACGCTTATATGGAATGTTATTAATTTAATTACATCGTTACGATTGACTACTCACGCCACAGCTGTGTCGAACTAGCTGGAATTTCCCCACCTTAAACATTGTTCCGGAGGCTGTAGTGATCGGACACGCCAATTTTTAAGGTGGTCTTCTCTCGTTGCTGGCCGGGTGAGGAAAGACGACATGCTCAGCCTTGTACTGACCTATATCGGCGCGTTGTTTAGTATAGTTGTCCCGATTGGTGGCCGGTGGAGGGGAATTCTGCTACTGGCTTTTTCGCAATAATTTGTTGCAATTCCTCTCGCGTCCTGATTTAATGGTTAAAGGTGCATGCCGTGTTCAGGCGGGCCGTCGAGCTAAGGCTCGCCCACACAATCATAATTGTACACGGAGAGCAAATAAAGATCAGCTCAGGTGCGCACTCGACCCCATTTTCCCTCCACAGCAGCTAAACTTTTGAAAAATCATCCATGTATGACGTGTTTGGTCGTTTTCTAAATATGTTATAAACCGCGAGTGTTTTATTCTTCTGTTAACACAGAAGTACCTTATGAATGGTTGATTTATAAATTATAATCTTTCATTTAAAACCAATACGAATAAAACCAGTGATAATATATGTGTGTTGGTAATGCCTAGTAAAGGCTGTTCACGATAAAGTGAGCACTTTTGAAATCAACATTAGAAAAAGGTCACTGCCCCTGCTTGCATATATTTAAACGGGCACACTGAGTGACATACACCTAGTAAAGTTGGTAACGATGGGTGGAAAATAGTTCCATATCTTAAAGTCAAAGAAAAAATGTTAGGTAACAATTTGTGATAAGTTAAATTATTTATTTCGTTTTCTATTTTTTTTATGCATCGACGTATAAAAATGAGCATATTTGTAAAGTATTTACTTTTATAATAATTTCACAGTTTCGCTTGACCGACGCATGAATAAAGTGATGAGGCCCATGGCAATGTTAATTTTACATAAGGCCGGAAGAAATCACCACGTGCACACAAGTAAATCTTAATCAGGGCTTTCAGAAGTGCTCATTTTACCTTGAACAGCCTATAAGAAATATTTCTCATGTAAAATATTATGAAACTGAGTGCGTATAAACGTGGCGCGTTGTCCTTTTCTAGACTTGGCAAAGTTTTATTGTACTCAAGTTAGGAATAAAAAATGACTTCTTATGGGAAAGTTTCGCGTTTCCGCCGCTAGGTGCGCACTGTTACAAAAGGTAAATTTTAATTAAAATGTTAAGCTACGTGAATGATAAAGGATAAAGATTTTACATAGTTATGAAGTTATTTTATTTTTTATTTGTAATTATTACAACTATCCTTTTTTTAATTTAGAAAAAATATCAAATGCAGTACATTGCCGACACTAGCGCTAACCTAGTGGCGAAAATTTTTAGATGCCGAACTTTTAACACGGGCCTACCCAGCCTGCGTAGAAGTAACCTTAAGATAGATTCGTACCCGCCATATTGGATTTATGGGATTTTTGCCATACTCTGGAAGTACAGTTTTGTATCATGTTTTTTGGAACGACAGAGCACAGAGCATTGCCTAGTGCGTTGTCTGAGGTCAGTATTTCTTGATTACTATTTAAATCGTCGCATTTGTAACCGTTCGCAAGAAATAATTTCACGTTTCGCCTCGACAGTTACCAGCTAAAAATTAATAAATTTAGCGAAGCTGTGGCGGTTCGATAAAGTTCGGGAAACTGTTATTTATGATATTTCATGCGGGAAATTTCCATACACCTTCTGAAATAGAATATTTTGCGAAAAAACTATCAATCCATGAATTGGGGGGGGGGGGGGAATCCGTATTAACATTGGTAAGATATGTTTGCATGAGGCGGAGGAACATCCTGATATGGGGTGTTCACGGTAAAGTGAACACTTTTGAGGCTCTAGATACTTTTTTTTTTTATTTTAATCGGTTTTTACCCTTTAACCGTCTTTTTTTTATACATGTTGACATGTAAGTAATAAACATAGTGTGCATGTTCCACTGCAACGTCTGAGACTAAAATAAAACACATTTATTGAATATTATTCCAAATGAGAGGGCTTTCATAAGTGCTTACTTCACCTTGAATAGCCTATAGTAGAACTTGAGTATGGCTTCGGAAAAATTGGAAGAAACCGCGAACGGACTATAGCGACGCAAGGGGCGGAGTTAGGAGAAAGCAAGGCTCGTAGTACTCTGGGTAATGGGCAGGCAGGCAGGTTCGGGGATGCAAATGCGCGAAGCAGTAATCGCCTCGGCGGCGACAAAAGACGCGCGAATAAAAAAAAAAAACAGGACGAGCACAATGGGCGCGGCGAGGTGGGCGTCAGGGGCGTGACCCGGATACCGAAAGGTCGTTGTGCTAAAGGGGATGGCGCTCCCTGCCCCGCGAAGAGGGTTGCGATGAATTACTACTTCGGACGTATACACTAGTGATAGGATAATCGTTTGTAAATAATCGAATATTCGATTTATTAATTATAATCGATTCATCGATTATTTTAAAACAATTCGATTATTCACAATTCCCAGCTGTTTATCCCAAAACAAAACAACATATTGCAGATACCTACACGCTCCACTATAATTATTATTAAAAATATAAAATATAATTTTGAAACAACACATTTTTAAAATAACAGAAATTATTAAAGAATAAAAAGGAAAATTTTGGGTGAGAATAGTTTTAAACAGATTTATAGAAATATACAGTATTTGCAGTCAATTTTATGCGTGGATTAGAACAACACTATCGATTATTTTTACCTATTATTTATTCGTTTAAAAAAATTACCGTTATCGATTCATTCGAATTACAAACTTATGCGATTATCCCATCACTAGTATAGACTGTTCGTGGCACATTAAAAAAAGTAAACACTTTTAAACTCGACCTCTAAAAAAAATAATACTGTCCTTTGACACGGCGCGTGTACACTGGCATGCGGATTCCCAATTAAAGGGCCTGCCTGCTATAAGGGCTACACTGGCACGCGCTACAAGTGCGCCATCGCCGCTACGCGCAGGGTCTGAACTGGCAGGGCAGTATCCTCGTCGTGCTGCATCTACCTGTGGGGCTTCATTGGCGGAAAGTCTGTAACAAGGATATGTGCATGTCCCTCGAGTATTTTTATGTGTATGTAACGCGGATATTTCCAGACATACTTTTTCTGAAGCCCTGCTAAAGTTCTACTTCCAGGATATTCCTCCGCCTCATGCAAACTAAGCTTCAACAATCTAGAAAAGTACACCAGATGGACGACGCACGGAATTCGTGCGCACTCAGTTGTATTCATATTTTGCATGAGAACTATTTCTTACTAGTAGCTACCAACACGCGTATTTTCTCTCTGTTTTTTTTTTTTTTTTCGTGTTCATTATAAATGTAATACAACAGATAATGAAGAAAATATAGTTAAAAAACAAGTTTAACGAAAAAAAAAAAAATGATACTTTTATTATTTTAACAGAGCTATAAAACTCTTGTGATAAATGAAATGTTTATGAAATAACTAAACACGTCAGACATGGGGAAATTTTTCAAATATTTGATCCAAAAAGTGTGAGAAAAAAAACCGCGTATAGTCTATATAAATAATAAGCCTACTTTCCTCAACATGGGTGCAACTAATGTTTAAATAATTTCTTAAATGCAGAGTTGGTAGGTACGAATTGTCTCGTTGGAAGCAATTTCATTATAGATGACACCAGAACCACGTGCAACAGTAGAGAGACAATTACAAATACACACGAGCCTTGCCAGGGATGCCAACACAACAAACCTCGTACCATAAGCTAGTGTACGATTAACTGCATTGCGAAGGTCGGATTCAGAGCATCAACTGCGCATTTGATCAGTTTAATGTTTCGAATTATAGGATTTACTAATCTAAAATATTTACTGGGGTCATCATTTGGAAAATCAGTGACTGAGCCACTTAGAACATGTACGTTTACATGGCATATCCGCTACTCTTGTGAAGAATTTTGGTGGACACCGATTGATTGGTCCCTGAGATATAGCATAGAGAATTTTATTTTCTTATTTGGTGCTGTAGTACAGAATTGCCAAAAAAAAAAAATGCTCAAAATACGATGTTTGTAACATCTACTGTCAACATACTAGCATTGGTTGAATTTTATTAATTGTTTAATGAACGATGCAAAATTATCTAAGCTATTTATGAATCCACCATTTTGAACATAGTTGTCTGACCCATTTAAATCACGCACGTTTGCATGAACATCTGGAACATGGTGTGCACGAGTTGGTGTAAATCAGTTTAACTGTTCCAGAAATATGGCAATATGTTCAATTTTTCAAGTGACCCTGTTTTGCAAATATATTGGAAAATTGGATCTCTATGTGAATAATTGATGCTTCTAATGAATAATGTTTGTGTACAACATTTGTTGACTTTTGTTGGATTGTTTCATAAATACAAACTAAACTATATAATTTACATTAACACCAAAAAAAAAGGACTGACACAGTTTGAAACATGTCAGTTTACATAACATAATGTAGCACTGCTTGGGGATAACATTTCGTGGGACTCGGTTGATTGGTCCTCGAGATACGACATAAAACTCCCATATTTTTCATGTGACGATCTTCATAAACGGAGGGCAGAAAAGTGATGTCTTCGCCTAGCACATTCGATAAGTGTATACTGCCAGTATACAAAGTGAAGCTAAAATCGATTACACATTTTCGTTGATAGAGCCATTCTGAAAATACGTGTATGTAACACTTTAAAAATACAAATAATTTTATATGGCTTACAACACAATTTCTTTGCCAAATTAGGTAAAAACGGGTTGATTGTTTCCCAAGATATAACACAAAATCTTTATTAAATCGTACGACGCTATCTTAAAAAATGGCGGGAAAAAGATGCTTCGTGTAGACATGTTGACAGTTGTAACATCTACTGCTATCATACAATGTTAAGTTGGGAAATGATTACATGGTTTCGGCGATATAGCATTCTAAGATAAAATTGATATGAGACAGCCATTTTGAAAATAAATAAATAAAATTATTATATGATCTTTGTGATTAAAACAGAAATTTTTTAAGTTCTATTTGGGATATAGTTCTCTGTTCAATTTGTCTTACATAGCATGTAAAATTAACACTACAATGGACCCTGCCACTTCATTCACGTGTCAATTACAAGTAACTGTGAAACTTTAGGGAAGGTAAATACGTCACTAATATGTTTCTTATAGCCACCGCGTACTTAAAGAAAAAAAAAAACAGAAACTAAATTGATAATTTCGGCGGCCATGATTTTTAAAAAATGGCGTAAATAAATTATTTTTTGGACTCGACTACCAGAATTGTCAGGTATCAAATAAATTAAATTCATTGCGACGAACTGCAAATAAAATAAAGTGATATATATATACATATACATATATAATTAATAAATCTCGCTGTCTGAGAACTCAGTCGTTAACATAAATCATAACATATATGTAAAATATAATCAATTCTTTAATTTTTACTCATGATTTGGTGCATGTAAAAGCTGCTAACTTAAAAAAAGATAGAATCGCCCTAATTTAGGAATTTATAGTGAGTCAAAATGACAGTAGCCGGCACCTTTATGGTTTGTTTGTCAATCGGGATGTTGTGGGTTTGAATCCCACAGTAATTTTCAATGAGGGATTTGTGTTCAAGTTACTTTGTATGAACATAACATTTCTGTACGTACAGTCAGTCGAAGTTTTAAAGTTCATTCAAAGAAATAATTAATTCTTTAGACATATGTCGTTACATCGACAAAACGCTTTCGTAAGCTCATGCGTTAATGTTTTTTTTTTTTTTCAACACTGCACATTACTTATTTTATTGCACTTGACATTTCGTTAAGTCTACTAAATATTGTTGTAATAGCTACTGCTGAGTTTCATGGACAAACACAAGTATTCTGATGTCTCTAAGCATACACAATAAAAAAACTATAAAACAGTATTTATGCAAAATGCATTTCACTGAAGCCCGACAATCAGGTGCCTTAATGTGTTCGGACCAGTGGGATCCTTTAGCCTAAGTAGTGGCGAGTGGAACAGTATGAAGGAATAAACTATACCAAAGTTCAACCGTGATGGATAGAAGACCCCACAGAGCGACCTGTTAGTATCAAACCACGTAATCCCTAATACGAGTCACGTTCCAAGTTCATGGCATAGCGAACATGCATACTTGAGCACTATTGCTATGTAGTTCTTGGTGCAGAATCATTAGAACAAAGGGAAAACTATAACAAGTTCGAAAAATTTACTTTCTCACTTTAAAAAAAAAAAGTTTTATAACGAACTGTGTATTTTTATTATTGATATCGCTACTCTGCAAGTGAACTTCTAAGTCTAGTTATATGAATTCAAAAATTATATCGTGAAAATATAAACAAACCACACGCCGAGTGAAAAATGTGTTTGTCCAACAAAATATTTGTTCGCCTGCTGACTATTAAATATGGTAAGAACGTTAAACCAAATATATTAATTCATGATATATTTGTTTTATCCTTTTTCAGCATAAATGTATATGTCTTCACGTATATGCTATTAGTATTTTTTTTTTTAATGTTGTTTGCTGCACGAAATGTTTTAGTTACCACATATCACTTTACCATTTAGAAAAAATTTAAAAAAAAGAAGTATTTCCTTTTGTCAAAATAAAAATAATTTTTTTGTCAAGTGTTTATAGCAGGCCTCCTCAAATGGCGGCCCGCGGGCCAGATCCGGCCCGCAGACAGATTTCTGCTGGCCCGCCATCACAATGTCAAAACTGAGGGCGAAACCAGTTTGAATAATTCTAAGGAAATTACTTAAATGTTAATTCAGTCAGCCGAGTTGACATTAACCGGCTTGTAGCTTACCCGGATACATTTCCAATCTATAAATGCTTTAGTTGACCTTTTTTTTTTGTATCAACTAGACGTCGTCATGAACGTGCCGTTGTAAGCCGCGCTTGCACTTGTGTGCCTTCATGAGCCGAGCTTGGCGTGTTCTTGTGAAACGCGCTCGAGATGACAGTCCCGTTATCGACACGTGTAGCGACTGGTTTCGCTGCGAGAAGCTACCAGTTTCACGCCAGCAGTGACAGTCGCAGTTAGTGGAGTTGTTCTCCGTGTTGAAGCTTCAAAGCGTGTGTATGTTACAGTAGTACGCATGTGATTTTGCTAGTAGAAAAGCAGTGCAAGCATTTATTTCATTAGTGCAGAATCGTGTCGTGCAGTAAATACAGGAAAGTGGATACAGAAGACTGGCAGTTCAAGACAAAGTGGACGGACCAATTTTGTCTTCCCATGGTGGGTCTAAATAAGCCAATGTGCTTAATTTGCAATGAAGCGGTATCAGCTGTCACGGTATGTAACTTAAAACGACACTACGAGAGTAAGCACAAGGAATTTCACAGTAAGTTTCCACGTGGTTCTTCTTTAAGACAAAGAAAAATCCAATAGCATGCTATTATCGTACAAACAGGGAAGTTCGATGAAACATAGGGGAAGCTCAGCTCAAGATAAATGTACAGAAGCTTCTTTAAGAGTTTCTTGGATTCTGTGTAACAACATGATTCCTTTTGCTCATGCTGAAGTTGTGAGAGAGTGCACGCTTCAATCTGTTAAGGTTATAGAAGGAGAGGAAACTGTCAAAAAAAAACAGAAAATTCCGTAGTCAAACGACACTGCCACCCGACGTTGCAACGAACTTGCCAATAACATAAATTGTCAGTTAGTATCTGAACTTTCACAAAGCATTTGTTTTTCCCTGGCAGCTGATGAATCTACCGATATTTCAGATATAGCTCGGTTTTCTGTTTTTGTCCGATTTTTTTAATGGAGAGAGATTTGTGGAAGAATTGTTAGGACTCGTGCCACTATATGGGAGAACCACTGGAAAAATTATATCCAATGAGATTTCAAAACTTCTTGCTTCGCAAAATGTGTAAGCATTGCAAATATTGTATCTGCAGCAACAGATGAAGCACCAGCGATGGCGATTGAAAAAAAAAGGGCTGGTTGGAAAACTGAAACAAATTAACAGTTGTATAAATCCTTACCACTGCATTATCTATAATACTGTCCTCTGGGCTAAACTGAGAACGGATTTTTCCCCCATTGCTTACTGAAATTGCAAAACTAGTAAACTTTTTGAGGTCAAGATCAGCTCTTACGCATAGGAACCTCAAACTATTTTTATATTTTTTAATGATCTTGATTCTGAATTCAAAGATGTGTTTCCCTATAATAATGTTAGGTGGCTAAGCAAAGGCCAAATGCTAAAGAGAGTTTGGGGTTTGAGAAAGTAAATTGTTCTTTTCCTAGAACTGATAAGACACATCTGAAAGGAGGGATCATTTATTAAATTTATTACAAGATCCAAATCAACTCTCTAGGCTTTCTTTTCTTCTTGACATTTTGTCATACCTCAATAATTTGAACCTAAGTTTGCTAGGTAAATATAAAACTATGTGTGAGTTGTCAGAATCTGTCTTCAGTTTCAAGAGAAATATAGAATTCTTTATTCAGGATTCTCTGAGTGGTGATCTTGATTTTTTTCCTACACTAAAAGAATTTCTAGAAAAAGAAGAAGAGCACGTTGATACAAAGGAAATAAAAGAAGAAGTGGCTAGCTACTCGAATAATCAAAAATCTGAGTTCCAATCCAGATTCTGGCAAGTTGAAGAGAAAAATATTGTTTTTCAATTTCTTCAGGGGCCTTTGATTACAGACATTACACACCACAGCCAATTGATGAACTTAAAGACTAGTTTTCAATTGATTAAGTGAGGCTGAAGCTAGAAATGTGTGATTTCTCTGTGCAGCTAAGTGTGAATGAGATCTTCAAGAGATCCACCGACTACATAAACTTCTGAATTGTTCTAAGTAAAATGAGCAAGTTCCCATACATCACAGAAATAGCAATCGAAGTACTCACGATGTTTGGATCACACCTTCATTTGTTCGGAGTTTATTTTTATAAAACAATCTTACAATTTCAGGGTCAAAAACGTATGAAAAATACTTTTATTGGTATTATAGCATGAATGTGGCATACGTAACTACGGTCTTTTTTTTTTGTCGCAACATATGTCCTCGTTTATTTTTTCGTTAATCATATAACGTAGGCACAAAACAGTGACATATACACTCTAAACCTGAAAGAGTGTGAATTGAGCCAAATCATTGATGAAAAAAAAATGTGAAAATTTCGCGGCTAATAATAAGTGCCAGACAACTAATCAATAAAGTGACTAAATTTTACTGATTTATTTGTGATTCCCACCGAATGTCAAGAATTTCACTGCCATAAATCATCTGTGCCCAGTTGATTTGCTTGGTTCGCCAGTTGGCAGTAGCCTATCAATGAATGCTAATTCACTAATAAATAAAGACTGTTCACAATAAAGTGAGCACTTTTGAAATCAGCCTTAGAAAAAAGTCACTGACCCTACCTACATGTATTTTAACGGGCGCAGTGAGTGACATGGAGGAAAAAATAGTTACCTATCTTAACGTCGAATAAAATGTGTTAGGTAACCATTTGTGACAACTTAAATTATTTCTCTCGTTTTCTGTATTCTTTTTTTATGCATTGAAGTGTAAAAATGAGCATATTTGTACAATATTTATTTTTCTAACAATATCACATGTTTCACTTGACCGCCGCATGAATAAAGTGATGAGGCCCATGGCAACGTTAATTTTACATCAGGCGGAAGAACACAGAACGAGCATGCAAGTAGATCTTAGGCAGGGATTTCAAAATTGCTCATTTTGCCGTGAACAGCCTATATCACTGATTCGTGTTTAGAGAGTATTCAACGGATATGTAAGTATTGAACTGATTTTTAACGGAAGAGGAAAAAATGCCATCGATTCATCGCTCGAATTGTTGCTTGTTTTTCCAACGAACTTACAGCAGTAACATACGAAAGCCTTTGGCGTGAATGTTCACGACCCAACGCGGTGCAACAAGCGCGAATTCAATAATTAAATTACGAAGTTTTAATGAGCTGCGCTGCTGGGGAACCGAGTCGCGAACGTGTTTGCGGTCCAGAGACGCGGATGCAGCCTCGCATACAGCGAGTCGGGCGAGGGCAGTCTGGCCAACAGAGTGTTGATGATTCGACGCAGACAATGACGCCCGCTCGCTTTGTGTGGCAGCAGGGTGACGCAAGTCCAAGAGGTGTTCGCGGGATAGGGAACATCAGGTCGCTTATTTTTCAAGTTTTAATGAGCTGCGCTGCTGGGGAACCGAGTCGCGAGCGTGTTTGCGGTCCAGAGACGCGGATGCAGCCTCGCATACAGCGAGTCGGGCGAGGGCAGTCTGGCCAACAGAGTGTTGACGAGTCGAGCGAGGGCAGTCTGGCCAACAGAGTGTCGACGAGTCGGGCGAGGGCAGTCTGGCCAACAGAGTGTTGACGAGTCGGGCGAGGGCAGTCTGGCCAACAGAGTGTCGACGAGTCGAGCGAGGGCAGTCTGGCCAACAGAGTGTCGACGAGTCGGGCGAGGGCAGTCTGGCCAACAGAGTGTTGACGAGTCGAGCGAGGGCAGTCTGGCCAACAGAGTGTCGACGAGTCGAGCGAGGGCAGTCTGGCCAACAGAGTGTTGACGAGTCGGGCGAGGGCAGTCTGGCCAACAGAGTGTTGACGAGTCGGGCGAGGGCAGTCTGGCCAACAGAGTGTCGACGAGTCGAGCGAGGGCAGTCTGGCCAACAGAGTGTCGATGATTCGACGCGGACAACGACGCCCGCGCGCTTTGTGCGGCAGCAGGATGACGCAAGTCCAAGAGGTGTTCGCGGGATAGGGAACATCAGGTCGCTTATTTTTCAAGTCCCTCTCCACGCATACCCTCGTTAAAGTGAAATCTTTCGATACCCATTAAAGAAATTACAAATTGTTTCGTGATTGTTACGCTGCGGGAGTTTAAGTATTTTTATACATTTCTAAAAAAATTATGCGTTCTTCCAGATTTACGCAAGAAAAACGTTTGCCTCTTAATTTGTATTATGTTGCCTGGCCGTATTGTTGTTGATAACGAAAGCATAACGACAGGATAAGTTTGAATCTCTGAAAAGCGTTGCAATTCTTGGCAGAACATCGTAATCTTCTGATACCACCCATAATTCATTTTATTCCACTGTTCAAAGTGGTCCACAAGTGTTCAAACTTCCTAAATATATCGAACGGTACGTGTGTTTATGATAATATTTATACTGCGGTTTTAAGAAGTTCACTTTGTATCCGTCAGGGGCGCTATAAGTACTCAGTAGCGCCAACTTCGTGGTTCAAATTGATGCAGTAGTTGTGCCGACTAAGTTGGTATGCGTGGAGAGGGACAAAAAAATTAGCGACCGCTCAACAACATTGCTGTTGTCACTCTGGTATACACCTTATTTACTCTCTGTACACGCCTATAGGCGGTAAAATGAGCACTTTCGATATCCCTGCTTAAGCCCTACTTCTATGGACTTATGTATTTTTCCGCCTTATGTAAAATTAGGCCGTGTCTCAACTCGCCACTCTCACTCTGGCACACTCTGGCTCACTTCAGCGAATTGAGACGCCTGCCCTCTGGAAGCCGTTGGCATTATTTCTCTGACAGAAAAGGTAATAAATTGTGGAAAATAAAATATTGCTGGCCTTTTACTTCCCTCGAAGAAATGCATGGTATTTCAATGTAATAGTAACTTATTTAAATTTGCTACATTTTTTCATAATTAAAAACATAATTGTTATGTGCAAATAACAGTATTTAATAACATGCACGTAATTAAGCTAAATGAAACGTGAACATAATAACATCACGAATGTGTTATGTGCCATATCAAGCGGAATATTTTTGTTATTACACATTTCACAAACGTAATTTGTTTTTGTTTTGTTTTGTTTTACTGCATCCGTAAGAATTTTTTTTTCAATACATAGCTGTACAAAGATATTGTACAAGTCAAATTACAGTATGCAAAGTTTATACACATGACATAGTAAATACACACACATATTAGTCAGATTACACGTACACGCATATATTTTCTTCATAACTTGACTAATCTTCTTCCAACTTGCTGTGGGACATCGTCGTGTTACTGAAACAGGAGAACACGGAAACGAGAAAAACCGGAACTAGAAATGCCTACAACGACATGTTATACAGTAATTCTTTATTTTGTGTAGTTTAGATATTAACCTATACTATAAAATGTACGTTTAGTAAAAAGTCTTTCAGCTGTTTTTTTTAAAGAGTTTTTGGTTAGATAAGCAAATTTCTTGGATGTGTTGTGGTAACATATTAAAAAGTTGACTACCAAGGTAGGATGGCCATTTCTGGACAAGTTTTAAGGTAACTGATAAAGTTAAGTCGATGAAATATTTCTAACGGTGCTTTAGAAACAACAAAATATATGTCTGAATATTTGACGTCGTACTTGAAAACAACATGGCTGACAGAGAGGGTGCGAGAGTGAGCACTGGGTGTAGATCGTCGTTCACTCTCCCTCTCGCGCTCTCTCCTCGGAGTTGGGACAGCAGGAAGGACTCTCTGTGACGTCAAAAGTGAGCGAGAGAATACTCTCTCGGCGAATTGGGACACGGCCTTAACATTGTCATGGGCCTCGCCATTTCATTCATGTGTCGGACTATTTAAACAGTGAAATCATTAGAAAAGTAAATATTTTAGAAATCTGCTCATTTTTTACACTTTGGTGCATAAAAAAAATACAGAAAGCGAAGGAAATAATTTAAGTTATCACGAATGATTACCCAACACTTTTTATTCGACGTAATGATATGTAACTAGTTTCACCCCATCGTTACCAATTTTACTGGGCGCATGTCACTCAGTGCGCCCGATGATATGAAGGTAGGAGCGGTGACTTTTTTCCTAAGGTTGATTTCAAAAGTGCTCATTTTATCGTGAACAGCCATTATGACTGCTGATTCTCACGTCTGCTGATGAGACGCGGTTTCCATTTCTGTGCGAGCGGACTGAGCGCTGCGGCGATACTGGCTGTATAATCCATTCACAGTTACTTCACACTTTCCAGAAAACCTGCTTAGGTTCTACTTCCATGATATTCGTCCGCTTTATGCAACCAGAGCTTAACTAACACTAGAAAACTGCGTCAAAAGACAACGCACCGAATTCGCGTGCACTCAGTTGTAATGATGTTCTGCATGAGAACTATTTCTTACCATAGCCTATTCGCGGTTTCTTCTGCCTTTTTTGAATCAAACCTTTGAAAAATCTCCCAACGTATGACATGTTTGGTTGTTTCCAACTTACGCCCTCTATCACAAGCGTTTTATACTTGTGTTAACATGAAAGTTACTTTTTTTTCTGTTAAATTGAAATGTTATTCATATTTTATCTATATATTATATTGCTTTATTCATAAATAATTTGAATAAAAACAGTGATAAAACATGTGTGTTGGTAGCGCCTAGTAAGAAATAGTTTTCTTATACAAAATCGTGTTACAACAGAGTGCGCACGAATCCGGTGCGTTGTCCCTCTGGTGTAATCTTCCAGACTTAGTTAAGCTTAGTTTGCACGAGGCGGAGGAATATCCTGGAAGTAGACCTTAGGAGGGCTTCAGAAAAGGCCTAAGATACTGTGAATCAATTATAGGCGCTAACAACACACACGTTCTCTCACTACTTTTATTCATATTTATTATGAATGAAATATTATAATTTATAAATGAAATATTGGTAAACCCTTGATTGAACGTAAAATTAGATACTTTTATTTTTAACAGAAGTATATAAAACGCTTGTGATATATGGAATATTTAGAAAATTACTAATCACGTCATACATGGAGTGATTTATCAAAGGTTTGATTCAAACCTATTCGCGGTTTATTCACACGTTTTGAAACGAATCTCTTAATAATCACTCTATGAAGAACGTGTTTGGATGTTTCCTAAATAAGCGTTTTATACATGTGTCCACATAGAAGTACCTCATTTCACGTTAATTTTAACTATTATTTATATCTATAAATTTTTATATACCATTTACAATTAATGTGAATTAAAACAGGGAGAAAATAGGTATGTTGGTAATGCCTAGTAAGAAATAGTTTCTATGCAAAATGTTAGAACACTGAGTGCACACGAATGCGGTGCCTTGTCCTTCTGGTGTAATTTTCTAGTGTAAGTTATGGTTTGGTTGCATAAAACGGAGGGATATCGTGGACGTAGAACTTTAGCAGGGCTCCAGGAAAGTGTCAAATAACCGTGAATGGACTATATCACGCTGCATAGATAGGGATGTGTACAGATTCACTGAGAGGTGAAGGGGAACTTAATTTAAAAATCAGAGTAGAGACACACCTACTGTAGGCTAAAACTTTTCGTTATAAAGTATTGCAATTTTTTCTTGTCAACAATAGTTGAATACGTTTACTTAGAGTCAGCAATTAGTGAAGATGTTATGTTAAATATGCCGTACTTATTTACTGGAAATCTGTTAAATAACAATGCAAATAAACAATGTGGTAATTTTTCTAAAATATTTCATTTATTGGGCCATTGAGTAATAATACATCAGATATTTTAAGATTTGTGTATCTTAAAGCATCCACAGTAAGTTAGGGAAACACATTTTTCAACCACTTTAACGAGCACGGGAAGACCAAGTACAGTAGTAGTAGTACGACTATAAAATGTTTGAGTTAATGCATTTTATTTTGAACTTTTAAAACACGTAGAAATTATATTGAAATATTTTATACTTACGTAAAATTTGCCACTTTAATAGCAGGCGGTACGGTTTCCAGTCAGTTCTACCTTTGAAAAGATTACCTGCGCATATTTTCAGAGGCACACGTAACTCACGATCCCACTTATGTTGGCAACGATCTAAGAGAAGTAGTTAGACCTGCGTGTTTTTATTGTCTATTACAGACCGGTTTTTTTAATTAGTGAATGTTGGGTTACTAACCTAAGCTTGCGCTCGCTGTAACGTTGCCGCCGTGGTGGAGTAATTACCACACCGGTTACCGGAAGTTGAGAACCGTGGCTCGCGCCCATCCAGCGACAGGTGCCAAGGATTTTGGTTCCTGGCTTCGGTTACTATTCATCTGAGAGTATAGTTAATAATAAAATAAAAGATTTTTATTACTCGCGAATTTTCAATATAATTTTACTATACAATATAGTTAATATTAATTCCCTTACTTGCATGGGAATTTCCCACACTATTGCCAGGCACGATTCCATACGATTACGCAATATTACTTGTTATGGAAATTTACTCTACATTTAGGAAGTAATTTTACCTTATGTGTAAGGATAATTTGCTTCCCTTATATGTAAGGGAATTTTACCTCGATTTTGTTTAGCAGTGAGGGCCGCCCTTGGTTTTGTGTGAAATTTCCTTGCTTTCGAAGTATTGCTGAGGGTTTTCCTTCAAAGCCAGCGTTTTGATTAGCTATGGTGAAAAAATTAGTAATCATACAGCAATTAATTATTTGTGGAAACAACACATTTGCAGCGTCAATTACGTAGACGATCCCGGTTTATTCAAACATAGCACATAATAATAATTATAACGGTTACCATCTCTAAATTAATAAAAATTGAAATGATCTAAAAGTTTTCAAATTAGTGGTTCTTAATTGATTGTATATTAACGACAATTGTCTTAAACACTTCCATTGGTGTGCAACTCCGTAGAAATCTCTGCCCCCAGATGTACGCAGCCATTTCTTGTGTATTGCCATGCGTGTTGCCTATCTCACAGGCATTATAATTTTTTGGAATAGTCCATTTACGGTTACTGCACACTTCTCTAAAGCCCTGTTGAAGTTCTACTTCCAGGATAGTCCTCCGCCTCGTACAAACAAAAAATTTACACTATAGGGACGACTCACCATATTCGTGCGCACTCAGTGTAATAATATGTCTTACTTGACATTCCCAACACACCTATTTTTTCACTGTTTTTATTAATATCAGTTATAAATGAAAAGTAGGTTATAGATAAACTATAAACAAAATTCCAATTTAACCAAAATTACAGTACTTTTATGTTAACAGAAGTTTTAAACCCCTGTGATAAGTGGCATATTTAGGAAACAACCAAACGCGTCATACACGGAGTGATTTCTCAAAATTTTGGTTAAAAAAGATGAATAAACCGCGAATAGATTATAGCTTTTTTTACTCCTGGCGCTACATAGCAGCCCATATAACACAAACACTGCAACTTTCCGTAGGTTATCAGAACGTAATACAACCAGGCGGGGAGAGGTAGACAACCAGTCGCCCTAACCTAGGCCTGAACTCATGATAACCAAAGGGAGGACACTGCCCTTTACGGCGGACTTGTACCTACCCCGCGCTGAGGAGGTAGCACTCCAGTGATGATAAACAGCGACGTAATGAAGTGATCTCTATGAAAGAGTGAGGTCAAAGTCTCGCATTTTTCGTTTATTTTCAGTTACTTTGATAATCAGTCGTTACGAAACCATTTGCACGTAGGTTTAGTGAAATTTAACGCATTTTAAGTGTAGCAATCAAAATAATTTCCATCGAATTATCTCATAACCGCGACAGATTTTGTAGTGCCCGAGATTTTTGCCCACTCGTATGTTACAAGGACATACTCTATTAAGTATCTCTGATATTCCCCTGAACTAGTGGTTCAGCCCACGGCCCTAGAATACAGGCCTGGACACTCGCCTATCTAACAATCTTAGGAAAAGTACCCCCCTCATTGACTGATTTAGTTCACGCAGTAACCGCAGAGCGCTGCAAGGAAACTAGTGCTGTAAGCGTTGCTGGTATAGGGATAACACCATAGAGAAATTAACGTCATTTTCCTCATTTTAAGAAGAATTTACAATTACCCTCCCTATGTTAACCATGCCAAACAGTAGTACTTCGGTAGCAGCGCTCCGTGACTGGGTCCATAAACTAAGTTGGTCGATAAGTTCTACAGTGAAGCTCTGATGTGTATCCTTTGGATATCCTAGATACCTGTTTGTACCTCTTGCGGGATATCCATTAGATATTATATAACCACAAATGGCCATTACGTAAAGTAAGTGGCTACATCTAAGGTTGTTTATAGGACATCCACAATATCTATATCACATTTTGGATACTGTGCGAACATTGGGATATATTTTGGTAGTCTTTTGAATGTAGCTTTGCTAATTTTGGATGTCCTTGGATATCCAGGATGTCCGAGAGTGACATTCGTCAGCTATTCTTTGGATTTATCTGCGCTATTTGGGCGTATGCTGCATTTTGGAGTCACTTTAGACTTTATATGTTTTTAAAGTATTTTATCTTGAAGAAACAGTAGCCAAATATTGTCGCTCAAATATAAATAAACAGTTTATATCATTGTTTCCTTTGTTGATTCAGTGTGTCACTGCATCTTTTCAGTGTTCTCCCCAGGCTCCAACTGTACTATTAAGCACTTTCCCCAAGCGGATTTAACAAAGCTTACTTCAAGCTCGCATTGTTGTCTCACATGGTTGTAGCTTACTTGGTCTAGTCTACAAACGCAAAATACACTCTGAAAATATTTCTGGTAAACTTCGTAAACTTAATTCGAAGATTTTACCTAATACATCGTATGGAAATAATACCACACATCTGGCTACAAATTTGGAATGTTTAGCGCCACTACTATACAAAGTTGAGAATTTTCTTACGCATTTGACTTTTTCCTGACCAAATATAGGAACGCTAGCATGAATGTGTGGGAAATAACTTCGTACTTTCTCACTCTACGTATACACTCATACAGTAAATTTGTGAATAATTTCTTAGAGTGTATTTTCGTAAGCTGCGTTATATTTAGACTTGTATAAATGTTGTGCTTATTTTTTCAAGTCTTATGTGTACATTAGAAGTGTGTATTTGCCATTACCATTGGCGTTAAAAAAATTTATTTCATTTTTAAATAATTGTTTCTTACCGTGTCATTCAAATAGTCTACTATTCAGTTTGGTTAATTTTATTAGTTCCAGCTTGATGTTTGACGCCCCAGGTACTGATAGCATATCACTTGTTCAAATATTTCACCTTGTATTTCTAATTTACATTGTCTAAATAATATACTTATAGCTACAGCGATTGGTTTTAGTTGTGGATATTTTTGAGCCCAAGTTTATGGTAGTGCAGATGGATATTGTGGATTGTTCTTTACACATCATCTCCACACACTATTACCAGAACTAAATCATCAACATTTAAAATCAGCTTAATTTATTCACTTCCCAGTTTTCCAGATTCTGATTTTTTAAATTATTTTATTCGTCACAATATTAAATTATAATGCGATCTGAGAATCTGCCTACAAAGCCGTTTAAGTGTATAAGATAGCCATTTTTTTCGAAGTATAAAAAGAGTTTACAATATTAAAAGCTTGTTGTTAATCAGTGCATACAGATATTATTGAAACCTAAAACAATTGTAGCAGGTATTTGTTAAAATATATTAAATATTACGACGTTGACATATAAATGCATGGTAGTAAATATATTTTGTGTGGTAGCACACACAGCTTCAAGATTTTCACAAGTTATAGATTAAATTTATACTGTTATTATTGATAGCGAGTACGATTCGTGTAATGGATTGTATGTACATAACATATTAAACCGTCTATATCAATCAAGATTGTTTTTATAAACTCGTCTTTGGGCATATTTTCGCATATGACTAAGATTACCAAACCGAAACATTGGTTCACAATTCATACCACTGATTAGATAGTTCTTAAAGCCTCTTAAGTTACTTTCAGTAACGAGTATCATCGCTGGCATTTCCTTGTTCATATTGATTGTAAAGCTGTTGTATCTAAAATATCACCAATAAGTTCTTTAGGCAAGTCATATTTAATTAACGCCTTTATAATCTTCTCTAATTGCATAGTGTTGGGTGTGCTTTATTAAGTCAGCAAAACAGCTGAGCATTTTCTGTAATGGCATCAAGACATAATCCGTTGCGAAGTATTTTTTCATTCACTTCCAATACTGTGTTGTCGAGATTTATCTGTTTATGACTTATTGGTTCGTGTTTATTTCCATTTAGAATGATAAAATCGTGACGCTTATTTTCTGCTACTTAGGTACAGAACTATTTTTCAGTATCTTCACAATATCTTTCAACTTATAAAAATTTCTCTATTATTTAAATCATTCCCAGGGCTTTCTTATTTTTCCGTCGCTGAATTATGTAGGCAGTATTTTTTTAAGGGTTCCAAAATAGTGTTAGGCCCTACATAAATTATATATAAAAGTACACTTCCGTTCATCCGGTCCAAAACAGAATTTACACAAGAAGGGAAAATATGATGTGTGCAGCTATATTTTCCTAAATACCTAAACCATCTCGTCCAAATGCGAAATATGTTGCAGCTCTACCAATACTGCCTCAGTTTTCCAGTACGAAAACGGTGTAATTTTTGTGTTTCTTTAAGTTTTAATTTTATTAATTTGCTTGGAACAAGTATGCAATAATTTTTGTACAATTTGAGTTTTACATAACATTTTATCTCTATGTCTATACAGTTTGTGTAACAAGTTTCACTAACGTATGTAAAGTTTTTTTTTTTTTTTCGGGGGTTCGCCTTGGTATACTGTCAAATGCAGTAATTTGTACATTACACTAAATGTTTTAAAAAACTACTAACCCGTAATAAAATAAAGATAAAATAAAAGCCCTGTGCCAAAATGTATTTTTTTTACAAAATGACAATAAACAAAAAAAATCTACACGAACAGATACAATCAATACTACGGGGACGGAAGTTCTTTATTTTGACTGTATGGGTGGCCATGCATTTATGGTTGCTACTACACATATGTGTCCACATATTTACACATGTTCGCTTCGCTATCGGGTACATTTGTTTACTGCACGATAAAGTAAGCACTTTAGAAATGAACTTTAGAAAAAGGTCACTGCCCCTTGCCTGCACGTATTTTAACAGGCGCACTGAGTGACATTCTCCCAGTAAAGTTGGTAACTATGTCTGGAAAGTAGTTTAATATTTTAAAGTCGAATAAAAAGTGTTAGGTAATCATTTGTGAAAATTTAAAATTAATTATTTCTCTTTCTGTTTTTTAATACATAGAAGTGTAAAAATAAGCATATTTGTAAAGTATTAACTTTCTTAATATTGTTATAGTTCCACTTGACCAACGCATTAATAAAGTGTCGAGGCTGATGGCAATGGTAATTTTGTATAAGCGGAGGAATACACAATGTGCATACAAGTAGATCATAAGCAGGGCTTTCAGAAGTGCTCATTTTACCGTTAACAGCGTATATAAAATATATTACCTCGCTATAGCTGTCATACTCATTTATTTTGTTGATAAACAGCAGCTAACTACCTCTCTCACAATAAAACAGTTAGCTACTGGCAACGTAGTATCTCCATCTCGATAGGACAAATACATTGTCTGTTACCTCCAACTTTACACTAATTAGCGCAGTACTCACTTCACATTCAGCTAGAATCATGCTGCTTCCGCCCTACTCTTCAGCCAGTCAGCAGTCTATAATAACACAAGTACGTATACAGAAGCGAAACACGCTCTACATTCGAATCAGTGGAAAACCACTGATTTGCGGTGAAATTCAACTATTCTAATTAGTGAAAATGGCTCCACTTAGAATCGATGAAAACCCACTGATTGTTTCAGTGAAACTGGTTTAATAACTGACAGCAAATTGCGTAACGCGAGTTAGATATTGCTTTTATTGAATTTAACCAAAACATAACGAAAAATAAACATATTTTTGATAGTTACTGTTTATATTGTTCAATTTTACGTAATTACAAATGTATAAACGTCAGCGGCGTGCATAATTTGAACCCAAAATATCCCTTTTCTAGACCTATGCATCACGAATCGAGCTATCATACTAACTTCGACTACCAAGGAGAAAATGCATGTATTACATATTTTTATCGAAAGTATGTAGCTTTTTTATATGCCCTTTCTTTTCGTTTTTAGTTTAACTCGTAACATTAGGATTGTCAAAATGAATATTAATTATGACTACGCCCAGTTTACCACGTTTGATGCAGTTCAAAACTCCAAGCCGTACGCTATGCGGATTACGTGAAAGTAAAATGAAAGGCGTGAAAAAGAAATTAAAGATTGAATGTCCATGTTAACTCGTATAACGGTATCATAAAATACGAAAACTTTAATTCAGAATTTTTTTTCATTGTTTTATTAGTTTATGTGTTGTGTTATTTGAAACCCATTGTTTACCTGTCATTTGATACATGTTGTTTAAAAGATCCACCCTCCAAAAACAAATCGCTGAAAAACAGTGGGCAGCGATAGCTGAGCCAAAACGAACTGGGTTCAATTCCCGGCCGAGTCGCCCCCGGATTTTCGCATGTGGGAATCGTGCCGGACAATGCCGCTGGTCGGCGGGTTTTCTCGGGGATCTCCCGCTTCAGCCCCACTCCTTCATTCCGGCGCTGCTCCATACTCAACTCGCTTCACCCTCATCGGATCTCAAGACGTCGATATTGAGAGCAGCCCAAATCTCTTCACTCACTCACTCACAGCGAATACAGCGAATAAAATGGTTGATGAATCATTGTCAGATGTCATTGAATCAATAACTGAAGGAAATCTCGCATACTAAAATTGATTGAATTGACTGTTAAACTGATTTAAACAGAGAAACTCTTATCGATTCAGAATCCGAGTGCAGCGATGCGATACATTTCATGTAAACGAGTTTAGTCGGTTCATTCAGCAAGCGAGCTTTATGCCTGATTGACTATCGCAGGGTGCGGAAATTTCTTTAAAGCTAAGGAAGGAAGAATTCCGCGACTTCATTTTATTAGACACGCCTGCATGACTTTGAACCAATAGCATACCTGCAAGTAAACGAAAAACGAACCCTGTGACAACAGGTCTCAGGGAAATAAAGGTTGCACACTGTGTAAGCAGCAAATGGAGAAATATGTGATTCTCAACTATAGTCTATTCACGGGTACTTACGATTTTTCTGAAGCCCTGCTTAAGTTCTACTTCCAGGACATCACTCCGCCCCATGCAACCAAAGCTAGAAGAGATTTGGACGGCTCTTAACATCGAGGTCTTGAGAGCCGATGAGGGTGATTGATATGAGTATGGAGCAGCGCCGGAATGGGAGGGCATGGGAAACGAGAGATCCCCGAGAAAAAAAACCGCGGACCAACGGCATCGACCGGGACGATTCCCAAATCCGGAGTAACCCGGCCGGGGATTGAACCCGGATCGCCTTGGTGGGAGGCAAGCATGCTAACCGCTCAGCCACCGTGGCCCCTAACCTAGTCTAGAAAATTTCACCAAAGGGACAACGCACCTCATTCATGCGCACTCAGTATAACTATATTTTGCATAAAAAGTATTTATTACCAGGAATTACCAACACAACTATTTTCTCCCTGATTTTATTATATTAAATAAACCCAAATATTTATCATTTGTATATAACATACATTTAAAAGTTCAATTCAACAAAAAAATGATGGGTTTTATGGCAAAAGAAGTATAAAACTCTTGTAATGCATGGTATGTTTGGTAAACAGCCATACGCGTCATATATGAGGGGATTTTTCTCAGGTGTGATTCAAGAAGTGTGAAGAAACTGCGAACAGACTATGCAAAAAGGACTGTGGAGTCTGGCCTACGTCACTGAACTCTCAGGTTTCTCCCACCCGTACTTAAAGGCTTGGTTGTCGACCTAGCACATCAGCCAGGCATCGGGATGGGACAGACTTTTCGCCGTGTCGCAATAAAACTAGCTCTTCTAGCTGGCACGCTCGGCTTGCGATACACGAGGGTGTTTGGCTTCTATATTGTCGGCTATTCTGCACTGCAGTGCCCATCCAGAAGCTGCGCCGCTCCCGGCGTTTCTCATCACCTTTCTGCGTTTTATAAATAAAACTTTGTAAAATAGTTTCCAGAGATTGTCGTACAGCTCTACAACTGAAATATTGTATCTTTACAACACACAGTTTTTTTTAGATATGCAAAGCTGTGTATAAACTTGCATTATTGTTATAAACATAAGCAGTGATGTAGTGCTAACTCTGTAACCCCTCATCCACCACAATCAGAAAACACATACAGGACGGTGCGCCACCGATTTGAGGTACGTGGGCTCTGGGTTCGAAAACCGGGAAAGACATGGGTGTAAATATAAGTTAGGTTATACGTTGGTCTGTAAGCCATCCCCTGCTAAGCCTTCAAGCATAAAACCGAGGGAGGTTTAAAATCCCTTTACAATACAATTTAGCACATACACTTTCTTTTTGCTTTTATTAGGATAGCATTCTAAATCGCCAATTTAAAGAACAGTGAAAAAATTTTGCTTTAACATTCTGATTGATTGCGAGTGTTTCCTTGTGCATGTAAATTATTTACGTATATCACTTGAAATAATATAGCAAATTAACAATTGAAATATTTCACACACTAAATGATTGTCACATTGTGTTCAGATGAATAGATGAGTTGTTTACTTTGAATTTAAAGCATGCTTGAAAATGGACTTTTCATTTTCCTCTTTCTTGCTTCTTGTTTGAGTACAACTCACGTTGAGTTCAGGAAATATTACACTGATCCGACGGACAGCGGCGCGATGCTGGCACTGTCCGCCGTCCGACTTGACTGCGCGATACACCACACGGTCGAAACACACTGCTACCTAGCGGAGAATATGCCAACCAACCAATAACCCGCGATGTCGGGCGGGAATCTCTTGTTTGCCAGGCTCTAGCAAGCGAAGCGGCCAACAGATGTCTAAGCCAGTCGTATTCATAGTGCATCGTGCGAACCAGCTCATTGTGTGTCGCACCATTTAAATCCCATCGACCCTTTCCTTCATCAATAACCCCGCCAGTCGTCTTTACATCACCACCAGGATAACGCGCGTGGGTTTTTTAAATTATTTTGTACTGAAAAAAATATATAAATGATTGTTTTTTGCTCTCACAATCACGCAACGCGCTCCGGTATCACTTCCCCGCTGAACTAAAGTTTACAGCATTTATTTGTTGAAATTCAACTTTAATTTTTACACATCACACATTGACGTATCTTAGAATGTGGTATAATTCACTTGTATTATTACAAAAATAATCTTGCCAACCAGTTTTTAAATAGCTCTTTGCAAAATACAGAAAATTGCTTTAGAGTGCAGGTCCTTCCGCTTGGGCACGGGGCACCTCTGTGTAGTGGGATATAGTTCCTTCGGTGACAAACGGCTTCGGCTGGTGGTTCGTGGCTCGACCTTGGATGAGATGCCAAGGTCATGTGACCATGTTGGATTTCGGAATTCCCGCTATATAATTCCGGTCACGCGACCGCCATCTTGTATTCCGGCATGTTGTTAGCCAGTACGCAACCATCTTGGACCGCCATCTATGTTGCCAGTAAACCACCAACTTGAACCGCCATATTGGTAATTAATAAGTAATTTTTCCATGCTCTTACATTCCGAGGGTTCTCTCCCAGTGCTCCTACTTTATTTGCTGTTTTGAATTCCTTCTTTATATTTTCCTTCCCTACTCCCTTCTTTCCTTTCTCTTCCTTCTCTCTCATTATCTCTTTTTCTCTCATTATCACTTCCTCTTCCATTCGTTGTTGCTGGAGACTGCCATCTTTGTTTACATTTACATGGAGGCTGCCATCTTGGTTTTTCGTTTGTCATTTGCTTCCCCCATTAGTTCTGGCTTTGGCCACTAGGGGCACCGCCATGTTGGTTATGACATTGAGTGCTAAGAGCTCTGGTGTCACCCTCGTTCGATTAGTCAATCGGTCGCCGTATTGGTTCTGGAATTGGCCGCTGGGAGCGCCACTTTTTTAGAATTCAAAATACCATCTGGAATATGGCGGGATCGAACTGCTGGACCTTGGGTCGCCAAACTTTCGCATTATATCACTATTTTATGTCGATTTATTATCACAAACGATATACAGAGGCGTTTACCCTTAACCTAGTATACAGTACATATTCAACCCACAATATAAACAATAACAAAATACTCAACAAAATATCTACACAATTCTTACATGGGGGGCACAAAACGATATGAACATTTGGTGAACTGGTTTTACTGACAAAGTCGATGAACACATAAAAAATTATTTAACGTGAGGGGCAGCCCACGGCGTACACCCCGACACGGGACACTGACTTATAACACTACCACCTATCGACGATTACTACTGGAACATTAAATTGTACACTTGTAAGGACCGAGGGGTGGGCAGCGCACGGCGTACACCCAACCTCGGTAATATACACGCACTTCCTGTAGGCGTGAACGTCAGAATGAAAATAAAAAATTGCCGTACCACTGACGCAATGTGCCACGCCTAGCCATGTTCCACCTATCTTGACGAAGAAGCTGGACAAAGTATTGAACTGTCACCGGTGTCGAACGGTCCACCAAAAAACCGATCGCATGAAGTACAAACCAGGCCGCAGCTCTTCGTCGAACTGAGGGGAAGGTGAAGAAATCGCAATGAAGCATGTGCGTGTCGCTGACATCTCCACGTTCATCGCGAATTATTTTTAGTACTCGTACGCGACACCACTGCCAGATAGGAGCTGCATAAACACAGGAAATTACCCTATGAAGGGCAGTGTCGGTGTTGCCACACAGCGGGCATGCAGGATCAGCTGTCAGGTGAATGCTGTATTTACGCTGCTGAGTTGTCACGATATTATTGTAGAAGCCGAATGCTGCAGCTCGAAGATCCGAAGAAAGATTAGGATCGGCAAGTATTTTCCATGGGCGCCTCCAACGGATGGTTGGGGTGCGATTAACAACAGATGGTATGACTGCCGACGTTTTGGAAGCCCGAATGTACAAATATCTCGCTGATGCGACTCTCCCTTCTGGTAGGTGTTGTACTAGAGTTGCGAGTGCTTCCTTTGCCTGATGGTATTGAAGTGGCATGCGTCTAACTTCAGACCACATAATTTTCTGTAATGCTGCGTAAATGCCCTCTGGGCCCAGAAGTGTTGCAATGGCTGAAGACTGATATAAGGCCTCGCACTTCAAAACATGATTCATTAGACTCAGGCCTCCGTCTTGCAAGGAAAGATAAAGTTGCGCCCTAGATAACTTAAATATATAAGATTTCCACAACATGCGGCCAACAATCTGTAATATTTGTGCACTTTGTTGACGTGGTAGTGGGAATATATGTGACACATACCACAGCTTCGCAAGTAAGAATACATTTATTAAAGTAACCCTCTGTATAATATTTGTACGACGATAATTCATTTCTATTTGACGAGCACGTAGTTTATTTATTGTCATGTTCCAATTATAATGCAACATAAGAGTGGCGTCTGCGTGGAAGTATATGCCCAAAATTTTCACAGTTTCGGCCCTCCGAAAGGAAAAAACATCGTCAAATGGCTCTCTGGTCTCGCTGAGCTCCAGTACGGCAGTTTTGTTAGCATTCGCTCGCAGATTGGAGACACTGCGAAAAAGGTCCAGGCATTTTTGCCGTCTCTTTAATTTCCTGCTCAGAACGAACGACACATGTGATGTCATCACCATAAGCATTTAATTTAAAGGATAGGTTCGCTACAGGAAATCCTTGCAAGCGGGCACTGAGCATTCTGCACAGAGGTTCAATGGCGATTGTAAATAAAATCATGGATAGCGGGCATCCTTGTCAAACTGAACTCTCGATCTTAATTGGTGGGGTAAGGAATCCGTTAACCAACAGCCGTGGCCAAATTCCTGTACACACCATCCGCACCCACTGTACTGCATTGGCTGGAAAATCGAAATGATGCATAAAATGAGCAAAAATTTATGATCGACTCTATCGAATGCCTTATCCATATCAATACTCAAGATGACCATTTTACTGTGTTGTATTGACGAAAGTAATTGAATGTCCCTTAGGGCAAGCACGCCTTGTAAAATGGAACGTCCTGGAACAGTACATGTCTGGCTGGGACCAATAATATCTGACAATCCTTTAGTTAATCGGGTCGCACAAAACCGAGCAATTATTTTATAATCGGCACATAAAAGTGTAATTGGCCTGTAATCCGCGAGTTTAAGTGGACGGGACATTTTGGGTATAAGAACAATTATCCCTTATTTATGAGACTTGCATAACTCCCCTCTTTCAAGCACATCGCGAATAACTTCGCATAAGTCGGTACCAATAATATCCCAATAAGTTTTGTAAAATTCGTATGGAATACCGTCAATACCTGGAGATATTTCTGATGGCAATTGCTGGATTATTGTATTAACTTCTGTATATAAACATGGAGCCTCCATGCCCGTCTTACTGTCACAGCTAACTCTGTTTTCACAACCCTGTAAAACCGATGGAAGCAGAGCATCGTCCGTGTCTTGTTTCGAGTATAAATTTGCAAAGTAACTGCAAAGCGTTTGCGCTATTTCCGGCCGGTCCCGAACAATAGCGCCATCACTGTCAGTAAGCTGGTTGATAACCTTGCGTCGTATTTGCTGTTGTTCCTTAATGATACTAAACATGCTAAATTTATCTTCTGCTAATAAACTTTTATCATTTATCATAATATGACGATTTTTAAACTGTTCACTCAATAAATGCATAAGCTTCTGTTTCGTGTCTCTAACACCTGGAGTTACGTGTGCACCATTGTTTGCCTGCAGGTGAAGTTCGTGTAACATACGTTCGTAGAATGCACGTGTTCCCCTACGTTCTTCTGCCAGTCGGTACGCATGCCTTTTAAAAAGCCTCATGGCGTTCGGTTTTACACACACATCCCACCACATCGCCACAGAGGGAACTGGTATTTTTTGCTATGCCAACGTACCCAATTAGCTAGGAAGTCCTCTTTTACTTCTGAGCTGTCTAATAAAGACGGATTTAGACGCCATGTCCCTCTGCCAAACCGTGTTACATTCGCAAACTTTTCATACGTAGATATCACTGCAGAGTGATCGCTGAAAGCTACCGGAAGAACGTCATATCGATGCAACTTATGTATATGCTGTTTTTTCACGTAGAATCGGTCAATCCTAGACCGACTCTGTGAAGTCACATAGGTGTAATGAATTCCTTGGAAGTTAGATGCAACATCACACAAGTCTAAGCGAGTTATTAAAGTAGATACGGCAGCATTAGTAGGATAAATGCCACCCTGAAGATCATGGGGGTGAACTATGCAGTTGAAATCTCCACCGAGTATAAACTGATTACAGGGTGGATGGAAAAACGGAATCAAATCCACGGAGAAAAACTGATTTCTTTCATATCTCGCTTGGGAGCCGGAGGGAGCATAAACATTGACTAGCGATACATCGTTTATTCGTCCTGACATCACTCGGCCCTGACGGGTGGTAGCGCAGGTCTTCAAGTTCCAGCCCCGCACGTGTAATAATCGCCGTCCCCCGTCCCCGATCACCAACGTTTGTATACACATTGAAGGTATGAAACCCTATAAAATCTTGAATCAACTGCCTGTGTTCGAATCAGTCGCGCACTGGCCGAGATTGCACAAATATTTAAAGTAAAAATTGTCAATAACTCTATCACGTGTACCTAAAAAATGTAGTGATAGTATCAGAGAGAAGGAAATGGAAAGGTGGACAAAAAGGAAAAGTGGACAAAGGAAAATGGGGGCTGGTAATAGGGCATACAGGTGGGGATGCACACATGTGCCGGTCGTATTGTTAGTTAGTTGGGGTAAGGTCGCTTTTCTCTTACGGACATATTTTCATCCGCAGTTGTTACATGCTCCCGTAGTGTGGTTGCATTGTTTATGCTGTCCACCCATGAAGCAGAGGACAAGGAATGTGTAGCGGCGAGACATCCTGTGTGTGTGTGGTGGTAGCCATGCGTGAGCAGTAACAGTATTTTGAGCCGCCTCCACATGTATCTGGCGTGGCACGGTCTCTAAGGTGTTGAGGTTGACAGCATGCTCAGCAGATGAGTCACCGACAGGTGTTTGTACTGGACCTTTCTGCTCGCGTCTGCGAAGTGGAGGGTAATCCGCACGGGGAGAGTGCTGTGCAGGGGTGGACAGTATAGGCGTGTCAGCTGCGAGATTTTCCAATGCCCTATTCATCCCCCAGCGGCATATTGCACGTGCGTCCTTTTCTTGCAAGCTAGGACACGCAATTCGTTCATGAGTAGGAGACTGGCAGTAACTGCACGTTCGTGGTTGTCCGAGATATATAATTACAGCCCAAAAGCCGTCAACTGAAACGTAAGATGGAATATCTTTTTTTATTTCCATCTTTGCCATGCGTACTCCCGTTTGTACTTGGAATTTGTATTTATGATACCATACTTCATCTTGTGATGTAACAAGTCGACCATACTTCACTAACACCGTCTGAATTTTTTGGTTGTCTATTTCTATAGGTAAATTTAGAATTCTTGCCAGTTTTAAGTTATCGAAGGCTTGTTCGATGGTGACGTTGATCCTTTCCTGGTCTGCGGTGACTAAAGTTGAGTGGCCGTTGGCGCGACGCAGTATCGCTTCACAAGGTCCAGAGGAAACAAGTTTTAAAAACAAACAGTTCTGGTGCCCATCCAGTTGAATAGCTTCAATTTGATCTTCTGTTACAGTTAAAACCGTATCAATCCATTCATGTATCTCCATGGCCGAAGGTCGTTTGGCAAAAACACGATACGCAAGGTATTCACGCGCCCGTTACATGTTGGAGAAACCTAGACGTGTGACTGACACTTATATAGAACTATTACTACTCGCGTCGGAACAGAGCCCCGTTTAAGAGCGCGGGGCGACAGAACTCCGCACATCGGACGCGATGTTTACTCCGACGCTGGTCGGCCACGACTATCGCGACATTTGCTGGGACAAGAGTTTATAAATACTGTATAGCTTGAAGCCGTATATATAATATCTTGCCTCTCACTTAAAACATTACATTTTATATATTGTTATATTATTTTCAATGTATTTCATTTAAATATCAACAATTTTTTAAGTTTATATATGAATCAATAATTTTTAAGTATATATTTTTATATAATTTTTTTCTCATAAAATTTTTTTATGATTCTTAAATTTATTTAGAGTATTTTAATCAACAATATTTATTATATTATTTTCAATTTTTTTATTTTTGGTTTAACTTACATATATATTATTTAGACCTTAACTTATATAATTTTCTAAGTATTAATTAATTTATTATATCTTTTTTAGTTTTATTTTATATTATTTTGGTTTAAATTACACATATATCATTTAAGATTTAACTTAGACACTTTTTTTAAGTATTTTTATTAATCATTAAATTGTATCGAGTAACAAGTCTACGGATTCGCATTTGTCAGGCAGATAAGAATATGTCATCAGAGTATATGATTACGTGACTATGACAAGCGCCATATTGGATTTTTATAAGCATATATAAAAACTGTTTTAGTAAATATATGCCAAGTGTTTTATATTATGAACGTTAATTATTCACTTCACTTAACCTAACGTCAACTAACCTAAGAGTATTTAATCCAATCATCTTGTAAGAACTCTGAATATAATTTTTTTATATCTCTCGACATTCAACTGTCACACTCTAGTCATCGCCAGACCCCTCTTTACCTCCCCTTCTTCCAGTCTTACTTAACAGCCATATCGAATTATACTGGATACCAAAACAGATATAGTACCTTTCACCATGCCACTAGCTTGCCTCATTCAAGTTATTAACAATACAGTTCCACATCCACCACCGTACCTCAGACTTACTGATCAATAATAACAGTCAACTATATTGACTACCATTTCAGCCCCATCCAACTTTACCAGTTACACATGTAAATAACCCATAGCAGCTGCCGAACTAATCAAATATTCCAACCATGCTATCATAAGATCAATACTATTAATTTAACCATCTACGACACTCATATTGTCTTAATTACCATCAAACCTTCCCGCTCATACTAACCGACCATACCAGCTAAGAATTCTGCCTCTCCCATTTAACTAGCTATAAAAAAAATCACACAATTAAACCATTCTCCTCGCACCATCTAAGCTATACTTTTGTCACACTGCCAAAATAACCGAACATGTGATCAGGTTATACCAATCATACAAGCTAACTAACTGTACAACCAAGCCATATTTGTGTGCGTACCACGCCATGTCAGGACTTTGAATATATTTTATTTCTCTTGACATCCACTTAACCTAACTTGACCTAATCTAACCACCACACTTTAGTCATGTACGTTAGAACATAGATTTTTTTTCCCCAATTCAAAATATTGAATTATTATTGTTTTAATGTTATGTAAATGTATAACTGTCCTTCTCCTCCTGTTAATGTTATTAGTACTATGACCCTCCAATGACATGCACTCGCATAAAATTGGTTTTAAACTGAATTTATAAGCGTTTCAGCAAAGCAGATACACATATTACTATGAATTTATATATATATATTATTTACATACACATATATTCAATAGATAGATCACCGCATTTTTTTGCAGAACATCTGCTCTACTAACCGTCATCAGACTAAATTTGCTCATACTTCAAACTAGCCCACAGTTCAGACATCTTGAAACTCACAAGTACCCCCTCCCCCCCTTTTTTTTCATTTTATTCGAGGACAAGTTGACCTTGTATATTTCAAGAGCAATTCTGTACCTGCACGGTAATTTTTCCTGTATAATGAATTACTTTAACTGCGTTTGGACCCTTTAAAGGCCCTCCCCAGAAGCAACGACTTCCGGCAACTTCCTAAAAACCTGATCTTATCGATGAGAAACTACTTCCGGTAAAAGGAAACGGTAATGAAATTAAACCATTTATTCTCTTTCGAAATAACAAATAAAAGAAATTATTATGTTTTAAAGTAAAAGAAAATAATTATACAATCATGTAAATATACAAAAATATGTTGAAATTAACATATTCAGATCATAACCTCTTATCTCAGAATTTATATCAGAGTGGCATTGAATAACAAAAATAAAAATAACAAATTAACTTTGGTTTTCTGGTTTATAAATAGAAATATAACATGATTTTAATAAAAGGACGCTTCGTACATAGCGTTCTCTTATGTCGACAAACATTTTGACCGAAGGTGAACATTCGATCACAGAATCAGCACTCGAAACAACCAGTCAGCAATAATGCGGGTTGTGGCTCCCTGTTAGTTGAGGTCAAAGGCAGGCATTCATATTCACAGCATAGCGAGAGAAAGCTTCCAAATCGATCTTAGCTTCCCCTGATGCTAAGGTATCAGCAGTATGCTCTATATGAAAATTCTCCCATCACTCGGAAAAACGTCGTCCGATATTTTCTTAGTTTGATAGAGAAAATTAATGTTTTTTTTATTGTGCTGGGCTTCGAACTCAGGTCCCTCCGGCATGCATCACCTCTGCAAATTGCTTCAATTTTTTTTTTTTTTTATTTACAAATACACTTCTAGGACACTACACTTCCGATACGGATGTTCGATTTCCGCTAGGGTGTTCGAGTCCTAGAGAATGCGAATCTTGGAAATTTCTATTTTATTTTAACAAATACACTTCTGATGCAATACACTTACGAGAGCTGTTCTATAGATGTGACCTCGCCAACATCTATCGCCCAGCTAACGTGATACACTCCCTACAGCTCGACTGATCACGAGTAATGATGTAATCGTGTAATTATTTATTTATTTATAGATATAGAAAAATAAAAAAAAAACCTAAAATACAAAAAATCACTTTTTTCAATCTAAGAGCATATCACATTAACATCATACTTATCGCAGCACCCTAAACATCAACCCCTACCCTTACCTACCCACCTTCCAATACTACACAACGAAGAAAAATCACAAAGATATTTAGAAAATATATACCAAAAATCATAACTCCAGCATGTCTGTCATGGTATCATCACCTTCAGATACCAGCCAAAAATCATATCACCAATTAAACAAACCACCTGATTATACCAATTATCCATGCCAATATAAATGCTGGCCAACACACCTCTTACGTACCAAACTATGAAAATTACAATTTGAAAAAAATTAATGTATGGACATCGCTAAAAAGGTTTCCACAACTCGGGTCTTTAATTGAATTGTGAACCTATTATCTTACCCTGAATCCTATATCCGAAGCTTAAAACTTTCATTCCTCGTTTATTATAAGTTCGTAAAGCAGGCTCCGAAACACTGAGCCAAAAATTGCGAAATTTTAAGTCCAACATGAAAAATTATTTTTTAAATAGTTTCATGGTCTCAAACACAGATCCCTGCGCCATACCTAGTCGGTAGATATTGCTTAGGCATTTATAACGAGTGTATGCAATCAGCCAGAAGTTCGCACACGAGCCTCGCTAATAAGCTTCGAAAACTCATGTCATCAATCTATTTGCGCCCCTATTATCTCAATATGATTCCTATATCCGATGCCTAAAACATCCGTTTCGCTTTTTTTATAAGGTCCTAAAAATAGTCTCTGAATTTTTGTTCTAAGTCCAAAAAAATATATATTTTTTAATTATTTTTCCGGAGTCGAACTCTGGGGAGTTACACAGTACCTCGGATTTGGTGACTGCTTATTTCCTTATATGAGACACACACGAATACTGCGAAAAATTCCCGTAATTTTTTCTTAGTCCGAAAGAAAGTTAACACATTTCGATGGTTTCGGGCTTCGAACTGGAGGCCCTACGCTACTCCTAATCGATAGATACTGCATAAACCTTTATATCGGATATGTTTAATCTCGTAAACAGATAGAAAATCACATACAAAGTTCGTTTAATAGGATCCAATGTACAGGTCAGTTTTCGAACTGAGGTCTCTAAATGACGTTCATTCTTTGTCCAAAAAAAATTGTTTAACAGCCGGTTTGATGCACTGGAAAGTCATTTTCAAATATTATCAAATTAATTTAATTTTTCCTGAAAACATATTTTTAAAGAAATTATTACGTACAGGCGTGAGGTAGGTAAGTGGGCTTAATGTCTCGTCGACAGCGAGGTCATTAGAGATTGTGCAAGTTGCACAGGGGCGAGTGATTATGAAGGAATCGGCCATGGCCTTTGTTTGGGACCCATCCCAGCGATTTCGGGAAACCATGGAAGGCTGAAGTCAGGATAGCCTGACTGGGAATCGAACCCGGGTCCTCCCGAATGCGAGTCCAGTGAGTTACCACTGCGCCACCTGGAAAACAGTCCTTAGCATCGAGCCGTGAGAACTCAGGCGTCGTGGTGTGCTTCAGCAGTTACATCACTGCCAGCCTCGCGGGAGTTACGCAGTTGCGCCACTGCCGTGTGTGGGATGGCCCGGAGGAGTAGTGTATGTGCTCAGATAACCCCGACTCGGCTGGTGTATTTGTGCACTATCAGTGTGTGGGAGAGGCATAGCGTAGCGTGCTTTAGCAACGCTGACTCGGTTGGTGTACTGTCTCACCAGGTGACATCATTGCTGTATCCAGGAATTGCATCACCATGCGCGCGCTGCCCCCGAGATTGGCGTCGATATCACACAAATGATTGGCAATCCGAATATTATTCAAATTGATAATTGCCATATATCTGCATCGTTCCCTTCATTAATAAGAGCAGGCGCGTCCATAATATTGACGTGTTTTTTAAAGCAAATATTGAAAATAATTGAATACTGCGCTGTCGCTAGAGATCGATGAATTTTAGGAATTTGTTCAGTGGTAGGTTACACTTTGAGCAGGAACATTCGAGTGTTGAGGTTATGACTGAACCGAGGTTGTTTTGCCATGTTCTGGGTGACTCCGAGCCAGGGAGAAATGTCATGTGATATACACCATTCATGATATATATTGATAAAAAAGAGTAAAAAATAGTGCTCGTGCAAAATTTCATTACACAGAGTGCGCATGAAAGTGGTTCGTTGTCTCCCTTTGGTATAGTTGGCAAACCTTTGTTTGCACTGGGTGGAGGAATATCCTGGAAGTAACAATGAATGTGCACGTAATATTTGCGGACGAGTAAGATTTATGTGTTAAATAATAAATAAGTATGTACTTTACCCTTTGAAGCCATAAAATTCATCTCGAAACTTTCCCCCGCGTAAGACACTAAAACCCACTTCTCCCGGGTATTTCAGTTCCATTTGGGATTAACCATAAATAATTATAAAATGTGTATGAAGAAGTTGGGCTGCTCTTAAAATATTATCCCAAATAAATTCATTCGCGTATGATGTGTAGCAGAATACTCATGATTGTTACTGTAAAAGGGGAGTATTTTTCCTGGATAATGCTACTGGCTTACTGCTGGCGCCAAGGAACTACTGAAACACTTTCCACAGGCTCCAAAGTGTTAGTTGTTAAAAGAAATTTGTAAGTACAGTTCACGTCAAATATTTCCTCTCACTGCAACACCTGGTACGAAGAAATTATGTGTAAGTTAACTAGGTCTTGAGGGCCGATAAGGATGAAGCGAGGCGAGTATGGAGCGGCCCCGTAATGGAAGGGTCGGGGGAAACGGGAGATCCCCGTGAAAACCCACCGACCGGTGTCATCGTCAGGCACGATTCCCACATGTGATAATCCAGGGGCGAAACTGCCCGGGAATCGAACCCGGTTATCCTAGGTGGGAGGCGAGTAGTCTAACCACTTCACCACTGCAGCCCCATTTTACGCACTGAGGCTGATAGAAATACCATTTAGGCATGTACCGGTACGTTGATATCTATATAGTTACAAACATTCACTACGGAACCGCCAATGCTGTTGGTCCACACCAAACATTAAACAAACTGTTCTATTTGACGTTCGTTATTAGTTGGACTTAAGTTAGCGGAATAACGAATCAAATATTAAATATCCTTTTATGCTAAATGTGATGTACAGTATGCTGTGGTGTTCGCTTAATTAATTTTACAATGATATTTGTATTGATGGAAATCAATGTTGTTATAAGTATCCTAGTAATATCGGAATAAGACTAGCAAATTGGCGTTTTTTTTTTTTTTTTTTTTTTTTTTTCAAGAAAAATAATTGTTCATGTTATCCCAGTTCGAGCTACATTCGAGCACAGAACTGCTGAGCGTGTAGAAGTGGAATTGCATCGTGTGAATTAACATCGACAGTACGGAGACCCAACTCATTTTTTTGCACAAGATACAAAGAATAACTAATGCCTTCTTATATTGTTAGATATTCGCTGAATTTATTATTCTCGGAGTAGTAATGGAAGATAACTGTGAGTGGAAGTGTAAGACAAATATTGGTTCGTAGTCGACATACTGTCTTGTGTAAAATTCAGAAACGATCATGTTAACTGTGTAAGAAAGTTCTCGCGTCAATATGAAGTTAGGTCCTCGGACAACGTGCTTGACTTCTAAGTTTCTATTGTGACAGAAGTGTGCGTGACACCTGGACGTCACGCATCCACATCCATGGCCTGGTGAGCCTGTTCCGTGACTGCCACTCTCTCACATCAATATGAAGTTAGGTCCTCGGACAACGTGCTTGACTTCTAAGTTTCTAGTGTGACAGAAGTGTGCGTGACACCTGGACGTCACGCATCCACATCCATAGCCTGGTGAGCCTGTTCCGTGACTGCCACTCTCTCACATCAATATGAAGTTAGGTCCTCGGACAACGTGCTTGACTTCTAAGTTTCTAGTGTGACAGAAGTGTGCGTGACACCTGGACGTCACGCATCCACATCCATAGCCTGGTGAGCCTGTTCCGTGACTGCCACTCTCTCACATCAATATGAAGTTAGGTCCTCGGACAACGTGCTTGACTTCTAAGTTTCTAGTGTGACAGAAGTGTGCGTGACACCTGGACGTCACGCATCCACATCCATGGCCTGGTGAGCCTGTTCCGTGACTGCCACTCTCTCACATCAATATGAAGTTAGGTCCTCGGACAACGTGCTTGACTTCTAAGTTTCTAGTGTGACAGAAGTGTGCGTGACACCTGGACGTCACGCATCCACATCCATAGCCTGGTGAGCCTGTTCCGTGACTGCCACTCTCGTCACATCTTAAGCTCCTCGACTATTTTGTTTGTGGCGCTAGAAAAAAATAAGGTGTGCGGGACTGTAGTAATATCTGAGGAAGTTCTTACCGCACGAGTAACCGCCGCAGCTGACATCTACATCTGTACTGAGCACACAACAATAGCCTATTCACGATAAAGTAAGCACTTTATAAATCCATCTCATTTCGAATAATATACTGTCAAATACAATGGGAAAAAAACTGGATAAGTGTAAGGTAATATTCGTAAACTTGTGGGCGAAACTTAGTTTTCCTTACATGTAAGGTAAAACTACCACACTCTGGAATAAAATTAATGTACATGGTAGTAGAAAATCCTATATATGGATGGGAAAATTACCTTACGACACGTGCATCTCTTCAGCGTTCTCAACAGCGAAGTGGGAGGGAGGATGCCCTTCATATAATTAGCATGTGCACCACTTCCGTGCTGTTGTCTCGGAAGAAGGTTAAGTTAGGGATTTGAGTTCAAATATGGCTATATAAGAAGTTAGTAATACTGGAAAAAATATGCATGTATTGGTCCATACCGAAAGTATGTTTTAATTCATAAGTAATAAATCTATATTGGTTGTAATGTTTAAAATATTCATATTTTAAAATAATTATGATTTTTTATCATACATTTTTTTATCATAGGCATTTCCACAGACATACCTACCACTTATTAACCCACACCCCTGTGACAATCGGCAGTGATATAAGTTCCCGCAGGGAACTCACTATGAGCATATCACCCTTGCGGTGATATGCGGGGTGTAATCGAACAGTTTATTTAAGATCCAAAATGCAGGCAAAAATACTATATTTTGGCCATAAATACTTAAACAAGACAGATGTAATTGTACAAAAATGAGTAATATTTTCTTCTACACCAACAACCATCAGCTGACACAGTACTTTGCAAATGGTGGAGGGATTAGTTTACAAGTTCTACTCGAGTCAATGAGTAATAAGTGCCGTTTCTGAAAACAAATAATTAAATTGCAACACACCGCAGGGGTGTATTGTCCCTATGCTTCACCTTATAGGCGAATAAATTTTGCTGTCTGTGGTCACAGTGTGTAAGTGAATAAGTATTTTTACATGTGTGTGCACTATACCTTGATTGGGTAATGTGTCTGTAATAGTAATTCCGAGAACATCAATAATAAATTGAAAAATACGTGTTTCTGTAAAGCCAAGAGAACCTGCTACTTGATCCTGCTTGGAAAACCGGGGGAGCAACCCCAGAATATATTATTATTGTTTATTCACTTAGATAAAGAAAATTAAGTTATTAAAATAAGTCATTTTTATAATTTTTGTACCATAGAGAAATCATTTAAGAGAAAATAAAACTTATTATATTGTTAAAAAATGGAACAAGGAAGAAATAAATAAATCACTAAAATACTATTTATTTAGTACACAGTCAACCGATTTTAGTTGGTCAAAAATCATTACCTTATATGGCACATAGTTGCTGAGAAAATGTGTAGGTGAACGTTGGAAGAGAGTAGAAGTCGGCCAATGAAAAATGCTATGGTAGCTAGAGGTACTATTTTCCTTAAATTACTCCGCATCTCCCACCATCTTTCTAGGCTATATAATGGCCAAAACATCGCCAAATCTCTCACTCTGATATCAGCACTTGCCATCTGCATATCCGAGTACCCTTCGGCTTAGTCACCAGTTACTGCGAGGTTTCACGGTCGCCTTCAAGTTTACATTCAAGTATTTGCTCGCTAAGGTATGTTATGTTTTTCAAGTAAACTTTTATAACTGGTTAAATTAATCTTATTAAAGAATGAGCTCTTAATTTCGAAAAGTAAGTGAATGATTGTTTGCCAGAGAGCTCTTAATTATTTTTTTAAGTTTTTATGCAATCGATTTTTAAAATGAGCTCTTAAATTTTAAAAGTAAGTGGATTATTGTATGCCTGAGAGAATTAAAATTTTTTAAAAGTTTTTTTATGCTAACGATTATTTGAAATAAAATTTATTTGCATGCATGTTACAATGCAAAGTTATTAACGACGTTTATTTTACTTTGTGCAATGCTTGTCAGCCAGTACGTCAGCCCCTAGCCAAAGGTTCGTGCTTGGTCTGCCAGCCGACTGTCAGTTGTCGGGTGTCGTAAATTCTTTTGAAAGTAAGTAATATCACCGATATTAAAAGTTATGTACATATTTTTTTGATTTATTTGTTTTAACACACATTGTAGGTCATCGCAGTCAGCAGACGCGGGTCCCGCCAATTTCTGGAGTTGCTGATTTATCGACTTGCGGTCAAGCCTGTGCGTCCGTAAGTAAACCACGGTATCTTCACGCTAATACAAGCAGTGAGTATTTACCACTACGAGACGAACATTTTTTGTGTACGATTTTTTTTTAAATATAATTGTTTTACATTATGTGGAGAACTTTTATCCAGATGAAGTGACTTCCGTGATCGGGCGTCAGAAAGTTCCCTTCAATCAAATCGTCAGTTTCACGGGAGTGCCTAGCAACGCAGCCTATCATTATTAGGAGAGAGTGACTACAGTCTTCCTTATTTTCTTCTGGTAAATAACTATGCTGCATACATGCTAAACTGTTTATGAGGATTTTAACTATACTCGTCAAACAATTTAGTGTTGCTTTAAAAAATGGTCAGGTAAATAACTATATTATTCTGTTTTTAAAACTTATATCCCACTGATGGAAAAAAAAATACGTTTTTACTACGTAGTGTATAAATATACGTGGAAAGAGAGTATTTACGCTGTAAATAATTTTCTTTAAAGTTTTACAAAGGATTTTCTTGTATTACAATTTATATCGTTGAGAAGTATACATAAAATTTGTCTAATAACTAGGTCAAATATATCAAAATATAGTTTACGAAAAAAAAAAAAAGACACTTTGTCAGCTCGTGGATTATAACCTACACGTCTTTTATTTCTGGCCCTCGACGATAAGACCAACTTGACTTACGACTTATTTTTATATTAAATATAGGTGCAAGTACCTACAAAAATATTAATGATTATGAAGGTTGATTTGATTTTAAGAGGTCTGTGTAGCTAGTAAACAGTCACGTGTTTTTTTTTTATTATTTGAGTTATTAGAAGTGTTCTGAAACTTGCAATACATTTCTTTTGCACGCAACCACACTTTACATTGCTCCTAGTTTTTGCACAAAATGGCTATATACCATTTTACGTTGTTGAGTGTCCACCATTTCGCTCAAGCTCATGGATATAGGTCAGTATAGTATAAACATTTCTGAAGGGGTAATACAGCCCTTGTAGTGTTTACAAACGAATAGTTTTAACAAGATAAATCTTTGCACTGTTACAAGCATTTGTAAAATTACAAACAATATCCCAGTAAAAATTACAATATGCATAGGCTTTCTTGTAAGATGTATTTGTGTATTAATTAAAACATTCTCTTTTCATTTTGCAATAATGCTAAGTCCAGATCATTAATATTATTAGTGATCATATGTTGCAGATATTTTTATTTAAAAAGTAACTAATAAAATAATTTTTTCAAAATATTGTGCCAAGAAATATTTTTTATAAAACGATTGCTCTCAATCATACATAACTTGCCTATAGTATGGTTAATTGAGGGAAAAAATTGTACAGGATTATTTGTTCTGCTACGCAGTTCAGTATTATTTTTACTTCGTTAGTTACGCATATTTTGCTACACAGTGTATAAATTAGTTCATTAATTAAATTTTTTTTTTCCAGCTTGAATTAATGCTATGTCCATATTATTAATATTATTCATGACTGTATGTTGCAGGTTTTTTTTTGCTGAAGCTTTCAGCATGGAGGGAGGCCGTGTCGACGTGGGAACTTCGGGGGGCTTCCAACTTCCTTCGCCTTCTACTGTCTTTGGGGTAAGTGCAATACCGCAACCGAGGTTATTTTGTGGCTTTTGTTCGAAATATTTTTCGGCGCGTAACAGCGGATTGAGGCACGAGAGGACCTGTATTCACAATTCGCTCAGGGAAGAAGAAGCTTGCGACAAATGTGGGATGAAGATTTCGCGGAAAGATAGTATGGAACGTCACCTGAGAAGCTGTAATGGAGTTGTGCGGCAGAAAGCAGCTGGTAACTATAGATACTGTAATGCTCCTTTTGCCAACATAGCAGACCCCTGAAGGCACGAAAGTGGTGCAAGTTTAACCCGGAGAAGAAGACATATGCATGTGAAGACTGCAGCAAAGATTTCACGAGGGCAGACACATCAAAGACCCTCTCCAAGAAGTGCACCGGCGAAGCACCTCCACCTGCTAAGAAAGCCAAGCATGATGTTTCCACCCAGCGGCAGCCAGCACCATTACTTACACCAGCACCACGTCCGAGAATCATCGCGGGGTCCGGACAGCCGACGGCCCATGGATTTGTATTGGCGGAGACCGCATTTAGAGGTCATTTGAAGGCATATGTGGCTGAAAATACGAGCGAAGAGGCTAAAGAAGTGTGCGCATATATTGAGGGACTGAAGCAAATTATTATTGAACAGCTGCTGTTATAATTTATGGAAAATGTGCCAATTAAATTCAATTTGTTCCTGGAGTGCGACTATGGCAAACCTGAGTCCCACGAAGACGAAGTAGACCAGCACGCCTTCAAGACCAAGAATGTGCCATTGTACAATGAAGATGATGTGGAAAAAGCTGTGGTGTCCAGCTTAGTCAAGATCTGACAAGAAGAAGACGAGAACCAGGGTAAATGATGAAGAGGACGAGTACCAGGTAAATGATCTTGATGGACACTTACTGCAGTGAAGAGAATGCAGCTCCGAATTAATAAATTAGACCCAGTGCGTATATCCAGCTACATAGATTTTCCAGGGCCCATCAAGAGTAAGGAAGGTATTATCAACCCGAAATACGAGGACCACGAGTGCTTCAAGTGGGCCATACTCACCAGATACGTTGAAGTCTGGAATCCTGAAAGAGTAAATCGTAGATACAGAGAACTGGAGACCAAATTCAACTTCAATGGCATCGAGTTCCCCACACTTTTGCACCAGATAACGAAGTTGGAAAAACAAAATCCTGGAATGACAGTAAATATATTTATTCTTAATGATGACACGAAGGTAGTGCCAAGACGAGTCTGCAATGAAGAGCAGCCCATGCATTTTGATATTCTCCTCCTCACCACCGAAAACAATGCACACTTCACATATATAAAAAAAATTTCTCGCCTGATTAGATCCCAAATAACAGCCCACCATAGTGAAATTCATATCTGTAAAAGGTGTTTCACGCACTACGATGACCTGTTCCGAGTGACAGGAAAGACAGGCAAAGAGATGTTGGCAAAGCACAAAAAGTATTGCAGTCCTCATGCTCCAGCAAGAATCTAAATGCCAACCCACAACAAGATGGAAAGAAGACCAACCCTCACATTTACAAACCACCACAACACAGACAAGATGCCAATCGTCATCTATGCAGATTTATATGCAATGCTCCTGCCCATCCAGACCTGCCAGGCCGACTCCCAGACACCTAGCACATACTCATATCAAAAACACGAGGCGTAGAGTTTTTGTTACTTTTCAAATAGATAATAACATAATACCTGCTGCCAAAACAACAAGTTTGCCAACAGAGGCAATGATTTACACTGGGGAAGATGCAGCCAAGAAATTTATTGAAGAGATCGTAGACGTTGGACGTATGGTGAAGGAAATTTATACAACAAGCGAACCCATAAAGCCACTCAGGAACCTGCAATTATTTAATCATGCCATGTCAGATACCTGCTGCTACTGTGAATCACCGTTCACACAAGAAAATTATGAATTAAGGGACCACGACTACTTCACTGGGCGCTACATTGGGGCCACCTGCAATAACTGCAACAAACTTCGTCGCCGTTCAAAAAGATTGCCTGTGTTATTCCACAATCTAACATATGACGAGAACTTTATAATCAAGCAGCTAGACTACGATGACAAGGAAAATTTTCATCATCTCACATACAGAGGAAAAATTAATCACGTTCTCGAAATCACTGGGGTAAAAGTTTTGGTCCAGTGTGTGAAGCGTCGTGTGAAAGCTAATAATAAGTACATTCTATCCATATATGATGTCAGCAAGTCGACAACATACCTACAGTACCTAGACGCCAACAACTTGCACGGGTGGACAATGTCTCTGCCACTTCCTGTGCTTGACTTCCAGTGGGCGAGCATCGCCATCGACATCACAGTGGTGCCAGATGATGGACTATTCGGGTACGTGCTGGAGGTAGATGTAGAATATCCTGCAGAACTCCACGACTTGCACAAATACCTGCCATTTTTGCCCAGCAACGAGCGTCCTCCAGGTGGTAAGACCAAAAAATTATTGACTACATTGCAAGTTAAAAAGAATTATATTGTACAGTATATCAACTTGAAGCAAGCATTATCCAACGGCCTCCAGGTGATGAAGATTCGTCGTGTGCTGCAATTTTAACAAGAGGCATGGCTCAAGCCCCACATCGACCTGAATACTGAAAAAAGGCAGACAGCAGGCAATGATTTTGAAAAAGACTTTTTTTAGCTTATGAACAACGCAACATTTGGTAAATTAATGGAAAATAAAAGGAAGAGACAAGTTATGGAATTGGGGTGCAACGAGAGAAGAAACTGAAGAAACAAATAGCTAAACCATCATTCAAGTGCCGTACAATATATACAGAAAATTTATCCCTGATGAAAATTGAAAAGGAAGCCATACTATTTGATAAACCTATTTACGCCGGCTTTTCAGTTCTCGACCTCTCCAAAACTTGAATGTACAGGTTCCATCACGACACCATGAAACAAAAGTATGAAGACCGCATTAATTCAATATATACAGATACCGACTCGTTAATATGCGAAATTGAAACAGAATACTACTATGCAGACCTAGCCGCAGATCCCACACTCATGGAAGAGATGGATACCAGCACCTACCCCCCTCTTATTACTGCTACTCCCCTGCCAAGAAGAAAGGGGTGGAGAAATTTAAAGACGAGTGTGTTGGGGAACTTATAAGCGAGTTTGTAGGGCTGTGTTCGAAAATGTACGGCTATATATGTGGAGACAAGATTACCAAGAAAACCAAGGGTGTAGCCTACAGAAGATAAGTCTGAAGAAAAATAACTACCTTTTAAGATTACAAGAGAGTTTTGGAGCAGCAGCAAATCGTGTGTGTAGACATGAATAATATAACGTCATACCACCACGAAGTTTACACTCAGTGAATAAACAAAGTCGCGCTCACGTGGCAGGACAAGAGACAGATAATGGACGGCGGTATAGTGACAGAGCCATATGGATACAATAATTAATAAACAAAGTTTCATACAGTATCATGTGGTCACATTGGGTAGAAATTAGGAAGAAGAGGAGAGAAGTATATTTCTATCCAATATGAGAATATGGTGTATGTATGTAAAATTTTATAGCTATTACTGACAGCACGCACGCACGTTTAAGGCCCTGACACACAGCTATAGACACCATCATGAGAGAGATTGTGACACCACAAACAAATTTGACTATAAATTGTTGCAATGAGTATTTCATTTGTGTAATTTTACTTGTGCACTTCTGCACGGGGATTTGGAACTACGGTTTTTATTTGGATCTCCGACCAGGGTTTAAAGCCAGTCCTGGTGTTCTAATCCATATCCTTACCGGGGTTGTGGGGTAGAAATTTTTTAGTTGTGACATTTTGACCCACTGTAACCACTAGAGGCGGTATTGTTCTTACCCACCCTATCAATCTACTTCTTATCTTCCTCTTTATCTATCATTCTTTCTTTCTATTTATACTTTTGGCTGTTACCTTTTGTTTATTCTTGTTGTCTCTTCTGGTCATTGCGTTTTTTTTGGGGGGTTGGTTTATTTTCGGCGTCGTAACCCACCAATACAGGTCATTCTTGCTGCTCCATGGAGATTTTATATATATATATATATATATATATATATATATATATATATATATATATATATATATATATATATATCTCTGTAGTGCTGTAAGAGCGTACTGTATTGTTCCATCCCCAGCCAGAGAACCACGCGTATGGTAGCTTCAACAGTCGTTCGGGTGGGGTAAAGTGGGAGGGCGATGCCGAAAAGTATACCAATTCCAACCCAAATTATGCATGAGGAGTTCCAACCCCGAAGGAAGGATGAGCAACTCCAACTGGAAGAAAGGAAGAGCAGTCCCAACCCAAATGATGTGTGGAGAAAAAAACTTAAATTTTAAATTTTTTAACAAGAAAATTGTATGTAACTAAAATGTAAATAAATAAGTACTTTTATAAAGAAACTTTTATTAATTAAAAATCCTCGCATAAACTTTTCTTAAAATGGCATCAGATACAAACACACAGACAATTTACGTGAAAAGTAATATATTATTATTTACATATATTGGTCTGGTTTTAATAAATGCAAAGTCCTACATGATGGTTATGATATGTAGAAAACTTCCTTCATGCTGACCCAAAGTTCAATACAGTTGCAGGCTTGTACTTACTCGTGAAGCCTGCTGACTCATTTCACTTTATTTACCTGACACCGTGCAGTTGCAGAAATGCTAACAGCTATTCCAATGCACATGGTCATCCGACACCATCCAGGTGTGGAAACAACCAGGAAGCACGTACAGACTCCAGTTACCATGCTGGTACAGACTTGGTCTTGGCATTTACAAGGTTAACTGGTCCTCGTAAAAATGAAGGGGGGTGGGGGGGGAGTGTTGAGTTTAAATCTAGCAATAGTTTGTTCAAGATGTCTGAACTGTGGGCTATGGTCAAAATGACTTCTATTTTGAGGTATGTGTAAATTTAGTCTGGTGTTAGTTAGTAGAGCAGATATTCCGCAAAAGAATGCGGCGATCCATCTATTGAATATATCTATATGTGAATAAAAATGTTATACAAATTCATTGTAATATGTGTATCTGCTTCGCTGAAACACTTATTAATTCGGTTTAAATCAAATTTTATGCGAGTGCATGTCATAGGAGGGCCATAATACTCATAACATTAACAGGAGGAGGAGGAGGAGAATAGGTATACATTTACATAATATAAAAAAAAATTTAATATTTTGAAATGAAAAAAAAATTATTCCATTTTCTAACGTACATGACTAGAGTGTGGTGGTTAGGTTAGATCAAGTTAGGTTAAGTGGATGTCAAGAGAAATAAAATATATTCAAAATCCTGACATGGCGTGGAACGCACACAAATATGGCTTGGTTGTACAGTTAGTTTGCTTGTATGATTGGTATAACCTGATCACATGTTCGGTTATTTTGGCAGTGTGACAAAAGTATAGCTTAGATGGTGTGAGGAGAATGGTTTAATTGTGTGATTCGTTTTTTTTTTTTATAGCTAGTTAAATGGGAGAGGCAGAATTCTTAGCTGGTATAGTCGGTTAGTATGAGCTTGAAGGTTTGATGGGAATTAAGACAATATGAGTGTCGTAGATGGTTAAATTAATAGTATTGATCTTATGATAGCATGGTTGGAATATTTGATTAGTTCGGCAGCTGCTATGGCTTGTTTATATGTGTAACTGGTAAAGTTGGATGGGGTTGAAATGGTAGTCAATATAGTTGACTGTTATTATTGATCATTAAGTCTGAGGTACGGTGGTGGATAAGGAACTGTATTGTTAATAACTTGAATGAGGCAAGCTAGTGGCATGGTGAAAGGTACTATAACTGTTTTGGTATCCAGTACAATTCAATATGGCTGTTAAGTGAGGTTGGAAGAAGGGGAGGTAAAGAGGGGTCTGGCGATGACTAGAGTATGACGGTTAAATGTCGGGAGAAATAAAAAAATTCTATTCAGAGTTCTTGCAAGATGATTGGATTAAATAATCTTAGGTTAGTTGACGTTAGGTTAAATGAAGTAAGGTAATGTTATCTCAGGTTAAGCGAAGTGGATTCTGAACAGTTTGATAGTGGGATTGTGTGTTGGAAAAAAATTTACAATCATTACGTTACATAGGAGTAGGAAATATAGGTTTTTCTAAGTTCAACATAGAAGTCCCTACAATCTGAAGTTTGTGGTGTTTTAAAAAATTATTACATGTAAAAAAAATAGAAAAAGTGCGAATATAGGTTTTTTGTAAGTTCAACGTAGAAGTCCATACAATCTGAAGTCTGGGGTATTTTTAAAAAAATAATAATTATATGTAAAAAAGTAGAAAAGGTGCGAATATTCAACATTCATAATATAAAACACTTGGCATATATTTACTAAAACAGATTTTATATATGCTTATAAAAAATCCAATATGGCGCTTGTCATAGTCACGTAATCATATATTCTGATGACATATTCTTATCTGTCTGATAAATACGAATACGTAGGCTCATCACTCGATACTTTTTAAAGTTTAGTAAAAATACTTAAGAAAAGTATATAAGTTAAATCTTAAATTATATATATATATATATATAAGTAAACCAAAATAATGAAAAATTAAATTAAAAATGATATAATAAAAAAATACTTAAAAATCATATAAGTTAAATCTTAATATTGTATACGTAAATTAAACCAAAATAATAAAAAATTAAGAATTTAATAAATAATTATTGATTAAAAATCCTTAAAATACATTAATGCCCCTAAAAAAGTTATATAAGAAATAAAAATCATATAATAAAATATATATAATACTTAAAAATATATTAATTTTTATATCAACTTAAAAAAATTATTGATATATAAATGAAATACATAAAAAAATTATATAGTATAAAATAAAAATTTGAGGTCTTAAATGAGAGGCAATATATTATTTATTTGGCTACAAGCTATACAATAATTACTCTTGTCCCAGTGGAAGTCGCGATAGCCGGGGTCGCGGGTTCGCGCCCCAGTGCCTCCGACGTGGCAGATGCTCAGCTCGATTGTCGCACTGGGAATTCGTCAACAAGTTGGTCTCACTAGAGCTTCGTCAACGTCAAAAAAATGTCACAACAACGTCAAATGAAGGTTAAAAACAAAAAAAAAAAGTGGTCTAAGGAGTCAGTCTGGCGACCCAAAGTCCGGCAGTTTGATCCCGCACTATTGCAGATGGTATTTTGAATTCTAAAAAAAGCAGCGCCCCTAGCGGCCAATTCCAGAAACAATATTGCGGCTGATAGACTAACCGAACGAGAGCGACACCAGTGCTCCTAGCGGTCAATGGCAATACCAATATGGCGGTTCCCCTAGTGGCCAAATTCAGGACTAATGGGGAAACAAATTACAAACGAAAAACCAAGATAGCGGCCTCCATGTAAATGTAAACAAAGATGGCGGCCTCCAGCAACAGTCAATGGAAAACAAATGAACTAATGGGATAGGAAGAGAGAATGAGATAGGAAGGGAGAATAGAAGGGAAGAAAGAAAAAATGCAAATAAGTAAAAAGTGGGAGCACTCGGAGAAAGCCCTCGGAATATAAGAGCAAGAAAAGATGACTTAATGGTTACCAAGATGGCGGTGTACTGGCTACAAAGATGATTGTCCAAGATGGCGACGTACTGGCTTAAAATATGGCGGCGTACTGGCTAACAGCACGGCGGGATCGAAGATGACGGTCGCGTGACCGGAATGATAGAGCTTGGCATGAAGTCATCCGAGGTCGAGCCACGAACCACCAACCGAAGTCGTTTGCCACCGAAGTAAACATATCCGACTACTGATGCTGTTCAAATGGATTATATGAAACCATATTGGAGACGTCTAATCAGTTCATGTAAATCCTAGTTATTAACATTCATTCCTAAAGTCAGTGGATTAATAGAAATGAAATGTGTCTAAATGTATGATAATCTAAACACTTCTGTGGTGAAATAATCAAATATGGTTTTTCATATATTGCTATTCATGGTAAAATGAGCACTTATGCACATTGTGTATTCTTCCGCCTTATGTAAGATTAGCATTGTCATGGGCCTCAATACTTTATTCATGCGTTGGTCAAACGAAACTGTGAAATTATTAGAAAAGTAAATATTTCACAAATCTGCTCATTTTTACACGTCGGTGCATTAATAAAAAGAGAAAGCGAAAGGAATAATTTAAATTATCAGAAATGGTTACCTAACATTTTTTATTCGACGAAGTTACTGAACTACTTCCCATACATCGTTACCAACTTTACTGGGCGCATGTCATTCTAGCAGATTTTCGGACGCAGTTTCACTTTAACGTAAACATCAATACGTAGACTATAAGCTGTTCACGGCAAAGTGAGCACTTTTGCGGCCCTAGTTACTTTTTTCCTCTAAGTCATCCTTTTATCCTTTCACCGCTTTTAAAAATAAATATTGCCATGTATGTAATAAACTCAGTGTATATATTTCCCCCGACTCGAAAGTTAACATCGAAGGCTACAATAAAATATATTTGTTGACTGTTATTACAAATGAGAGGACTTACAAAAGTGCTCACTTTACCGTGAACATCCTATACGTATTTTCCCTGTGTATACGTAGTATCAACTCCGCGTCGTATATGATTTTATCTATTAATTTTCGCTGCGAGAAAAATTTCTCTAAATCATTTGGCCCAGATAAAAGAATTATTTTAAGAATATAAGTTTTTTAAGCAGCGTGTGAATAAATTGGGGGGGGGGGGGGGGTGGGGCCCTTACTGTGGAATTTCCCATTTCATATGTTTTCCCCCCTGGTTATTATTTGTGTGTCAATCAAGGAAAGTGTAATAATGCATGATAATTAAATTAAACAATGTATTTTCTTTAAGTGTTTTCTATCCGGGATACGTTTGTGCGGTTATCGTTGTTTATTACCTTACATTGCCTCTGCTAAAAATCTATCCTTAAATAATTTTTACTCGTAGGTTTAAAATATTATAACCTAATTTACCGGTTTCCCCAACAGTATTATTTTTTTCATTAGTATGTTGCTGAGTGGTGTTTAAACCAAAACTCTAATCTCAAATTTACAAAAAATAAGTTTCAGAAAAAAGTTTATTTTGCACCCTGTTTTTAAGTGCACATATAGCTGCAATATGAGTCGTGAAGTATAACACCAAACACCCGAATGCCAAATAAATATATAATAAATTATGAGACAAAATTACAAACACCGGAGTGTGAAAGTGGCGTTGTGTAAGACATGAAACTGATTAAACAACTAATCGATAATTACTTTTTTTTTAATTGTGTTGGTTAAACCAAGTGGCCAGTGTCCTGTATTCAATTAAAAACCACTAGTTCACCGCCATTTTACATCACTGGGACGCTACTCCCTCAGCGCGGGGGTAGATCGGTCCCTTGTGAGGAACCTTGGCCACCCAGTTGGTTCTCAATTAGATTGCGGAGGCGAGGAGAAGCTAACCCCTTCCCCCCTCCGCACCCATCAAACATATTTTAAGCTGCAAGGCAACATTCTTGTACAGGATTCCCAGGGTAGCGCCTGGGAGCTGTTTCCATAACTGATTTTTACTCTCTTTTTCCCTGCCTGTACGGGATAAAAGAGAGTGGTGAAGTTAATTGATTTTATCAGCGCGGAATTTTAAAGTTCAGAACTTGTGAAGTACTGTCACGAGCTCCCTGTGAGAGAGCTAGCGACAGTTTGGTATAAAAAGCGGAGGTTAATAGCCAAATGAAGTTAAATTTTCGATATAAGTAGCTTTCCCATGACTGGAGTGGCAAGTGTTTATATAATTAAATTAATTATAAGTATATTGAAGTGGTGAATTTAAGTTTCGCGGAAATTTAAATCAGTGTAGTTGTTTCAGTTTCAGTAATTACTTCAGAACTTATATGTTAAATACAATTAAACAATCTGATTGGTGTGTGAATGCATGTCTGAATGTACCGTGACGAGCGGCTAAAAGTCAAGTAAAACATGTTAACTCGGGGAAGTCCGAGAGCGATATGGCTGGCGCGATGCCAGCGCCAACTAGTTTTGTTAAACTTGGTCGATTTTTGTCCCGGACCGATCGGAAAATTCCGGCCAGTTTCGGGGCCTTATTTCTATGAAATCGGGCGGTATAATTGCGCTGAGGGGGTGAATTTATATTTTTAAAGTTGTTTTGAACTATATTCCGTATTGATAATTATTTAGACTTGTAAAATTCGAAAGCAGAGCCATGAAAACACGTCTCGTGAGTGTAGTTAAAGAGTAATATAGGCCAGAGGGCTCTGATTGGCCGAGAGAACTTGGTGGGGCGGAGCTTATGAAGTTGCTCGAGAGATGGCAGCATGGTCGTTAATTTACCGTCAACAGCTTTTAATTGACACGGAAAAATTTAAATAGATTAAAAGCGGTTGTAATTAAAGTTATTATATCGTCTTAAATAAATATTTGGTGCTGCAAAACTTAAAATGCTCAGTTGTGTACGACTAGGGTATGTACGCGATTATTTCGCTCGTCATAGTGATTTATGTTAGTGTTATGTGTTTCGGAGTCGCTCCAGTACAGAGTAGGGGAAATTGGCATATGCGGGCCTAGTTGACGGGCTAGGGGGCCGCAAATGACGCCATGGCTTCGAGAAGTAGCCAGGTTCTCTCATGTTTTTCTGTGATGTTGCGGAGTTTTAGTATGTAGTGGTGGAAATGAGCCATGAGCGAGGCGAAGTCGCATGCTCTAAGGAATTCCATGAGTTCATGGAAATCCTGCATTACGCTTCGCATCTCTCCTGGCGAATTTCGCTGGCGAGGGCGGGACTGAGGTTGTGTATTTGGCATTGCAGGGGTGTCAAGAGTGGGAGCTGGTTTGTGAATAGACGCAGAGAGTGCCTGCGAATACGTTTTGCCGGGCTGTAATGTCCTGATGGTGAACCTGGACGGGGCAGGAAGTTGTTTTGCAGTTTTTGTCGCGATTTTCGTAGCAGCAGCAGTAGTTCTTTTCTGCACCAAGTCCAGGAACTTGGGGCAGGTTTTTGAGAGAGCTGTGTGTTCACCTACGCAGTTACTGCATGTCGGCTTGGAGTTGGTTTCGTTTGTTTTGCAAGCACTCTCGGGGTGAGGGCCGGCGCAGTGAGGGCATTTTGTCGTCATGGAACAGTGATTTTTGGTGTGTCCTAAAGCGAGACAGTTGCGGCATTGTGCCACGTCTGTCGGCCGTTTCTGGTATTGTCGGGGATGAACTATTGTCATATTTATTCTCGTGACAGAGTGCAGAGGAGGGAGAGAAGTGTTCTGCGCCGCTGTGACACAGAAAAAACGTTGCGGCTCCAACGTGAATTTGGTGGGGGTCTGTTTGGTCTGGGATACGTTTTTTAAATTGATAAATGTGCTGGATTGAGTATCCGGCACATTCCAGGTCTGTCTTGATGTCCGCAATGTCGGTTGTGGGGTGGAGGTCAAAAACGACTTTCTGTGGGAGCTCGGAAGCTTGACAGAAAGTATAGTAATGGATGTTGTTCGCTTCTAGCATAGTGCGAGCAGCTGTGAAAAAATCAAAGTTTTTAGTGAGGATTTGCGTTCCGCGAGCTGTGGGGAGAAGGGAGAACCCGTCCCTACTAATAGCTCGTAGTTTCTGAACAAGTAAGTTGTATTTTGTGGCGTCAGGAACCACTATTCTGTACTGGTTTTGTTTTTTCTGTCGTGTTTGTGGTGCAGCCGTTTGTGTTTTGTGGGTGGAGATGCTTGAAGAGCCGGGATGATTAACTGCTGAGGTTTTTTCTGTTACCTCCTTAAGCGGGGAAAACCTATTTTGTGTAGGAATGGTGTTTGTATGTGCCTCAGACGACACAGAATGGAGACGCTTGTTCTCCTGCGTTGTTGTTCTGTCCCCTTTTCGTTTTACTATCTGGAAGTCGGTTTCCATTTCAAATGTTTCATTTCCTGCGGCCGGTGTTGACGATCGGGAGGAAGTTGGCGTGGTCATTGTTGGCGTCGTTGGTTCCGTAAGAGTAGCCAGGAGTATGTCAATGTGGTCGGGGATGCCTTGAGGAAAAATGTCGTTAACAGTTTGGTGATTAGGTCGTCTCTTTGCCAGTTCTAAAAATCGCTTGTTTTCCCGGAGGTACTGTAAGGAGTACGGGCCAGTTCCCGTCATCCACGACGGCTCAGTCGGTTTCCCGCCCGCCGCCATGACCCGTGAGGGAGGTGGGGGAGGAGTAGGCTCTGTGTGGAGCGACTCTCGATGTGGTGTTGTTTGCAAATTGCGAGCAATTGTTGTTAGAAAGGTACCTAGATCGGTGCTATACACTGTGACCGCTGACCCACTAGGGGCTAGGCTCAAGATGACCTGTTTCCAGGCCGATCACAGAGTATAGGGTGTGTGCCACGAGCTATTAGTCGTATACAGCCAGAAGAAGAAGAGACGCACCCTCCTTAGTCGAAGGCGAAGTCAACACTGAAAAAACCACTAGTAATAAAGAGAACAAGGATTTTAATTTTGTGTAGTCGCTCTCGATACAGCCTTTATTGTAGTGGCATCTAACGGCAGTCTTGAGAACTACGTCGCAATCTCGGCCAAGCGTTTCTACGGCGCCTGACCTCTTGCGGGAGTTTCACGAACTAACACAACTCATCATTTCGCGCCCGCGTCTCAAACAGTAGACGACAGGAATACACATAATGTGGCATTGTCTTCTGCAACTGCGTGCTTATTAACTAATCATAACTAACTGATCGTCGTAACTATGTTTTTAAAATAAGTAAACGTAATTGCAGTGCATTAAACTTTTAGGCCCGGCACAACAACAAATAGCTCACTATTCCATACTGCATTTGCTTCACATTTATTTATTTTTATTTGCCTTTTCATTCAAATGACCTTGAAATGAACTCGAATACAACTTGAATTGGTGAGGATACCATTTCCGCTTCAATTTCTGGAGTATTTCTGGAGTCACTGATTTCACTGCAAATTCCCGATGTTGTTACGTAATTTAACTACCTACAGTTTAATTACGTCTTTGTTTAGTTATCTTTGTTTTGGTTTTGATTACGAATTACAACTGCTTTAGCTCTATCTATATATATATATATATATATATATATATATATATATATATATATATATATATATATATATATATATATATATATATATATATTCAGGACAGCGAATGACAGGGTTTCGATAAGTGCTCACATTATCGTGAATGGCCTATGAACGTCTGTACAAAAACCTCCCGGTACTATCAGCAAGTGTCGATAAGGTTCCAGACGACATCTTGTGGTTTATTGCTTGTTGTATTTTTTTATGGCTCGTGATAGATATCTAAAAGTATGGCGGCCTGCTAACTCCAAGCATCCAGAAACAAAAAAAAAAAGTGTTTAGAGGAACGATTCCAGCTCACTGAATTTGCTCTAATCGAATTGCTACAGAGCGTCTCACTCTTAGATTGCAGCCTGCCAGTTACGTCGCAAAGCAGGAGTAATCTGGCCACAGTGCGCGCCATTCGCACAGTACTGCAATCCAAGAGTGGGGGCATCAGAAAGATCCTGACGTGTTACAAGGCCGGCAGACGATGTCCTTACTAAGACTTGTCGGAGTTTGTAAGGTCAACCGTTATCCGGCCGAGAATTCGCCGACAGTTTGTGTGCGCTGGATCCTGACCTTTAACCCTCTAATGTATAATGTTTTATATAAGATACAGCTGGAGTATTTGATTTTTATTCGTATGTATAATAATAAAATTTTAATAATTAAATAAAGCTTTTAAAGTAAACATTATAACAATTTAATGTAGATAAAAACCAACCTCATTTTCACAACGATAGGGTAGTGTAGTGGTTAGCGCTCCAGACTCACGATCCAAGGGTCGTAAGTTCGAATGCCGTCATATGCACTTTAAAATAAAGAAATAAAATAAAGTGTACATGTGGATTGCTCGATCACCCTTCATCGTCAGGGATTATAAAAATATGGCGACGATCTATCGGAATGGCGAACCGATGCAATTAACAAGACATTCGATGCTCGTACGATGGAGACGATTTCGAGTTTGCCCAAACTGTTACGAATTCGTTACCGCTGAAAATCGCAGACGAGGCAAACGTCAAACGAGCAGCCATATCTGGTCGTCATGTCACTGATGACATGATTATGATTTATGAAAGAAATTCATGAGCCAGTTTTGAGGACATATGAACATCTGCTCACCTTGCCCTTAGTCGATGGTTTGGCCCCACCTCTGATCAACTATACTCGTCATGACAGATGATAAAAACTTGTAGCACTAGATAAAAAGCGCAGCACTTGAAAATAGGTTAACTCTGCAACGATAAGGTATGAACTATTTTTTTTGTCATTAATATTTTATTACTACGCAATAAATTAAGTTTCCTTTATATTATGTGTTCGTTACATCTAACATTTCCAAAGTAACACTTGGGGTAATAGGTGCACTAACCTTCTTATATGGCGACGTCGCCTAGTTAAATAGGTTCTCCTGCCACTTCCATTCAGACGTATAAAGGCCGTTCACGATAAAGTGAGCACTTTTGAAAGCCCTTTTAAAGTTCTACTTTCTTTCCATTATGTATCCTTCCGCCATATATAAACGAACATTGCGATGTGATTGTCATGTGATTGCCACATGTTAGTAAACTCAATTTTTCATTTCAGGACTGCTAAATGTAACATGTATAATATTATATATAAAACATGTAACATATGATGTATATAACACACAATATATGCAAATATGTAACAAATATAAACGTTTGGGTTATGTCAAAGCTCCGATGGACAAAAACTTTACACAACAAACAATTGAAAAATGTACGTCCTAGCGACGAAGTCATGGAAACCGTGAAATAGCAAACATTAAACTTGGGCGGTTGCAAGGACCAACACGACATGTTAAAAAAGGACACACATTAGTTAAGCCGAAAAATAATTTGTAAGGGCAGCCAAATCCAGATTTTGAAATAGACTAGCACTGCACACCCAATATACAACACAACTTGTCACACAAATTACCAAACATTAAAAAATTGTACCGCAAACTTAACGTTTCCCACGACTCGCCGTTTTCTAAGTTCCCCCATCTCTGTAGCGTGACTAGTAAAACATCAGCTCGAAAACATGGTAGCTGTGTTTGGCCTCAGCTGACCGAAGTGAAGTGAAACTAAGCCATCAGGAAAAAACATACATCCTGCAGGCATGGTAGCAGCGTAACGTAGCAGACGCCTGAAGTAAATAATGTAGACAGAGCGAGGCCGCGCAAGGCCTTAAATAAACAACCACGACAAATTAAAAAATAACAACGCAAGAAAGAGAAAGGGGAAGACTGGGAGGCAGAACAGCGAAGGAAAATAAGTGGATCTGAGCCGAGCAAAGTGTATACCACTGCACAGAAGTAGATGGTGTTAATAAACTTAATGTGACAGCACTAACGTGGCAGTACATAAAAATATGTAATATATAAAAAAGTAAAATATATAAAATATGCGCATGTATTTGTACATTTTAAGAATTGTTTTATATGCACCTTTATAAATGGAGATAAATATATTTCAACATAGGCCTATTACGTATGTATAAAATAAAATTATTTACACTAGAAATATAAACATATGAACAAATACATTTGTGTATATATACTTTTTTTTTGACACCGTTACTCTGTGTTTGTACCCTTCTGAGATCCTCCAAAAAAGAACTGGGCATTTATGCTGTGAATTGAAGTGGTAACAGAAGGGTATACAAGGCTTGTAACTGGCACCACCTTCATTCGTACAAAATAATTCTACAAATTAAGTATATGATTTACAGCTAAGTGAAATGCCAATCTGGTGATGGCCACATTTCCGGTGTCTCTTGTGGCCCAATTGGGTGCGACATTTCCTTTTTGTCAAACACACACAGGCCTCAAGAAACCAATTTTACAGGTAAAATGTATGGACTCTCATCATTGTTGTGGTTCCTTCACTTCAATGACGGCAGCAAAACTAAAAACTTAAATGAGAAAAATATTTAAAGAAAATTACTATACTTACCAAAAATGCTTCATGCACGCACACACAAAGCTGAAAGAAATGTGTCTTATTATTAATGCAAAACCAATACATATCTACAAATGACAGCAAAATTATAATGTAAAGGACAAATTATAAAAGAAATACTTACAGGCAGTGTTCGATTTTAACGCCTGTCCACCTGCCCGAGACAGGTAGAAATCTGCACGGACAGGTGATTCGCAAGCAAACAGGACCTCTGGGAGTCTGGGGTCTTGACTATGCTGTGTAATTTACAGTTACATTAAGTTTCAATAACTACAATATTTTTGGTGCCAAAGTGGCAGATATAACAAACAATTATGTCTACTCAAGAACGCATACTATCTTCGTTGATCTTTCTCAAAGGTAGCAAGTTGTCTTGTTGAACATCCATTTTTAAATTTAAACATGGGATTGTTCTATAACTGTTAACAATTAATTGTAAATACTTTCTAATTCTTATTACGGCAAGCATTACTAAATAAAACAATTACACTTGCATCAAGAAGGAATGTCGAGAACAAGCACAGCTATAGGTCTGTAAATAAATAAAAAATTAATTAATTAACGAAACCAGCTTCAAGATTTTATAGTTTATATAATTTTGGAACGCCGTTGGTGTAGCGTCAAACTGTGACGTTTATGTTATGTTAACAATAGCAAAACTTAACTCTGTAACTTGGGATGAATAACTAAATGAACACAACTACATTACAAAATAACACAGTGATATAAAAACATGTAAAATTAACGTATCATTATTGACGGACAAATTTGTACTTGTTATCAAGGCAGATTTAAGAAAGGTTACATGGCTAGGCCTAAATAGATACGTACAGACGTATTTGAGGTTAGGCCTGCATTACAAAACAACACAGTAATAAACAAACGTGTAAAATTAACGTATAACTATTAACGGCAAAATTTTCACTTGCTATCAAGACAGATTTAAAAGAAAGGTTAAACAGATGGGCGTAGGTACATAGGTACACATAACTATTTATGTTATTTGTCGAACTTAGGATATAACATGTACTTCGCAAACTCGCATGAATATATTAATGTCACATTTCTGTTGTCGTTCACTTACTTTCATTATTGCTATTTAACTATCACGTTTCCAACTGTCGATTACTACTTGTTCTTTTTCAACGATTTACTTCAATACGTACTGGGCGATAAGCGGGGAAAACAAGTCGTTAAACCTGTTGGGGAAACACATTGTAAAAACACATCTACACTTACCTCCGGACAGTTGCAGTTGAAATTTTCATCATTTCTGCAGTGTGTTCGAAGACCTTGCGCGGCTTCATCTCTCCTCGACGAAGTAAAGAATAAATACTTTCGACGAGATTTATAATGTCTTCTTGACGCTAACTATTCGTACGTTGTTTACTGGAACTCGTGACTTTACACAAAATCACTACAACACAATTGACCACTATACGACTTACAATAAAACAATGATGATTGCAGATATGCTGAAAAATAAATGAGAAATATTAAAACACAACTACTACCAGCTTCCAAATTTGTAGCTTGCCTCGCAACCACTCCACACTAGCAAAGTCAAGCAACAAGCATGAAGGAACCACAACAACGGGCCGTTGGTTTTGACTGCTGCACCGATCACGTGACACAATATAATTATGAGTTACAGTAAATAAGTTATCTTTACGCCAATAATAACTTTAAATTGTACAAAATAAATTTCAAATGACTTAAGTAGCCATAAATTTAAAAATTACACTTGCAATAAAGCGTTATTTCTTAGAACTACTTTTCAAATTTCATTGCCAACTTAACTGGGTGTGTTCATCCCCAGCCTGTGCGGTAACACACATGGTTATACATACGCAGTTGCGGGCAGTGGTTTTTTTTCAAAGGTTGATTTCTAGAGTGCTCACTTGAACGTGAACGGCCTTTAGGCACTGTGACGACACAGCTTAGGTGCAGTTCTCAGACCTGTCGTAATTCTCAGTACATTGTAACTGGTACACCAATTTTCATCCGCCATATTGTTTTATTTTATTAATTGTTTATTTAAGTTTCTAATGGAAAAAATTTCAAATGTTTCGCTATGCCTCATCAGCTATTCATTTTATGCTCCAATGGAAACAATTAACGTTAAATATGTCATAATTAACATAATACAAAACATTTAAAATACTGGTGTGTTCTCGCATTTTCACAACTACCACATAATGCACAGCAGATGTAATAGGCCTACGTCGTGAAAAGTACGTCGCTGAAGGGAAAAATCGTCGTGAAATAGCTTAAAGCAGCTCATGACATGGAAACAGTAAGTTTGACGCGTAATGATGAGAACTGTAATTAAGTCGACGAAACTCTACGTTACTTCTCACTCTAAATCTGCGCCAGTTGTTTCACTGAATGAACACTGACCCGCTGAGAATTCACTTCTTAAGCTACTATCTACTAGTGAATAATTATAATGGATGGATACCAGTATTCCATTCAGTATCTTTTTAAGGTGGCCTCTAACCCTTAAAATTAGCCGTTCTACTGGCCCCAAGCTTTACAGAAGCTATTCACTAAGCAGTTCAGTCACTTCACCTTACACTCGATTGTCACTAGTTCAAAGTGTGACAAAATGGGAAATATTATTTTTTTTATTTCCATCCATTTTTAAGAATTAATAATAACTTTCGAACGACATGGTGATATATAGATCAATTATGTTGTCACATTTGAACAAAGTAATTGTGTGCTCCAACATTTTTAAATCCAGTAATACGACAGAATATAAAACATGTAAAGAAATTTCGTTAAAATTTTACTATCGTGGGAATAACAATATTTACTCTTTCCGTACGTTATAAAATTATAGAAATAGGGAGATTTTACACAATTAAATATTTTTCATGAAAATGACGATTGTACGATGTGTTTACATACAAAACGGGGGTAATTCGGTACATATACAAGATCAGAGCTATCTTGTGTCGAAAATATTTATTTGACGAACAATAAGCGTAGAATTTTCCAACCTGACTAGACTGGACATTAACAAGTGCCACCTGGCCAAGCCTGAGATGAGTTATATACGTCCTGTGACAGCAGCCATTGTGTGTAGATAAAGTGAAGAAGTGGGTAGTTTAGCGACCTCTGCGACCGATGACACTCTGGTGTCTTCAGGTCACGTGTTTATATCTCAGGTAGGCCTATCGTTTCTAAGTGCGAATTGCGTCCGTTCATCTCGTAAGCCAGTTACCGCTGCCACGATCAGGCTCCCAGAACAAAATCAGAAGCGTCGAAACAATTCCGAATAAAAAATGTTGAGTGTCGTTGAACCCGGGGGATTGGTTTTCTTCCAGTTCCCAGTAACGACGCGAAGGAACAGTGGTCCCGGAACGGCAACTTATGCGGTGCTTCGTAACGCGGGATGGGCGAAACTGTCTCGATGGGAGACACGCTTAAGGATGCGCGCCGAGCTGGTACGTAACACAACCGTCTCCGAGCGTCGCGTGGAGGGTTAAGGGTCCCGCCTGCCTTCTTCGCGCCTTCGAGGCCTCAGACAAACGCGAGCCGTTGAGTGATTTGGAGTGGAGGGATTTGGGCGGCCCTTGACATCGAGGTCTTGAGAGCCGATGAGGTTGAAACGAGGTGAGTATGGAGCAGCGCCTGAATGAAGGGGCCGGGAAACGGGAGATCCCCGAAAAAAAACCCCGCCGACCAGCGGCATCGTCCGGCACGATTCCCACATGCGAAAATGCGGGAGCGACCCGGCCGGGGATCGAAACCGCCGTGGTGGGAGGCGAGCAGTCTAGCCGCTCAGCCATCGCGGCCCCGTTTGTTGATTTGAGTTATAATTTTGTTTATTGACATGAAGAAATACAGAAAGTGACAGGAATGACAAGACAATGCAATAGTTCAACAGACAACATGCCAGCCAAAATAGCACGCTATTTTGCTGTATATGAATGTAAATGGCAAAACTGATGATAGGGAATGAACAACTTGAGTTGTGACTGTAACAAAAAAATAACATACTAACAATGTGATGAAATTAACAAAAACTTCAGAATTGATCACTGCTAAGGACACTCGTAAAACTAACTGAAACACAATACTGATAAAAAATAATATAGAAAGGAACGCGACTATATACATATATATATATTCTGTCATTCTGATGTCACCAGTCGCGTGATATATATAATATATATATATGTATATTTATTTATTTATTTATTTATAAAATTGGAGTGAAACACTAAGGTGTGCAGGAACACGCAACCAAGGAAAGACAGGAAACATGATGCATCTGCTACACACACTGTCGTGTGGCACTGACGATGGACAAAGCCTAGGGATGTTTGTAGAACACGAAGAGAATTTAACAGCAATAATAATAATAGTAAGGAAAATAATAGGGAAAGAAGAGGAACAGAATTTTCGAACTGAAAGGGAAACAGCTAAGACAATAGAGAACGAGTGTAACTGTATAAAGCATTGTTCTTAGGCACTTAGGTCTATTGTTGCCTCTTTTACCACTTGCCTCATTGCCTCTAAAAGCGAGATGCTCAACTGGAGTCAAAGGTCAAGGTGAAGGTCAGTGATATCCAACATGGTGGACAAGATGGCCGCCGGCAGACCAGAATCTCAGAGTATGAACAGCTCGGACGCTTCGAGCCCCCACGCCCTTGTACCAAAACATGCATAATCATTCTACTTCTTTTTATCTAGTCGAAAAAGGATGCTACTCAAAGTGTGTTGTGAGAATTGGTCGATTAAGAGTTACATTTCATTTCGTTACCCGAGTAATTTAATGTTGTTTTCGTGTTAAGTCTGTGCCAAGCATCATAGCACATATTTAATAAAATAGCTTATAGGACAAACTAAAACAAATTGATTACGTAAAGAATGGGGAACGAAAGGAAGTGTTAAAACTAATTATATTCCACTATCTCATGACAACCCACAATCGCATAACATGATGGTCTCTGAATGTGAACAACAGGTATGTTTTGTTTGGTATTGTAATTATTATATCTATATATTTGCATGTATTCGTTGCTTAGATAAAAAGTCGGTTTTTGTAGTAACATATATGCACAATTGCTGTTGCTTTGATTTACGTTTAATAAGAATTTTGATTTGCCATTGTATTGCTCTATTAACTGGGAGATGTGGTTTGCCATTGTATTGCTCTATTAACTGGGTGATGTGGTTTGGCACTGTATTGCTCTATTAACTGGGAGATGTGGTTTGGCACTGTATTGACCTTTACAATTAATCTGTTTTCAAGCAAAATAGTAACTTTTTATGGGTCATGGGGCAAGGCTATTTTCTGAATGGGCTATTCTTGTCTGCTGTTGTAGGTGACTTTTTTCTTGCCAATTTAAGAGGTTTTTTCTAATATTCCATGAGCATGTCTACGTGCAACGTCAATGGGGAAAAGCAAAATATTTCAGGGCGAGGACAATTCAGAAACGCCGACGAGATCTCACTTGGTCTCATCTGCTGAAGCACCTAGAGGCCGCAAAAGAGTGAAAAATATGAAGAAGAAGATTCGAAACAACCAAACGATGAGGAATGAAGTAGAGAGGGGAGAGTGGAGAGATTTGGGCGGCTCTTAACATCGTGGTCTTGAGAGCCGATGAGTGTAGAGCGACGTGAGTATGGAGCAAAGCTGAAATGAAAGGGCGGGGGAAACGGGACGATTTTAACGTGAAACACAGAACAAAGAACTCACGAACAAGACAATCGAAACGACTAACTGTGGTTTACATCTTCAATGGCGCTGTTTCCGGTTTATTCAAACAAAGATCTGCAATCTTTCAGCGCTTTTTAAAACTCCACATTGCGATAAACTATTAAAGTACGAGCTTCGATTTTATTTCCACTGAAAATTACTGCAGCGTATTTATATACTGGGAAATTTTTCTTTAATATAATACATCGATAATTTTTTTCTTCAAATCATAACATTATATAAGTAGGCCTGTGTTCAATTCAGAACAAAACATAGAAAGTCTTGATTATATTTTTCTCCTCCATTCACTTCACTTGTAGTTATTGAGGTGATATAGAAGACAATGTATGGCATAAGAAGATATTGTAATTTTTTTTGAAAACGGAGATATTATATAAATAAAATTAAACGAATTTTAATTCTGATCACCAATGATGAAAAGAACGTACTTAATATTAGCGCACATACTCTAAATTTACGTGTAATACAGTGTACTATCTGACTTGTAGACTGTAGTTGCCTTTTATTAATTTAACGTCTCGAAGGGCAGTAAAGTGTTGAATTTAGATGATGAAACATTTACCATATTACGGAACTTAACAGAACGTACAGTTTTAGAGGTTTTTTTGTGTTCATTAAATCAATAAACTTCAAACGTTTGTGACATTTAGGTAGGTTCTTAAATTAGACGTTTAAGATAAAACTAGAAAATTCTACATTGTTATAAGCAAAATGGCTTACAGTCAAAATATGCTTTTCATAGCAGCAACCAGTTTTCCTAAAAATGCAGATAGCTAACTTAGTATTATTTATATTTTTAATTACTTGAAAACAAAGCCTTAGGCACAAACCTTATTCAACACAGTGAAAAGAAGAAAATTTTCTTCTACAGTGGAGGAAGTGTATTTAAAATTTTCAATCAAATTGCCAGAGTCATATATTTTGTAGAGGGTTTTTCAATATCGAGAATTATTCCACGTGATTAGTTAAAGTGATTAATTAATTAAGTAAGGTATGTGTTTATAGTTACAATGTTAGGAAACAGTGCGAAATTCAAGCCGC